>CM055077.1:13662441-13805572 GCA_029204045.2 Tillandsia leiboldiana | reverse complement strand
TAATCCACATATAGAGAAGAAAGGAAATACTAGATTTATTCTATGTTTCTTCATCTATATTGATTAGTTTGATTCTAGGTTTTCATACTCACATTTTGAGTAGAATCAAACAATGAATACTTAGATGGTATTTCCGATCTATCTTTAATCTAAGTATTCGGCGGATCATCACCACCCAAAAACAACGATTTACCCCAAAATCGGCGCGTGGACTCGCGTGTCCTTGTGGATTCAAGGTTCAACCGCTCTCGTGGATTCGGAGCGAGTACGTTCGTGGATTCGAAGCGTGCTACTGGGTGAAGACCGTGGATTCGGTCGGACGTCGTGGATTCGACGTTGGACGCCGTGGATTCGGCGTTGGGCGCAGATCGTGGATTCGAGAAGCGTTGCGGAACGAGCGGAGAAGATCCTCTAGGAGCGTATGGAAAAGTTGAGTCGTCTGTGAGTACGGTAAATCACCTTGTACGTGTTTTAATTCTAGTGGATTTCACCGTGTTATCGGTCCCGTGGTTTTTTACTCCGGTTGGAGTTTTCCACGTAAAAATCTTGCGTGTTATTTATATTTCCGCATTGGGTTTTATTGCGCAACGATTTTTGAGTGTTTATGTTTACACCTATTCACCCCCCTCTAGGTTTTTTTCCCCTATTTAGATCTATATTACATATAACCCAACAAGTGGTATCAGAGCGGGAATAGGGTTGTAAACAATGGTTGAAGGTGGAAACATCAACGACCCCCTTCTTCGATGGAACAAATTATGCGTACTGGAAAGTACGGATGAAAGCCTTTTTAATTTCCATCGACGAACGGGTGTGGCAATCAATTGAATTAGGATGGTCTAATCCAACTGAATTATTGGTGATGTTCGCACCTTCAAACCTAGGTCGAAATGGACCAAGGAAGAGTTAGATTCATCTTCTTACAATGGCAAGGGAATTAATGCTATTTTTAATGCCTTATCTCAAACTGAATTCTCTCGCGTCTCGGCATGTGAGACTGCGAAAGAAATCTGGGATGTTCTTCAGGTTACACATGAGGGAACTAACCTCGTGAAGATTCAAAACTGCAAATGCTTACGAGCAGATTTGACTCTATTTTTATGGCAGAAAATGAATCTTTCACGGACTACTATACACGATTGCAAGACATCGTAAACTCATGTGCTAACCTGGGAGAGAAGATTCCAGAATTTAAAGTTGTAAGAAAGATCTTAAGAACTCTTCCTGAACGATTTCGCCCAAAGGTTACAGCCATTGAAACTATTAAACACCCGGACGAAATGCGTGTAGAAGAATTAGTTGGTTCATTACAAACATATGAAATGACATTTACTACTAACAATTCTTCTGGAAAAGCATCCTCTTCTAAGTCTTCAGGTTATGCGTTGAAAACAACTAAGGAAGAAGACGCGGATACATCCTCCTCAGACGATGACGAGAACCTTTCTATGGAGGAATTTGAGAAGCAGCTCGCTCTCTTGACAAGGAAGTTTCGCCGCAACTTTCGAAGGGGTAATTCAAGTAAATCTCCATCCTTCGGAAAGTCGAAGAAAGGCAAGGGTACTTCAAGTTACAAGTCAAGAAAGCAAGAGAACTTCTCAAAGGATAAGAAAAGTTCAGAGGACAACTACAATGCTTCAAATGTCGAGGCTACGGCCACATTGCAACGGAGTGTCCCAACAAGTATCCGGCAAAGAAGAAGGCGATGCAAGTCGTCACTTGGGATGACAACTCAACGTCAAATGAGTCGTCTTCAAGTGATGAAGAAAAGAGCTCAACGGCATTCCACGCGTCCACATCTTCACCCTTCATGTGCTTAATGGCAAGTACATCCGAGTCATTGTCCAACTCCACTGTTGAAAAAATGCAACGGACAATGAATCGGTAATTCGGAAGGTGAAGATTTTGCTTTAGCCTACCACAGACTTTTGAGGGATTCAAAGAAAGGCTAAGCAAAACAAGAGTTTGAGAGGGAGATTGCATGATCTCGAAGAAGAAGCAAAAAGGGCAACTTCTCTCTCAAACGCTCTTGAAGTGGAAAGGGAAAATCTGATAAAAGTAAATGTTTCCCTTCAAGAGTCCAATGAGCTTTTGAGAAGGAACATACAAAACTGGTGGATAAAGCGGATCACTTCTCAAAGCTCTACAACGAGGCTCGACAGGATAACCTGGAAATGACAAAGACCATTTTCCAACTCAGGATGACTTGCAGCGATTCTCTTCAGGAAGGAGTAAGTTGGATAGGCTTCTTGGTCTTGGTCAATCAAATCGGTTCGGCCTCGGATACACTCAAACTGGAAACAGTCCAAGTTCGAGTGGGACAGTTTTTGTGCCTCAGTCGGTATCTCCTCCTCCGACACCGGAATTCAAGACAAACAACGACAACAAACCTACTTCATCCTCTTTGGGATCGTCAAGATCTAAGGTATGTTTTCGTTGTGGTGTTTCAGGGCACATAAGAAGATATTGCAAGACGGAGTCAAACGCTCACCTCAACACCTCTTGCAATGACTACCACAAAGGTGATTCCTCGGAAATCATTGCAAATCAATTGAAGAAAGAACCTTGGTAGTTCACCGCGCAAGACGACTTCATCAAGGAGCAGCAATCGCTCTAACAAGACGCTTTCACCACCTAGGCATATAACTTCACGACCATTACCGACGCATTCCAAAAAGGTTTGGGTGCGCAAAGGTGAAATTTTCCCTTGTCTTGTTACCAATGTTTCCTTGCATGCATATGATAGTTCGTCTTGGTATCTGGATAGCGGGTGTTCCCGTCACATGACCGGTGACAAAAATAGTTTTCAAAACTTTGAGAAAATCTCCGGAGGACTCGTTGTTTTCGGAGACGGTCGTCTTCCAAAATTGTTGGAAAAGGAACAGTAGCTATTCCAGATGGCCCGATTCTAAATATGTGTTATTTGTTGAAGGCCTTAAGACTAACCTCATTAGCATAAGTCAACTTTGCGACAATGGTTTTTCAGTTAACTTTTCATCTGTTGAATGTGTTGTAACTGATAAGGACCATGTATTCTTTTTAAAGGGGTTAGATCTGAAAACACATTGTTATGTTGTTCCTATAAACTTCTGAAAATTTATAAGGAACTTGCTAGAATTTCAAAACAAAGATGTGGTCAAGGGGGTTCCTAAACTTTCATTTGAACAAAACATTGTGTGCGCGGTTGTCAAAAGGGAAAACAGTCCAGGACTGCACACAAGAACTTGAACCACGTTGGTACAAAACGGCCTTTGGAACTTTTACACATGGATTTAATGGGGCCAACTCGTCAACCATCTTTGGGAGGTAAATGGTATATTTTTCTTATTGGTTGATGATTTCTCTAGGTATTCTTGGGTAGCATTTTTAAAAGAGAAAGCTGATACTTTTGATTCTTTTCACGAGATTTGCCATCGTATTATGATTGAAAAGAATGAAAAGATTCTCGTGTTAGAAGTGATAGAGGTGGAGAATTCATAAATTCAAATTCATTGATTTTTGCACTTCCAATGGCATTAACATGAATTCTCGGCACCCTATACACCTCAACAGAATGGTGTTGTCGAGCGCAAAAACAGGGTTGTTCAAGAGATGGCACGTGTTATGCTTCATAGCCGAATTTACCGCTACATTTTTGGGCTGAAGCTGTGAACACTGCAGTCTATGTAATTAACCGAGTTTATTTGCGCCCGGGAACTTTAATACACCATATGAACTATGGTTTGTAGAAAACCGAACATCAAATATTTTCGTATCTTCGGGAGTCGGTGTTACATTTTACGTGACCGTGAAAATCTTGGAAAATTTGACTCTCGAAGTGACGAAGGGATTTTTTGGGTTATTCTACAAATAGTAGAGCATATCGAGTATTTAACTTGGAATCTAAAACGATCGTAGAATCTATAAATGTTAAAGTAGATGAAGCTTTTCACTTTGCATCTGAAAAATCTACCCTCGATATCTCTCTAGATGATGATACACCTGCATTGCATCTTCTCATGATAATACTTCCAATATTAATGATGCATCTAATGGTTCTTCAAGTTTATCTGATGTGCAGGAATCGTCTCATGTACCTCCGAGTACTCCGTTACCTCAAACGTTACGCATCTCCAAGGATCATCCGGAATCGAATATTATTGGAGATCCACAAGAAGGAGTTAGAACTCGGAGGCAGTTGGTTTGTGGATTCGCTTGCTACGTATCTTTAATCGAACCAAAGAACATAGATGAAGCTCTTCAGGATGACTACTGGATTAAAGCAATGCAGGAAGAGCTCCATCATTTGAGCGAAACAAAGTCTGGGAATTAACGAAGCCTCCAAAGCAACATAATGTGATAGGTACCAAATGGATTTTCAAGAACAAGAAAATGAGGATGGTACTATCATCAGGAACAAGGCACGATTAGTTGCTCAAGGCTACTCTCAAGTAGAAGGTATAGACTTTGATGAAACTTTCGCCCCTGTAGCTAGACTCGAGTCCATTCGTATACTATTTGCTATTGCTTGTCATTTTAAAATCAAATTATTTCAAATGGACGTTAAGAGCGCGTTTCTAAATGGGTTTTTAAATGAGGAAGTTTATGTGGCTCAACCGAAAGGTTTTGTAGACCATAAACAACCTAACCATGTTTTTCGTTTGAAAAAGGCTCTTTACGGTCTGAAACAAGCACCGCGAGTATGGTACGAAAGGTTGACAAAGCACCTTTTGGAGAAGGGCTATACTACTCGAGGGGAGCTGACAGGACTCTCTTTGTGAAGCATTATCAAAATAATTTCATTGTAGCACAAATCTATGTCGATGACATTGTATTTGGTGCAACAAGAGATAATGATGCTTCTAAATTCGCGGAGACCATGGAAAGCGAATTTGAGATGTCCATGATGGGCGAATTGACTTATTTCCTTGGATTGCAAATTAAACAAATGTGAAGGTATTCACTTGTGTCAATCCAAGTATGCAATGGAGTTGGTCAAAAAGTTTGATCTAGAAAATTGTAAAGATTTTCCGACTCCAATGGGAACTAGCCACAAGGGACTTGGAAGTGAATCACATAGTGAGAATGTAGACGAGAAACTGTATCGAAGTATGATTGGAAGTCTACTTTACCTCACGGCTAGTCGCCCGGATATATCCTTTAGTGTTGGGATTTGCGCGAGATATCAATCAGCACCAAAGGAGGTTCACCTGAAAGCGGTGAAAAGGATCATCCGGTACATCAAAGGATCAATTAATTTCGGAATTTGGTATCCTATGGGAACTAGTTTGGATATTGTTGGATACTCAGATGCCGATTGGGCAGGATCAGTGGATGATCGGAAAAGCACGAGTGGTGCATGCTTCTATCTTGGCCATTGCCTTGTTGCATGGCACAGTAAAAAGCAGAATTGCATAGCACTCTCGACTGCCGAAGCGGAATACATTTCAGCGGGTAGTTGTTCAACCCAACTCATTTGGATGAAAAGTGTGTTGAGCGACTTCCGGATTTCAGCAACTTCGGTAACAATTCTTTGTGACAACACTAGTGCTATAAACATTTCCAAAAACCCTGTGTTGCACTCTAGAACAAAACACATTGAACTTAGATATCATTTTCTTAGAGAGCTAGTTGAATCAAATACTCTTCAACTTTCATATATTTCAACTGAAGATCAATTAGCTGACATTTTAACAAACCTTTGGATCAAAAACGTTTTATTCATTTGCGTAAAGCAATTGGAATGCTTTCCTTGAAATAAACTTCTTTTTGAAACTTTTGCTTAGGTTAGGTTTTGTTTTTGTGTTTTTGTTCTTTATCTATGTTTTACATAGTACATTAATTGAGCATGTGTTAATGACTTTACTTGCATCCTTTCATATAATTAGAAATTTATTATGCTTTGGATATCATAATATTCAGTGATGCATTGATCATTTATTTAAATTAACCATTTTTAATTGATCAAAGTCAATTTCTCTCTCAATGATCTCTTGGTATTGTTTTATCTTATTTGACTATTTAGTTGAGTATGAATTCGAGATCAATCCTTGGTTGAATACTTTATATCTTAAATTAATTGATAGCCAATTGAGGGGGAGTCAAAGAAAAGTAAAATGCTCAAAAGATGTGGAAAGAGTTACATCCCAATGAGGAGTGTGAAAACTACCACCACATGGAGGAAAGAGCTACCACCTCGGTCGTCCGAGTACTGTGTGCAGCTACCACATGTATACCAAGCATGGTTTTCAATTTTTGATTAAATAAAATGCATGATTGAAATACTTGACTCCGTCAAATTTCAAGGTTGGTATAAGGTGGGTTTTTTAATGAAAGATGCTCAAAGAGCCACTCTCTTCAACAGATTGACTAGATACATTATATAATTTATTTGGGATTTCAAACATCTATTGATCTTGGTATTCATTTTCTTTACCATTTAATGATTTGATAAACGCCCTACTCATAAGATCATGATGGATGTGTTTGAACTTGATCAACTTTAAAGGTTTAATTTCTATAAATTGTCATGTCATTATTTGAATGTTATTGATAGATTTACATAATTATTTCTCTTACATGAAACGATGATTTTTGTTTAAAGTTGATGTGCTAAAATGCTTACATACTTTTTCTGGATTTTATGGATTTTTTCTAAATTTTTCTGAAGAAAAAGTTGCAGCTGATCCGGATCGGATTAAGTGATCCGGATCCCGAACGCAGGCTTCTTCCTGCGGCTAGCCGATCCGGATCGAAATCTCGATCCGATCCGGATCACGGCTAGGTTTTAATAAGAACAAGAGGGTTTTGATTTCTTTTACCTTAATCTTTTGTTCTCAAGTCTCTAGAGCTTCTCTCTCTAGAATTCTTGCACCTTGGAGCTTTCCTAACTCAAGTTCTTCGAATCCAAGTAAGTTTTATTGATCAAAATCTCGTTTTTCACAGGTTTTCTCTATTTTCTTCAAAACGTGATGAGATTTTTCTATCCTTTTCATTTGTGAATGGTTTTTGGTCAAACTTCTTTTGAAATAAGAACTCTGGGTAGATTAGTTTTGATTATATGCTAGGTATTCTCCTGATTAACGAATTTTTGGGCTTCGATTTCTGAAAATTCTGTTTTAGGGCATATAATAGGAATTTTTGAAAACATGCAATTGATCTATTTTTAAAATTCTTTTTGCAAAACTAATTTGATTTTTAGTCTCTCTACATGATTATGATTGTTTGGGTACAATTTTTCAAATTTTTGAAAATTAACAATTTTTTCATGTGTTCTTGAGTTGGTCTTCACAGGATTTCAATCTTCTTAAGGCATTTGGATTAATGGGATTCTCATGGATCATCCTTCTGTTGGTCACTTTAGTGCACACTCGGGCCACAAACAAATTAAAGAGAGCTAAGAAAACACAACAAAAAGTGAGTTTCTTCTGATCAGTGACACAGAAGTGGAGGCAGATTGTCAAGAGATAGATTGGACTGAATTGACAGATGATGATGACTCATTGCCTGAACAAAAGCTTCCGATGGATCAAAAGGAAAGGGACCCATGGACACAGGAAAAGCGCCTATGGCTAATCCAACCATCTCTGTGAAAGAAAACGAGTAACTAGACGCTTTGGACTACGACGAGACGCTGATATTGACACGCCGATAGTTCCTGACTCCCCGCCTCGCGTGGAAGGAGTGTTCGTCAGCATGGATCGCCTTCGAGCGTTTGAACGTCGTGAATGCATCGGTGAACGTCATGTCAACACTGAAGCTCTCCGAAATCACTCACAAGAGTTTGGAACCTTGATTGAGCAAGCTAATCTCATCCAAGTCTGCCGATTCCCGAACTACTTGGGTATTGTTTGTATCGTGTAAGAACCTTTTACACGAATGCAAGACATCTTCAAGAAGATGAACATGGATCAATGCATTTCTATACAAATATCCAAGGGATGAAACTTAAAATCACTCCGCAGCTAATTGGCGAAGTCCTTGGAATGGAATCTAACACATCGGGGCTCAACTTTTTGAAAGGAAGAAGTTTGACGAATGCCTTGTGGCAAACAGTGATAGATAAAATTTGTTTGGAAGGAACGAAATCAGCTGATGGTAAAAGTGTAAAATCCAAACATCTTCGACTGGAGTACCGATTTCTAAATTTCATCACGTGTTACAACATTCTACCTAACATGCAGACTAAGGTCGTGAGATGGGAGAGACTGCTGTTCTTATATCTCATAGGTCATCCCTCTGAGGCTGTAGGATTGAACATGAATATCCCCTACATAATTTGGAATAGAATGTCAAGATATATTGTGCATCCTCATCCTTCTGAGCGACTTCCGTTTCCTTTAATCATCATGAGGATCTTACAAAAGTTTGACATTGATATAAGCTCGACATCTTATCAACACTGTTGGGGGATGATAGATGAGTCAACGATTGTGAAGTCACTTCACAAATTACCACATGTCACTCCGACACCGTCCACTGGAAAGAAACCTTGTGTCGGCACCTCGCCTCACCGTCTCAACAAGCACCTGGCGCGGATGATGACGCATCAGTAACTTCGATTTTCAAGCAACAACAGCGCCTATCTTTTGAGCAAGAGCGGATATCCATAGAACAAAGGCGAATGTCTGAAGAACTCGAGATCATAACGGCATCCCAAATTACATTGACCAAGAAAGTAAATTCGATGAGGAAATTGATCAAGAACATGTTCGCTAAGATGGGATATAGTGCGTCTGAGGATTCAGACTCCGATAACTAAGTTGTGCTCTAACAATTTTTGTGCAGATTTGTGCAGGCTTTTATCGTTTTAGATTTTAGTTCAGTTTTTAGGACTTACTCTTAGTTCTAGTTCTTACATTTCCTTACATTTTTGAAATTGTTAACTCTCCTTAAATTTTTGTAATTTTGGCTTAGTTTGTGACAAAAGGGGGAGAGAGTTTAGAGAGAACTTGACAAGAACTTGAACAATGATGATGTGAAAACTGTGTGAATGTGTGAACATCAAGGTAAGTATCACTTCAACTTCAACTTTGGTTTTTTATCTTGTGATTTGTTGCATGTCCCTACTAACTATTCGACTAACTACTTGGACATGCAATATGACTAACAAGTTGATGTTGGACTAACACTTTGTGACATTTGGTTTTGAATGCATAGAAGATATGTTGGTTTTTGACTATGATTCTCTTACATATCTGAACTCTCAAATGTCATGATGATCAGATAAACTCTATCTCTGTACTTGGTTTTGTATGTTTCAATTCTTGAGGTATCTAACGATTCTTTTTGTCAAGAATGATTTCTGTGTGCAGAGAGTACAGATGTCTAAGTCTAGAGTCTGTTTTAGGAGTTTATCTCATGTTTTTAAATTTTTGGATCTCCATTGTAAATTTTTGTTGTATGGTGATAGCAACAAAAATATCTTTTTGAATTTTCTTTAGTGGATTTGTGTTTTGTCACGAAACCGCCAAAGGGGGAGATTGTTACGGAATTTGAGTTGGCGTAATTTCGTGAAAGGTTCAAGTCTTGAAGATTGAAGGTGAAGAAGGTTGGATCATTTAACTCAATCTCAAGAAAGAAGAATTCAAAGGATCAGGTATGTTTAACTAAAGATTTTTGGTGATCCGAATACTTCTTGTAGTGTAGAAACACCTGGAAGAATTTTTCATTGCATAAAAATCAAAACTGGACATGGGACATGTTCAGGATCCGGATCAGACATTCCATCCGGATCCCGAAGGGTGTTCGTTCATACACTGGTTCAATCCGGATCGCAGCATCTCATGATCCGGATCCCGAACACTAGTTTTACCTTTTTACTTGCACGATCCGGATCAGGATTTGCAATCCGGATCCCGAACGTTGATGTTTGGTGAAACTGTATGAACGATCCGGATCAGCCATTTCGATCCGGATCCCGAACTTTGATTTTTCTGGAAACCGTCTTTCTTGCTACTGCAATCCGGATCGCCGAAATCCGATCCGGATCGTCGTCCGTAAAATTTCCAGAAATGGTAGGTTTTTGATTCTTATCTCCTTCCAAATGTTTCTAACCTATAAATAGCCCCTATGATCTTTTTCTAGGGCAAATCCAAAGAGCGGCATATATTGAAAAAGACGGCCGTGATAGAATAATCCACATATAGAGAAGAAAGGAAATACTAGATTTAATTCTATGTTTCTTCATCTATAATTGATTGATTTGATTCTAGGTTTTCATACTCAGATTTTGAGTAGAATCAAATCAATGAATACTTAGATGGTATTTCCGATCTATTTCTAATCTAAGTATTCGGCGGATCATCACCACCCAAAACAACGATTTCCCCAAAAATCGGCGCGTGGACTCGCGTGTCCTTGTGGATTCAAGGTTCAACCGTTCTCGTGGATTCGGAGCGAGGTACGTTCATGGATTCGAAGCGTGCTACTGGGTGAAGACCGTGGATTCGGTCGGACGTCGTGGACTCGACGTTGGACGCCGTGGATTCGGCGTTGGACGCAGATCGTGGATTCGAGACGCGTTGCGGAACGAGCGGAGAAGATCAACTAGGAGCGTATGGTAAAAGTTGAGTCGTCTGTGAGTACGTTAAATCACCTTGTACGTGTTTTAATTCTAGTGGATTTCACCGTATTATCGGTCCCGTGGTTTTTTTACTCCGGCTTGGAGTTTTTCCACGTAAAAATCTTGCGTGTTCATTTATATTTCCGCATTGGGTTTTATTGCGCAATGATTTTTTGAGTGTTTATTGTTTACACCTCTTCACCCCCCCCTAGGTGTTTTTTCCCCTATTTAGATCTATATTATATATAACCCAACACAAGAGGTGCTGCCGAAGTCGGCGCGGTTCCCAAAACCACGTCAACCACCATCTCGATCTCAATCTCACTAAACGGCGGCTTCAATATCAGATCAGGTAGACTCTCACCCGGGATCACACGGCGATAAGGATATTCTTTAGTCCCGGTGCCGCCGTAGGCACCTCCTCTACAGTCGCTAGCACAGCGATACGACCACGACTCAACCTCTATCGTTCTCTAGCTCCCTCTATAAACATACTCCTGCGACCAGGTCCACGGAGGGCCATTGTCCTCTCTCGACAATCCATGATAGCATAACATTGGGATAACCATCCCAATCCAACCTCACATCAACATCTCGGAGCTGATGTAGGACTAACAACTCAATGGATCAAATCCAAGGTCCTATCTGCACTAGGCAGGACTGGCAACACTCATCCATGTGCTATACGTGATCTGGAACCTGATCCTCACGTGCACAAGCCAACAGTCCCATCTCTGGCCCACGCGAAGCTACCCCTGCTTACTAAAACACGCACAAGTGGTGCCGGCATCAAACATGCTCTAACTCCGACGACCATAAAGAAACCACACCTGGTAAGACGCGATCCACTATCCTGGCGCCCTCTAACCGGCTGCACAATCTCATCCACTAGATGCAGGTGGCCATCGCTCTATCTGCCTCGGCATCACGGCTCTATCAGCCTACCGGTAAGTCGGATGAACCTCTTCATCCTAAGGGGTAGTGGGGGTGCCGTCGCAAGCGGCAAAATCATGAGCACTACTCTGGGACACTCTGCCTGAAAATGTCCTGACTATCCACATGAAGAGCATCGCCCCTGCCTGAGGTCACACTATGGCGATGAATGCGGCCCACCGCAAATGACACAATCATCCTGACACTCTGCTGCTGGTGCCCCGACTGTCGAGAACCTCCTGGTCTCTATCTCCTCTGAGACCCATGACCCTGAGACTGGAATCATGGCAACCTCGATCCACTCGACTGTCCCAAAATCAGGCGATACTGGACGTCTCTCTCCGGAGCTGGTCCCAAAATCCCCGAAGGCTCACAGCACACTCCAATGGCCTCTAGGATGCTCTACAGCACTCGGTCAACTCCGCGATCAACACAAAAATCCAAGCTGCCGGCTCACATGCGCACACTGCCCGCGCTCCGCCGCGGCTCCGCGTAGTGAAAATCCAAAACTCAACAACCAAGCAGCACAACAAGCTCCTCCACAATGTGCATGTGAAAAGATGGAAAGAAGCCATCAATTCTGCTCAAAGCTTCATCAAAAATCCATCAACAAATCCAAAAACCCATGCTTGGAAAAATCTGTCAACTTACCTCACGCACGGCCCACGCGCGCGCAAATCTGCTCAAGACCAAGTTGCAGGAAAACTCCAACAGCACCTTCACTTCTCTTCTTCTCCTTCTCTTTCTTTTCCTTGCTTTCCTCTATTTTCTTTCTTTATTTCTTTCTTTTCTCTGGTTGTCGTGGAGAAGAAGGCAGGGGTTGGGGGCTCTATAGAAGTTGGCGTAGGTGAAAACTGTCACGCCCCGGGGGTTCGAATCGCGCGGAAGAGGAGCCACCGATGCCCCTGAATCAGCCATATATATTTTTTTTTTGTAAAACAATACTCCCCGGCGCGTGTCCAGACCCGCCGCATACACAAATTCACTCTGCAAACGGGCAGAGTCTCCTTTGTATATGCACGGCGTCTCAACTACAAAGTGTCTCACAAGGCGTAGCGCACACAATCTCTAACCACATCAGTTGGGGTCTCGTACACATACAACCAAACAATTCACATGATATTCTAGCATTCACTTAGAGCATAGAGGCCGGTGTTTTGAAAGGATAAATAATCACAAGGTTTTGAAAGCGGCATCCACACGACGCCATCGTTTATGAAACAGTTCGCAAACACATAAATCCCATAAGGTTTGTAAAGCTCGGTGCCCACACGACACCCACGTTTTAAAAGTAGTTTTCGCAAACGGTTTTCTTTGCTTTTCATCGTTCAAAACGGCCAAGTAAGAGAGAACGTAGAATTCATTCAATTATTCAAAAGGAAAAAGGCAACATCCACTTCGACCCCACGGGGGTATCGCAAACCACAACTAACTAACATGAGTAATAAAAGATAAAGGGAAAGAAAGGTCACTGTGTCTGAAGCTCGATCAAAGTCAGAGCAGCACTCTTGCGGCCTCTCCGGTGCCCTAGCGCTCGACCCCGGACGGTCTGGGTGAACCTGTCGCGGAGTGGGGAGTCAGTGACAAGAAAATAACATAATAAGCAAATAGGGCTAAAGTCAGGCAAACCACGATAGAAACCAGAGCAACCAACAATGAAGCACCATGTGCAAACCATACAATGCTGAACCCCGTGCAAACAATATAATGCAGAACCTCGTGCAAACCAAACCGGGCACCTCCCCCGGCAACCACACCGAGCACCTGCCTGGAGACCCCTACCGAGCACCTGCCTCGGCCGCCGAGCACCCACCTCGGCATCATCCACCATAACCACACCCTGTATCAAAACAACATCGGGCACCTTCCCCGATGCCCACCGCCGAGCACCTGCCTCGACATCACCGCTCACACCCCCCACCCATGGGGGCCCCCATTCCTAACGCCACCACCGCGTGGGGTACACGGGTCAACGTACCACTTTTCCGGAAAAGCACACCCTTTGCGGTGGCCAAATCGCGGGTGTGGCGTGTAGCAATCTCGAGCCTCATCCGAGCACCATCCTCGGCAACCAGACCGAGCACCTGCCTCGGCAACCAAATATCCACACAATAGCTGTAACAGGGTTAGCAAATGTAAACATGCAATTACTAAGATCTTTGTGCGTGTAGCAAATCTCGAGCCTCATCCGAGCACCAACCTCGGCAACCCAGAGCCGAGCACCTGACTCGGCAACCAAATATCCCCACAATGGCTTTAACAGGGTTAGCAAATGTAAACATGCAATTACTAAGATCTTTGTGCGTGTAGCAAATCTCGAGCCTCATCCGAGCACGCAACCTCGGCAACCCAGACCGAGCACCTGACTCGGCAACCAAAATATCCCCACAATGGCTTTAACAGGTTAGCAAATGTAAACATGCAATTACTAAGTTCTTACCCCTTTTCCCATAACTCCGGAAACCAGACAATGGAAGAGTCCCACAGCGACCCATAGTCCGCCATACTATAAAGATAATAAAACACAAACCTTTACCGGAGTTAACAATATTCCACAAGTTCAACTTTAATGTTCTGAAAGGTCACGTCGATCACTGCCCCCAACGCTAGTATGCCCGAACAACCCTACCTTTGTTCGGATAGGGCGAACTGCCCGCCCGGTCTTCTACCGCGACAGCCGTAAATCCGGAGGTCCACATCACCCACCAAACCCCTCAACAAAATAAACATAGCAACAACGAAACTGTGCATAAAGAGGTTCTAAGGGGTACCCACCTGGAACGCGAAGAAAAGGTGTGCGGGAAAAATTCCAGTCAGAAGTTCTCCCGCCTTGCGCCCGAAAAACTAAGGTAGGAAAAGTATTGTTAAAAACATCGTCGTAGTCAAAAACACTCAAAAACGGGGCGAAACGGGCCAAAAACGGAGCTCCCGGGCTTCCGGGCTGACGGATGGTGCACGGATCCAGGCGTGGACCGGGCCCACGGCAGCACGACTGCGGAGCAGACCGGGTGCACCGCTCGGTGAGCCGTCGGAGCACACCGGCGTCGCGGACCGGGTTCACGGCCCACAGGTGCTGGACGGGTCGCGGACCCGGGGTGCACCGCTTCGGCAGGGGTGAACCGGGGCGGCTTGGGCCGGGCCGCGCACGGGTGAAAGGCGCGGACCGGGTCCATGCCGCGTGGTGCCAGCGGCGTAGCGCCGTGTGCAACGCCCGGAGCGTGCACCGCGCACAGTGCGCAGCCCGGCGCACTGTTCCGTGCGCCGGTCTGCGCCTCCGGGGCTGCGGGGCTGCACCGGGGGTGCACGACTGGGTCTGTGGACCGCGGCTGGGGGATCCGTACGCGACGAACAGTAACGCCCCTTTTTTTGCTTTCTTCTCCGTTTTCCGCTCCCGTGCGACTCCGGCGACGACCTCGTGGGCATGATAACGGCGGCGGCGGCCTCCCGTTTGACAACGGCGACGGCGGCTTCCCGTTACCACAACCCACGACGCGTGCGACATACCCGAACAACCCCCAACCAAAACCTCGACCCCACAGAAAAATGCAATAAAGGGGGAACGACGCTTACCGTGATCTTGTGAGGAAAAGGGTGGGAGGGTGGATCGTCCCTCTCGTCTCCAACGAAAGCTCCACGAGGGGATGGGTTTCCCTCCCCGTTCTTCCCTTCTCCTCGTCTCGTTTGCAGCCGCTGTCTCGAAAAGAGAGGAAAATATCGATCGGGTTCCTCTTTTTCTTTCTTAAAAGCGCCGCCCTAAATCCTAGCCGTCAAGAGGAGAAAACCAAGAGGGAAAAGAAAAACCCTACGGCCCCCGGTTTTAAAGGAAAAACCCTAATAAAAAATCGGCGGCTAAGATTGTCTCGAAAAGCGTGTCATCCAATCGACGGATACCGGGGCGCCTAAAGGGTCCGAACTTCAAAAATTTATTCTGGGAGAACCGGGAGTCGGAAGCCGAAACCGATCGCGTCCCCGTTCTCCGTTTCGCGAGCCCTTCCCGCCTAAAAATGTCCGCGAGTCCCGACGAACTTTCTGGAATAACACTAACAAATTGTCCCACAGTCGGACAGTCGTAAGAAAGGGATAACGGAAAGGGTAACGGAAAAGCCAGGTCTTACATCACTCACCAATAAAAACAATTTTCGTCCCCGAAACTTAACTCCCGCCTGCGGCGAAGAGGTCCGGGTAGCACTCCCCTATCTTTGACTCTGGTTCCTAAGTTACCTCACATTCTTCCTGGTTGCTTCACAGCGCCTTCCCATAGGGGGATCGGTCCGGTTGCGCAACCTTTTTGTCCTCTCGTGCTAAGATCCGCATCGAGGTTTGGCAGTAAAGCCAACCGGTATGTCACCGGGCCTACGCGCTCCAACATCCCGAAAATCGGGTCATTGACGCCAACCAACATGCCAAGAGCTCGAACCATTAGCAATACGCAACTCATTTACTTAAGGCGTTCTGTCACACCGCCAGCGATCTTGTCCTGACTCAACCCACCTGTGACGTCTATGGCGTACTGTTACAACGCCTCGGGTCTTGGCCCGTCTCACCTCACCTGGACGTCTAAGGCGTACTGTTACAACGCCTCGGGTCTATTGTCACAAGGCCGGAAGTTGGACCTATTTAACCCTTAACTAAATAGCCAACATAAAAGACAACTAAGTCTTCACCTCCTTATTGGGCAGGAGGGTACGAAGCATTACTTCTAAGGGTTCCTCTGGGGTCGTGGCCAAAATTTCTCTTGTACGAGGTCTTCCTTGCTACTACCCCCCTCGTAGCCGAAACGTCTGCTTTCCCCCGCCGGTCGCTGATGTTCGCTTTCACCTGTTGGCACACCAAAAATTGCGCCACAATTTGTGCCACATCGCTCTTTCGATTTGGGCCACCAGAAGGTCTGCCATAGATCCCTGCACCTCTTTGTACCTCCGGAATGCGCGGTATAGGAGGTATTATATACTTTGGCTAGATTTTCTTCCCTCGTTTCTAGCTTATCGGGCACACGAATTCGTCCCCGGAACCTTATTACATCCCTGAGGTCACTCGTAAAAATTCCGCCTTGCTCCGAGGACATTCTGTCTTGCACCAGTTGTAGTTACGTGTCCGTCGATGGGTCTCCCAAGATCCTCTTGGAGATTCGTCAGACTAGATCTTATAGTCCTTTCCGGGCTTCGGCTGTATGAGCACTGGCGCCTGTGTGCGTCTGTCTTTAAGTTCTTTGAAACTCCTTTGGCACTGGGCTGTCCAGACGAACCTCTACCCACTTTGGGTTAGTCGATTTAGAGAAGTGGCCTCCCACGAAGCGTCTGTAATGGCCTGCCCGTCCTAAGAAGCTTCGGATCTTCGTCACCGTCGTTGGCCGAGCCCAGTTGGCCACCGACTCGATCCTCCTCGGATCCACTGCAATTCCAGATGTCGAAACGGTACGCCCCAAAAAGTCCACCTCACGGAGCCAAAACTCACACTTTATGAGTTTGGCATATGGTTGCTGATCCTGGAGGGTCTAGGGGATTACTCGCGAGTGTTCCCCATATCCCTTGTCCGTTGTGAGAGTAGATCGGAACGTCCACTATAAGACCATTACCGGCTGGTCTAAGGAGGACTTGAGTATCCTATTCCTCATGCCTATGAATACCGCTGGTGCGTTAACGAGTCTGAACGGTATGACCGTGAACTCATGACAACCACTCCGAGTTCATAAGGCTGTTTTTCGGTAAGTCCGGTTCCCGGAGACGCACTTGGAACTTCAAGCAGTCAACTACCACTAAAAGATTGCCGCGACTGTCGGCCCCAAGCGTGATGCCGTTAACTTTTAACGGAAACCTCATTAGTCCTTAGAGACTAAGAACCCGTCTCGCCCTCGCTGGGCAGGAAGGAGTACAGCCGCCTGCCTCGAGGGGTAGCCGGAGGATCCGACCGAACTTATTTCTACGATGGGATTTCTTCTAATATCTATGGTAGGGAGAAACATGAAGCGAGGTGGATGAGTGGGATGCTGTTACGGGTGATGTCCCTGTTTCCGAGGGGCAGTTGAAACAATGGCGCCCCGGTTTGCCGCATCGAAAACGGTGGTCTTGCTTCTGGGGACATTCGGTCACTTGGTGTATTCCACCGCAATTGATGCAAGACTTGTCCACCGACCATTGTCCTCCCGTCGGCGCATTCGTGGTTCCTTATTGCCATCTCAGGTATTTAGGAGGCCGGCTCCTCTTGGTATGCTCCTTTCCAAAACAAGGTCGAGCTCGTTTCTTATCCCCGCCGCAATCTGAGCTCTCCCGTCGGGCTCGTGAACTCGCAAATTCGTGCTCCACTGTGGTGGCTCTATCGACCACCTCCTAGAAGGTGTGCAAATCCGCCGTTTGCACCACCTTGTAGATATCGCTTCGTAAACCATTCACAAAAAGACGGGCTTTGTGAGATTCATCTCTTATAACAGGGGGAACACATTTGGTCAACCTCACAATTTGCCCGTTGATAACCCGTAACTGTCTGACTTCCTTTCTTGATGTGCTTCCGGTCATCTTCCATCTGCTGTTTGATGCTGTCGGAGAGAAATTCCTCAAACAGTTTTTCTCGGAACGTGGTCCAAGATGGAAGGGCGGTGCCCTCGCAGTAACGGCGGTCATTCTGGGGATAGGTGTCACCACGGTCTCTCCCAAGGGAGCTCCAACAGTGGCCCCCGGCATAAGTCCCGAAGTTGCTGGTGTTAGTGCTGCTGAAGGCGTCGTCGGATGAACCGACGGTATCTCGGTCACCGAGGTCGGAGAAGGGGCAACCGTAGTCTCGCTGACCGCCACCGACGGTCTCGTCACTGGTGCGGTTGGTCCGGGCAAAGAAGCCTGGGCGACCTCCATTGGTAATGTCGACTGTTGCGCCCACTGCCGCATTTGTTCCATAAGGGTTGCCAACTGCCCGGCCACCTCTTGTAGTTGTTGTCGGAGCAGCTGATACTCCGCCGCTATTGGCACCGTACTTTCTGCCCCTGCGTTCTCCGCTGATAACCCCTTTCGGGCCATTAATCGCTACATACAAAGAAACCAAGTCAACCCTAGACCTATCGGGTCTAGCACCACGACCTACAGACGTACTAAAATTAAATCCCCCAGTTCACTTTATTAATCAGTAGTTAGTGTATTGCGCCCCGTGGATGTTGGGCCACGACTGTTGTGGTTAAAGTTTACCTCTCTGATACCATCTTAATCTGTCACGCCCCGGGGGTTCGAATCGCGCGGAAGAGGAGCCACCGATGCCCCTGAATCAGCCATATATTTTTTTTTTTTTGTAAAACAATACTCCCCGGCGCGTGTCCAGACCCGCCGCATACACAAATTCACTCTGCAAACGGGCAGAGTCTCCTTTGTATATGCACGGCGTCTCAACTACAAAGTGTCTCACAAGGCGTAGCGCACACAATCTCTAACCACATCAGTTGGGGTCTCGTACACATACAACCAAACAATTCACATGATATTCTAGCATTCACTTAGAGCATAGAGGCCGGTGTTTTGAAAGGATAAATAATCACAAGGTTTTGAAAGCGGCATCCACACGACGCCATCGTTTATGAAAACAGTTCGCAAACACATAAATCCCATAAGGTTTGTAAAGCTCGGTGCCCACACGACACCCACGTTTTAAAAGTAGTTTCCGCAAACGGTTTTCTTTGCTTTTCATCGTTCAAAACGGCCAAGTAAGAGAGAACGTAGAATTCATTCAATTATTCAAAAAGGAAAAAGGCAACATCCACTTCGACCCCACGGGGGTATCGCAAACCACAACTAACTAACATGAGTAATAAAAGATAAAGGGAAAGAAAGGTCATTGTGTCTGAAGCTCGATCAAAGTCAGAGCAGCACTCTTGCGGCCTCTCCGGTGCCCTAGCGCTCGACCCCGGACGGTCTGGGTGAACCTGTCGCGGAGTGGGGAGTCAGTGACAAGAAAATAACATAATAAGCAAATAGGGCTAAAGTCAGGCAAACCACGATAGAAACCAGAGCAACCAACAATGAAGCACCATGTGCAAACCATACAATGCTGAACCCCGTGCAAACAATATAATGCAGAACCTCGTGCAAACCAAAACCGGGCACCTCCCCCGGCAACCACACCGAGCACCTGCCTTGGAGACCCCTACCGAGCACCTGCCTCGGCCGCCGAGCACCCACCTCGGCATCATCCACCATAACCACACCCTGTATCAAAACAACATCGGGCACCTTCCCCGATGCCCACCGCCGAGCACCTGCCTCGACATCACCGCTCACACCCCCCACCCATGGGGGCCCCCATTCCTAACGCCACCACCGCGTGGGGTACACGGGTCAACGTACCACTTTTCCGGAAAAGCACACCCTTTGCGGTGGCCAAACCGCGGGTGTGCGTGTAGCAATCTCGAGCCTCATCCGAGCACCATCCTCGGCAAACCAGACCGAGCACCTGCCTCGGCAACCAAATATCCACACAATAGCTTTAACAGGGTTAGCAAATGTAAACATGCAATTACTAAGATCTTTGTGCGTGTAGCAAATCTCGAGCCTCATCCGAGCACCAACCTCGGCAACCCAGACCGAGCACCTGACTCGGCAACCAAATATCCCCACAATGGCTTTAACAGGGTTAGCAAATGTAAACATGCAATTACTAAGATCTTTGTGCGTGTAGCAAATCTCGAGCCTCATCCGAGCACCAACCTCGGCAACCCAGACCGAGCACCTGACTCGGCAACCAAATATCCCCACAATGGCTTTAACAGGGTTAGCAAATGTAAACATGCAATTACTAAGTTCTTACCCCTTTTCCCATAACTCCGGAAACCAAGACAATGGAAGAGTCCCCACAGCGACCCATAGTCGCCATACTATAAAGATAATAAAACACAAACCTTTACCGGAGTTAGCAATATTCCACAAGTTCAACTTTAATGTTCTGAAAGGTCACGTCGATCACTGCCCCCAACGCTAGTATGCCCCGAACAACCCTACCTTTGTTCGGATAGGGCGAACTGCCCGCCCGGTCTTCTACCGCGACAGCCGTAAATCCGGAGGTCCACATCACCCACCAAACCCCTCAACAAAATAAACATAGCAACAACGAAACTGTGCATAAAGAGGTTCTAAGGGGTACCCACCTGGAACGCGAAGAAAAGGGTGTGCGGGAAAATTTCCAGTCAGAAGTTCTCCCGCCTTGCGCCCGAAAAACTAAGGTAGGAAAAGTATTGTTAAAAACATCGTCGTAGTCAAAAACACTCAAAAACGGGGCGAAACGGGCCAAAAACGGAGCTCCCGGGCTTCCGGGCTGACGGATGGTGCACGAATCCAGGCGTGGACCGGGCCCACGGCAGCAGACGACTGCGGAGCAGACCGGGTGCACCGCTCGGTGAGCCGTCGGAGCACACCGGCGTCGCGGACCGGGTTCACGGCCACAGTGCTGGCGGTCGCGGACCGGGTGCACCGCTCGGCAGGGTGAACCGGGGCGGCTTGGGCCGGGCCGCGCACGGGGAAAGGCGCGGACCGGGTCCATGCCGCGTGGTGCCGCGGCGAGCGCCGGGTGCACTCCCGGAGCGTGCACCGCGCACAGTGCGCAGCCCGGCGCACGGTTCCGTGCGCCGGGTCTGCGCCTCCGGGGCTGCGGGGGCTGCACCGGGTGCACGACTGGGGTCTGTGGACCGCGGCTGGAGGATCCGTACGCGATGAACAGTAACGCCCCTTTTTTTGCTTTCTTCTCCGTTTTCGCTCCCGTGCGACTCCGGCGACGACCTCGTGGGCATGATAACGGCGGCGGCGGCCTCCCGTTTGACAACGGCGACGGCGGCTTCCCGTTACCACAACCCACGACGCGTGCGACACCCGAACAACCCCCAACCAAAACCTCGACCCCACAGAAAATGCAATAAAGGGGGAACGACGCTTACCGTGATCATGTGAGGAAAAGGGTGGGAGGGTGGATCGTCCCTCTCGTCTCCAACGGAAAGCTCCACGAGGGATGGGTTTCCCCCGTTCTTCCCTTCTCCTCGTCTCGTTTGCGCCGCTTCTCGAAAAGAGAGGAAAATATCGATTCGGGTTCCTCTTTTTCTTTCTTAAAAGCGCCGCCCTAAATCCTAGCCGTCAAGAGAGAAAACCAAGAGGGAAAAGAAAAACCCTACGGCCCCCGGTTTTAAGGAAAACCCTAATAAAAAATCGGCGGCTAAGATTGTCTCGAAAAGCGTGTCATCCAATCGCACGGATACCGGGGCGCCTAAAGGGGTCCGAACTTCAAAAATTTATTCTGGGAGAACCGGGAGTCGGAATCCGAAACCGGTCGCGTCCCCGTTCTCCGTTTCGCGAGCCCTTCCGCCTAAAAATGTCCGCGAGTCCCGACGGACTTTCCGGAAAAACACTAAAAATTGTCCCACAGTCGGACAGTCGTAAGAAAGGGATAACGGAAAGGGTAACGGAAAAGCCAGGTCTTACAAAAACAGCGGGAGAGGAAAAGACCAAAGTGCCCTCCAAAAATATCCAAAAATCAGCCCAATCTCGGCTCCCTGTGACACTGGGTACCGGTACCCATAGTTGGGTACCGGTACCAAACCGGTTTGGTTCCGGAACCAAGCATCTGGTTCCGGAACCCAGCATGCAGTTCCGGAACCAGCAGCTTGGTTCCGGAACCCAATGCCCAACCACTCAAAAATTCGGCTGAATCCTCTGATTCCTTCTCCGCCAACTCACTTTTTGCCCCGGAAGCTCCCGCATCAATCCGCAACCTCCCGAACTCCACTGTATCATAAAATATACATGTTCCAAGAATTTCCCAATTTTTCTGTGCACCACTACGGAGTCGGTACTCTATCCAATCCAATACTCTACAAGTACACAATGCCCTGAAAATGCCGATTCAAGCTGGGGCTTCTGTGCCAATCCGAAACAACCCGAACTCATCTGTAAACACAAATAGAACACGCCCAAGGCGATTTCTCCGCACCACGCCATCTTGCGAGGTCGGTGTACTCAACATAGTCCCAGTACTCTACAGTAATGACGCGCCCAAACAGTTACTTAAGCTTCTAGTACTCTGTAGGCAATATCACAGAACTTGATAAGCCATCCAACCGTTTGGATCTGGTTTGGTTTGGTAATCCAATGAATTGGCCACGAAATTGATTCAATTGTGTCTAGACTAGTGTTTTGCTTGAATCAAAATCAAAATGTTGACCGAGTCATGAGGGTTATGTAAATATGGATCTGAATAGGGAAAAAACCACCTAGAGGGGGGGGGGGTGAATAGGTGTAAACAATAAACACACCAAATCATTGCGTAAAAAATAACCCAATGCGAAAAATAAATAAAGTACGCAAGATTTACGTAAAAAACTCCGTCACAGGAGTAAAAAACCACGGGACCGATAACATGGCGAAATCCACTAAGATTAAACACGTACAAGGTGATTTACCGTAACCCTATGACTCAACCTTTTTCATACGCTCCTAGTTGATCTTCTCCGCTCGCTCCACAACGCTCCTCAAATCCACGATTTGCGTCCAACTTCGAATCCACGAAGTCCAACGTCGAATCCACGACGTCCAACCAAATCCACGGTCTTCACCAATGTAGTACGTATCGATCACACGAACGTACCTCGCTCCGAATCCACGAGAGTGGCAGCACCTTGAATCCACAAGGCCACGCGAATCCACGCGCCGATTTTGGGAAATCGTTGTTTTCTTGGTGATGATAATCCGTTGAATACTTAGATCAAAGATAGATAAGAAAACACCATCTAAGTATTCTTCAATTTGATTCTACAAAAAATATGAGTTTGGAAACCCTAGAATCAAATTGAACAATATAGACGAAGAAACATAGATTAGATCATGTTTTCTTTTCTTCTCTATATATGTGGATTTTTTATATTTTCTCCGGTTTCATCCCCCTTTTCTAGATGTGAAATTAGGGTTTATTTATAGGTTAGAAACCTTTAGAAAAAGATAAGCATAAAAAACTACCTTATCTGGAATTTTTCCGCTCGGCGGTCCGGACTAGATTAAATCTGATCCGAACTGTCGTCTTTAGACAGAGCTTTTCCAGAAAAACAAGTACGGGGTCCGGACTGGAATTTTCTGATCCGGACTGTTCATGCGATTTCAGCAAACACATAGTTCGGGGTCCGGACTGAGTAAAGACTCTTCCGGACTGGAATTCCGCATGAACTAAACAAGTTCGGGGTCCGGACTGGAATTTTCTGATCCGGACTGTTCATGCGATTTCAGCAAACACATAGTTCGGGGTCCGGACTGAGTAAAGACTCTTCCGGACTGGAATTCCGCATGAACTAAACTATGTTCGGGGTCCGGACTGGAATTGTCTGATCCGGATCCTAAACATCCAACTTGTCCAGTTTTTTATTTTTATGCAATGAAAAAATCTTCCAAGTGTTTCTAAACTACAAGAATGTATTCGGATCACCAAAATTATTTAGTTAAACTTACCTGATCCTTTTGAATTCATTCTTCTTGAGATTGATGTATATGATCCACAATTCTTCATCTTCAATCTTCAAGACTCAAAACACTTCACGAAATACGCCAACACAAAATCCTTAACAATCTCCCCCTTTGGCGGTTTCGTGACAAAACAAAAATCCACTTACAAAAATCAAAAAGATATTTTTGTTGCTATCACCATACAACAAAAATTTACATGTATGATCCAAATAAACTGAATACAAGAGATAAACTCCTAAAACAAATTATAGACTTAGACGTTTGTACTCTCTGCAAAAGAAATAATTCTTGACAAAATAAATCGTTAGATACCTCAAGAATTCAAACATTCAATAAACAATCAGAGAGATAGAGTTTATACTCACCATGACATTAATTATCAGATATGTATGAGAATAAGCAATCACGGATTCACATATCATCTAATCCTTAAAAGTTCAAATGTCATATCAAGATTCTAACAAGTTCATAAATATGTCAGTTATCAAACAGCTTGTTAGTAATATTACATGCCCAAATAGTTAGTCAAATAGTTAGTAGTGGCATGTATCCAACTTACCTTCAAAGTACTCAAGTTCTCAAAGTACTCTACGTTCTCAAAGTTCTACGTTATCTCCCTCTTTTTGTCACAGTAAACAAGCCAAAATAAAAAGGAGGGCAAAGTTC
The DNA here is from genome assembly GCA_029204045.2 of Tillandsia leiboldiana. Taxonomy (NCBI): domain Eukaryota; kingdom Viridiplantae; phylum Streptophyta; class Magnoliopsida; order Poales; family Bromeliaceae; genus Tillandsia; species Tillandsia leiboldiana. Next base: position 13,780,963 of record CM055077.1, on the reverse strand, counting down.
AAATTGCAAAAGTAAAAACCTGCAAAAGAGAAATCATTAGAACTAAATTGAAAAAAAAACATCAAACACATCAATCCGAGTCGGTGTCGTCTGAGACTTCAACCAAGTTTAGTAAAAATCTTTTTGACCAGTTTCGCGAAAGATTTAAACTTTTTCTTCATGTCGGCTTGGGTGGCAGTAGTCTTAGCCATGTCTGAAGAGATCTGAGTTATTTCGTTTGACATGCGCTCTTGTTCTGACGATACACGTTACTGTTCTCGGTAAATTGATGTTACAGAGGCATCATCCTCTGAGGTATCATGTGTTGCTGCCGCTCTTACTGTTGCTGTTGTTGCTGCTCTTGCTGTTGTTGTTGTTGCTGTTTCTGCTGAAGCTGATGGTCGCTTGCCTCGGGGAGGAGTGGGTGTATCATCTGGCTTCTTAGGGAGAGACTTCACAACTGTAGTGTCATTGATTGTCCCCAAGCTACGCATATAACTTGACGAACGAATGTCGACGTCAAATTTCTTCAAAATCCACATTATGATCATAGGGAACGAAAGTCGCTCCGTCTAATGAGGATGCTCTACATAGTGAGCCATCCTATTCTAGATGATGTATGGAATGTTGATGTTCAATCCTCGAGCTGCTGTTGGATGTCCTAGAAGATATAAAAATAACATCCTATCCCATCGAAGCACCTTCGTTTGCATATTTGGCAAAATGTTGTAGCAAACGATGAAATTGAGAAATCGGTATTCTAGACGAAGCTCTTTTGATAATACCGAGTTTCCCGCTGATCGAGTTTCCGGCATGCAGATGCCATCCACAACTCGTCGCCAATCTAAACTTGTCATAGGACAACCCTTCAAATAGTGTGTCCCGACCATACTTGAAGACATGCCTAACACCTCTCCAATCAATTGAGGAGTAATGGCAAGTTTCTTGTTCTGGACCGAAGTGTCAAACTTCATAGGTCCACCTTCATTCTCTTGAAGCTGCTGCGCAAAAGTGTAAAATGTCTATATCAAATGCAGACAATATCCAGAAGACTCCGAAAAGTGGCAAATTTGAGAGAAATTGGCTTAATCAATCAAATTTCTGAAAGCTGCAGAACGATCTCGAAGAGCTGGGATATTGACATGTCGTTCTCCAATGCACCTCAGTTCTCAAATGCCTTCATCCGATCTGTGCTAATATGAACAAAATCCTATGGAGGTGGCTCACTCGCAAGTGGCTTTTCAATCTCAATTCCACGAGATGGACCCCTCTTCCTTGCAACACTCTTCCTTTTCATGGACATGGGTGTTGGTTGCATGGGAGCTTTCCCTTTCTCGGCAGCAGTAGGCGGAGTCTTCGCCTTTGTTGAAGCGGGGGCTTTCCCCTTTGATGCTGCTGCAGCCAATGCTGCGGTTTCTTCAAGGATTTTGTACCAGTCTTCCGATTCCGTATCCGAATCGTCAAGAGAAACGTACTCTCCTTCCTCTTGAGTCTTTCTAGTCCTCTTGAGCTTGTTCGTTGCTCGAGTGCCAACCATTGCGACAATAAGCACAATCACCTATCCAAACACCATTTCGGCCGAAAGTTTGAAAAAGTGATCCTGTGATTAAGAGCTCAAGAACAAGAAAATTTTTTTAATTTTAAAAAATTTGAAAAATCACACCAAACAATCTTTATCATGTATAGAGACTAAGAATCAAGTTAGATTTGCAAAAAAAAATTTAAAAATAGATCAATCCCATGATTTTTAAAAATTCCCAAAATTTGCCCTAAATTTGAATTTTCAGAAATTGAAACCCAAAAATCTGTTAATCAAATGAATATAAGGCATATAAACAAATCTAAGATGTCCAGAGTTCTTATTTCAAAAGAAATTTGATCAAAAACCATGCAAAATAGAGATTATATGTCACGCCCCGGGGTCGAAACTGCGACCCGGGCTCGCCAACAGATCCGCCACCTATGCAAAACCCCGCATAGGCGAAGCGTCCTACCTGCAAGAAAAGGTACTACAGCTAAACAGATATCAGAGCTATAAAATAATAGTGCTGTAAAACTAAAACCAACCATCTGTACAACTGGAAATAATGATACAATATTCATCTCCCATAAGTGATAATCATACAATATCCTCAAATACAATAAACCAGAACTCAACAGGGAGGTAACCTGAAATAATACATCAGTGTATAGACTCTCAGTACAAGTCAGATCCTCACAATGCAATAATTTCTCAAAAGCGGAAAAAAAAATAATCTACTAAATGTACTCAGGATCTCCAGGGTAGGGGTACCGCTACTCTCCACAGACGGGTAGGGATCTAGCTCGCGACTCCCTCGCCTCGCACAGCAACCGCAGAATCAGCAACACCTGCTAAGACTCTGCAAAACAAAGGAGAGAAAAGAAAGAGGAGGGGGAAACCCCAATGGGTGTGAGAACTACACCAAAAGTGAGTTCTCAGTGGGTACCACCGCCAGGCCCGATGATCTGCCCACTAAGTCTACTAGAGGCATAAAATAATCATACAGTAAAAACTGAACAAGAAAGCTCGAGATACTCAACAGCTACCATTCCTCTATCTAAATGCTCAAAAGGGAAAAACCAAAGAAAGGTATGCAACTACTCGCACATGAAGTGCACAATCGACCCAATCGAGCTGACTGCCACATCTGGTCCAGTCAAGCCTGCGCCCACCTACAACCACCTCCCACTGCCGGGCAGGAATTACGTAGGGTGTCCATACGGACTAACTCGCTATCGAATAGTGGCACATGTAGGCTATAGTGAAAATCCACGCTCTCTCTCAGAACGGATAGACTCAAGATCTCGCACAATGGTCGAAGAACTCTCAACGACACGGGATCACCGTCAACCCAAACGGCTCCCAACAACACTAGCACTGGTCTAATCACAGCTACTAGACTCCACTCGGCCCCCAGGCACGAGTACAATAATAAAAGTACCTGCCTGAATAAACCCAATCAAATGAACCAGAATAAAACCCGATACTGCCTGCTTTGTCATCAATCTCACGAACTCAATATCTCAAGAACTCAGTAGCGGAATCTGCACACATGGCTCGAATCCGTGGGATCGGCACACATGGCTCGCATCCCAAAATAAGTATCAGACCGGCACACATGGCTCGGTCATAGGCCTACCTTCGGTTTGGCACTCGAGGGGAGCGACCCATACGAGTAAAGTATCACTGTCACAGGTATCATAAGCATCATAATATAGCAGGACTGGATCACGACTCTGATCAAAGTGGGAAAACCCATCCACTAAAGGGAAACCCGATCCCCAAACTGATACAAGGTAAACAATTGTCACGCCCCGGGTGAAAACCAGAACCGGGGCTCGTCTACCGATCCGCCGTGCACACGGAATTTCTCGCGTACACGAAGCGCCAAATACCTGCCCAGATATAAGAGATAAAATAAAAGAGCAATAAAAACAGTGCTGAACTAAATTAAACTAATACATCTCAGACTGAAACTGGAAGTAAAATACAATACATCTGTAATAATGATACATCTGTCACACCCAGCTCACCAAAATAAATACAACCAGCTGGCTAAAGCCAGACCCAAAAGTAAAGTACAACCGTCTGAGGAAAAAGGGTACACCAATAGTCCAGCTAACTCGCTCATCCTGCCTCGAGATCTATCTACTCAGCCGTCCTCTCACCTTGACCCACCGCTGAAAACCCCGCAGCACCCGCAGAAGACACTACAAAACAAAGAAGAAGACAAAGAGGAAAGGAAGAATGGGGGTGAGAACTACTAGTAAACCAGTAGCCTCCTCTAGTGGGTAAAGCCTCAAATTCCGACGCACCAACTAGGTCTACCAGAGGAAAAAAGGGGAAGAAGAGTGGTAAACAACAAAACTGCTGAAAAAGGAAACTACCACTACTATGCATCTAAATGCATTAGTAACCAAACTGTCCCGATAATCCAATCTATCCTCTAGTGAAAATTGGTACTGCCTGCTGCCGCCCTCATCATCGGGCAAATAAAGCCGCACCGATGTGATAGCAAAACTCCTGCTGCCGCCCTCATCATCGGGCAAGTAAAGCCGCGCCGATGTGATAGCAAAACTCAACCAATATCTGACCCCCACGCTCCGGAGGGGAACTCGAGGGAGCGACCCACACGAGGAAAGTATCACCGGGCATATAAAGTCGCGCCGGTGTGATAACCAACTCAATCACTGTCATAAGCATCGTAAAAGCAGGACTGGATTACACTATCTCAAGTGGAACAACACCCTCCACTAAAGAACCCCGATCCCCAATCTGATGCATAAGTAACCATCCGGTCAACCGCCCAATATCCGCGGTCGCCGCGATACCCACGGTCAACAATCAAGCCCAACAACCGACACCTGATCAACCGCCCAATATCCGCGGTCACCGAAATAACCCACAATCACAATCATGTCCCACATCCGACATCCGGTCAACCGCCTACTATCCGCGGTAGCCGCAATAACCCGCAATCCAAAATCGGGTAAAATAATCTGTGTCCGGTCAACCGCCTACTATCCGCGGTAGCCGCCATACCCCACAACCCATAACCAAATACCACCTGTCCCCGACCCCAAGGTCCCGGCTACACTATCCCGTACCCCTGCTCAAACCCGAGCAACAAGAACCACCTGACTACAGAATAAGGAGAGAGAAGCAAGCATGGTTTCTCCTAAGTCAAGTTCCAATATGATAGTGTAGCAGTAAATAGTGGCCTATCTATATGACCATACAAGCATGCATATGTCCTCAAGAAAGATAAAAGAAGAGGTGACCAATAGCGGTTCCACATGTGTAACAATTAATAGCTCCGCATAGATATAACCATCATGCTAAAATATTATCCAACCACACATGTCTATAATCCATGTTCCATAATAAAGCATTACTATCCACCTATGCATGTCATAAAATCCTCAAATAGTACCAACCATCAAGGTAATTTAATTATCCCAATTTGAGATTCAATTCCACATGCAAAGTTCACCGCTAACATAGCAAACTATATGTCCCAACAAACATGCAAGGTCCAACCACATTGTTAATCAATTGTCCTAACATAGGGAATCACTCTAATAAGCCTAATGAGCATGTCGAAATAGAGGGAAACAACAACCACCCACCTCGATAGCGAAGCATGTATCCAAATGCGCCCACACTCCGGGGAAACCACGGTACACCGCAAAGCTGCAAAAGTAACCCACACGAGGCGCAATTAATCCACTAATCCTCAAATTACTGCTGTCCATAAAACCAGCCAGAAAAAGGCTTAATTTCACCAGCGAGAAGACCTTAGAAAATTCCATAAAAATAACCATCGTGATCCTCGCGACGAGCCGATCGAAACGAGTACTCGCACGTCCAGATCCGACACATGTAGGCCAAGGAACAAAGGAAACATCGCCGCAAGCCAAAATTCCTCACAACAAATATCCAGCAGCAAACACTAAGGAAGATGCGAAAATATCACCTCTGCGCAGTCCTCCAAAAATTCCACAAAAATCACGGTTGCGTTCCTCGTGTCGAGTAGATGAAAATAGAGTACTCATACGCCTTCATCCGATACTCGTAGGCCAAGAAATAAATCCGACAAGCCCGTGCTGTCCAAAAAGCCACCACAGAAAATGCGGTAAAAAGGTGCCTCGGGAACCGTGCCAAAAACCCAAAACAGAGCAACGTGATCAACACAAAAATCGAAGGCCTGCCTCTCAAGAACACGCTGCCGTGAAAATCGTCCAAAAATTCCAACCGGGTCATCCAGGGTGCTTCGCGCACTGAACTGCGACGAAAGAAGCCAAAACCGAAGAGGCGTCGACGTGCGCCGCGTCACAGAAAACGCCGATGTCACGGGTGGAGGAGAGGGAGAGGAAGAACTTCTCTGAAGAAACCCCCCAAAAAAAAGGCCTCCATCAGCCCAAAAACGACGGTCTTCTGGGCCTATTTATAGGCCCAGCAAAACAATTCAAGAAATGACCATTGGGTCCCCACAATCGGGCGCCCGGAATGATTCGGGCGCAAACAGTGCGCCCGAATCCGCCCGAAATCCGACCGTTGATCAGCGCCCGGATTCACCTCAGGCTGCCACGTCGCCACACAACAGGAAACAGCGAACCAACCGCTCACTCCACGCCACGTGGCCTGCCCGGTCAACACGGATAGGTAGCGCCTGCCAACCGCAAGGCGCCACGTGGCCGAGTTGACCGGGCGCCCACCTGTCCGCCTGCCAGCGCACGTCGCCCCACATGCCGCGCACAGTACCCCGACCAATAGGGAGGCGCCACGTGTCAGCCCCTCCGCTTGCTGCGCCCGGTGCACACACGCCCGATGCACCGAACCAGTAGCCAGCTGCCACGTGTCCCCCCCGGTCCACCATACACCCCGCGCTCTCCGTAGACCGCGCCCCGCGGACCGGCCCACTCCCGAGCCGCCACGCGTCCAGCCCCCGGTGCACGCCCACCGCGTGGACCGGGCGGCCCGCGCCCCTGCCCGCTGCGCTCCCCGCGGCTGCGCCGCCACGCTCCGCTGCTGCCCGCCACCGCCGGCGCTGCCCGCCGGCCGGAATAGTGTCCCAACTGCCTCGAAAATCGTGTTTTCGCATCCGGGCTCCGAAAAATACAAATAAATGGTCCATTTTCACCGTTTTCGCGTGATGAGTCCAAATCCGGTGTCCATTTTGCCAAAATCAACTTCTAAAATTTGTCGAAGGCAACCCAATGACTGATTTTAATCCGAATTTCGCGCTGAATCCAAATCTTGAGTCCGATTCGCGCACAAACACCTCTAACACCCAATATAGGCCTCCAAAAGCTGCTGATTGCACTGCAAAAACCCTGCAGAGATCTGGGTCCTCACATCCTCCCCAACTAAAAGAAAGTTTCGTCCTCAAAACTAAGGTCATCCCTCACGTCGACACCTCGAATAGAAAAATGAAGGGGTAGGTGTCCAACCGTCAACGACTCAAGCTCCCAAGGCTGTCAAATACCTCCTCTAGAGACACGGAGCAATCCTCGGGTCTCTAACTGAACCAACATAGAGGCGGGCACTCCAGGTAACCGCACCACCTCGTCCAAGTACAGCAGGACTAGCCGCTCGAGGGGCCAAGCAGTCCGCCCCGGCAAAAGCATCCACTCCTCCCACGGCCCCCCGGTAAACCAACCGCAAGTCCATCGGCACAAAAGCTCGATCCAATACCTCCGTACTCCCGAGGTATCCAATATAAAGTCCCCCAACTGATTACTCAGAGTCTGATCTCCAATCGTTAGGCCGTCGGGATGCATATGCTATTACCCTACTCTCCTGCATCAACACGCACCCAAATAAGGTTGAACAATCCAGTTCATTAATTCCATAACCGCAACAGGGGCATTAGTCAATCCAAAAGGCATGGCTGCTAACTCATAATGCCCGTACCGTGACCTGAAAGCTGTCCTCGGGAAATCCTCAGCCTTCACATTCAATAGGTTATAATCCGATTGCAAAACAATCTTCGAGAAGCCACAGACCCTAGCAACTGGTCAAACAAATCCTCCATGCATTGAGAAAGGGTACTTGTCCTAGATGTCCCTTCACCCAACTCCCCGTAATCAACACAGAGCCGAAGTGAACCATCCATCCACAACACAAATAGCCCCGACGCCTCCAAAGGCGACACACTTGGTCTGACAAAATTCTTTTTCGTCAAATCCTGGAGTGGTGTCCTCAACTCCCCAACTAGGGGCATGCTGGACAATTCCGATAGGAAAACATCCGGAAACTCGTAACCAAGAAGGGGGTATCCACGAGTCCCGGTGCCGCCGTAAGCCCCTCATCTACACTAGCCAAAGGCTACTCATCCACTGCGAATCATGTGCCAAGCTCGCGGAGTCGAACCATAGAAGCAAAGAAAGCCCTCCGACATCCTGGTACACAAACACCTCCTGGCCTGGCTCCCCAAGAAATCCGTCCTCGCGGCAAAATCAACCGCTGTCACGCCCCGGGTGTAAACCAGAACCCGGACTCGTCTACAGATCCGCCGTGCACACGGTATTTCCCGTGTACACGAAGCGCCAAACCTGCTCAGATATAAGAGAACAATAAAAGAGCAACAAAAACAGAGCTGAACTAAAACTAATACATCTCAGACTGAAGCTGGAAATAAAATACAATACATCTGTATAAATGATACATCTGTCCCTCCCAGCTCACCAAAATAAATACAACCTGCTGGCAAAAGCCAGTCCCAAATGAAAAAGTACAACCGTCTGAGGAAACCTGGGTACACCAACAGTCCAGCTAACATGCTCATCCTGCCTCGAGATCTATCTACTCAGCCGTCCTCTCTCCTCGACCCGCCGCTAAAAGCCCAGCAGCACCCGCAGAAGACACTGCAAAACAAAGAAGAAGAAAAAGAGGAAAGAAGAATGGGGGTGAGAACTACTAGTAAACCAGTAGCCTCCCCTAGTGGGTAAAACCTCAAACTCTGACACCCCCACTAGGCCTACCAGAGGCAAAAAGGAAAGAAGAGTGGTAAGAAATGAAACCGCTGCCAAAAGGGAAATCTACCACTACTATGCCTCTAAAATACAGTCCTAGACTGTGATAACCGTAAGCAACAATAACCAACCGTCCCAGATGAACCCAATCTGTACCGCCCTCATCATCGGGCAAATAAGCCGCGCCGATGTGATAGCAAGATTCCTGCTGCCGCCCTCATCATCGGGCCAATAAGCCGCGCCGATGTGATAGCAAACCCTGTCCATAACTGTCCAGCCCCGGCCTCCGAAGGGGATCTCGAGGGGAGCTACCCACACGAGTAAAGCACCACCGGGCAATAACCGCGCCGGTAAGATAAAAGCATCACCGGGCAATAACCGCGCCGGTGATAAAAGCAGGATTGGATCACAACTATAAAGCCCCAGTGGAACACAACCCTCCACTAAAAGAAGACTGATTCCCAATCAGATGCAAAAGTAACCATCCGGTCAATCGCCCAATATCCGCGATTGCCGCAATACCCCACAATCCACGACCAGGTCTCACAACCGACCTCCGGTCAACCGCCCAATATCCGCGGTCGCCGGAATAACCCACAATCACAATCATGTCCCACATCCGACATCTGGTCAACCGCCTACTATCCGCGGTTGCCACAAAACCCTCTAGTCCATAATCAAGCCCTATCACCGATGTCCTATAACCGACATCCGGTCAACCGCCCAATATCCGCGGTCGCCGCCAAAACCCATGATCCATAATCCAGGCCCCAGCTACACTATCCCAAACCCCTGCTCAAACCCGAGCAAACCCACCTGACTAACGAAAAGGAGAAAGAAGCAAACAAGGTTTCTCCTAAGTCAAGTTCCAGCATGAAAGTGTAGCGATAAAAGATGGCCTACCTAGATGTCCAAACAAGCATGCAAGTGTTCTCAAGGAAATAAAGAAAGAGGCGACCAATAGTGGTTCCACATGTGTAACAATTAATAACTCCGCATAGATATAACCATCATGCTAAAACAGTATCCAACCACACATGTCTATAATCCATGATAAAGCATCGCTATCCACCTATGCATGTCATAAAATCCTCAATTAGTACCAACCACTAACAGGATAATCATAACGCCCAAAATAAACATTCCATTCCACATGCAAGGTTAAACGCTAACATTCCATCCATACCAACATGTATAAGTCCCAACCACTATCAAATATCCACAATAGTAATTTCCATAGGAAAAGCTCACAATTTATATCACTTAAGCATGCATGTCCAAATAAAGGGATCACTCTAATATTCCTAGTGAGCATGTCAAAATAGAGGTAAACAACAACCACCCACCTCGATCGCTAATTCCAAGTCCCAAAAAGTGCCCTCGCCCAAACCGATAAGCCGCCGCGATCGCTGTACAAAATTCCCAAAAGAACATACATAAATAACATACAATGCTCACACAAAACTGTCCCAAACACAACAGTCCACAGTTCCCCTGTTTTTACCTGCGAGAAATGCCCGGAAAATTCCAAGAAAAATACCGTCACGATCCTCGCGACGAACCCGTCGAAACGACTACCTGCACACTCAAATCCGAGTTTCCTACACTGAGAAACAAATCCGACAAGAGAACCATCTCGAAACAAACTGCTCACAAAAACTGAACCACAAGGTTCTGTAAACAGGGATATTCACCTTCGGGGCAAAATTCAGAAAATTCCAAGAAAATTTGGGGATATTCCTCGTGATGTGTAGATGCAAAATGCCTTTTGAATCACCCCAATCCGATGACTGTGCGCGAATATATCGCCAAAATACCACACCGCTGTCCCAAAACTCCGCCCCAGAAAATGAGGTCACAAGATGATCCGAAAAACCCATGAAAAGCACGGAATGGGAAAAACCAGTAAACATGGAAAACATAGCCCTACCTGTCGTGAAGCCAAGGGCGCAAGAATCGCCTCATTCGGAGGTCGGAGTAAGCCGGGGGAGTCCTCGCACCGAAATGCGACGAAGAAGAACACAAACGAACGAGCGTCGCGCCGCGCCGTAAAAATGGTAACCTCGGGATGCGTGCCGCTGAAAAATCTGGAACTCTGCAGATTGAATCGCCACAGGGAGATGAAGAAAACTCGTGAAGGTGGCACTGTGAAAGGAGGAGCAGGGAAAAAGTTCTCTGCAAAGGAACTCGGCCTATTTATACAAGCTGGAAACAAATCCGAAAATACCAAACCTGTCCCAAATTTCCGGGCGCTCCAACTTTCGGGCGGCTACAGTGTTGGGCCCGGCCCAACACTGTGCGCGCCCGGAAGTTCCCCAGGCCTCCACGTCGCCCCCCGCACAGCGTACAGCCACGCTGGCCGCCCCCTGCACGACGCGTGGGCCAATGCCGCGGCGACACGTGGCGCGCACCCAGTCAACGCCCGCCTGCCGCGCCCACGTGCCCGCCTGCGCCCGCCGCCTGCGCCCCCTGCCAGGCGCGAATCCCGAGGCGCCCCGGTTCACCTCCGTGGACCCAGACTCCATGAGCCCACCAACCAGAAGACGCCACGTGTCCCGCCGGTCCATGCACCACGCCCGCCTGCTCCGTAGACCAAGTCCACTGCACCGACCAATCCAGTAATGCCACGTGTCCAACCCCCCGGTCCACCGTGCGCCCCGCACTCACCGTAGACCCCGCCCCGCGGACCGGCCCACTCCCGAGCCGCCACGCGTCCCGCCCCCGGTGCACGCCTGCCGCGTGGACCGGGCGGCCCGCGCCTCCGTCCGCCGCGCTGCCTGCGGCTGCTCCGCCGCTGCCGCCGCCGCCGGAAACACTGTTCCGGCATGAACAGTACCCGATGCTCAAAAATAACAAGTGGGTAGTCCGTTTTGACCGTTTTCGCGCGCTGAATCCGAATTTGATGTCCATTTTGCCAAATTCCAACTCCAAAATTTGCCAAAGGCATCCGGAAAGGTAATCCTTGGTCCAAACTTCGCGCTGAGTCCATTTTTAATATCCGCTTCGCGCAAAACCACTTCTAACGATCCGACGGAGTCCACTGATCACCCACGTGATCCAGTAAGCCCGAAGTCCGCCACTTGTCTCCAATTGGTGCCCAACACCTCCAACACACAGTACAGACTCCCTAGATGTCACCAATGACTCCACCACAGCTCTGCAGAGATCCAGGTCATCACATCCTCCCCCACTAAAAGAAAGTTTCGTCCTCGAAACTAAAATCTATCCTCAACCCGAAACCTCAACCAATAGAGGGGGTAAATATCCAATCATCCACCACTCAAGCTCCCAAAGCTGTCTAGTACCTCCTCCAGAGACGCGATACAACCCTCGGGTCTCTAACTAGAACAAAATAGAGGCGGGCATTCTAGAAAACCGCACCACCTCATCCAAGTACAGCTGGGCTAACCGCTCGAGCTACCAAGTAATCTGCATCAGTACACGCATCCGCTCCTCCCAAGGTCTCAGATAATCCAACCACAAGTCCATCGGCACAAATGCTCGATCCCAATACCTCTGTACTCCCAAGGTATCCAATATAAGCCCCCCAACTGATCACGTAGACTCTGCTCTCAAATCTCTAAGCCGTCGGGATGTAGAAGCAATTCCCCGACTCTCCGGCATCAACATCCAGCCAAAAGTCTACTCATCCACAGCGAAACATCCGCCTCGCTCCCGAAGTCAAAACTATAGAGGCGAAGATAACCCTCAAGCAACCCAAGTACACCAACACCTCCGGGCCTGGCTCCCCAAGAAAACTGTCCTCGCGGCATAATCAACCGCCGCGAAAGAAAACTGAACCCGCCAGTCCAACAAGTACCACTACACCGACCGCTGTAACATATGTGCTCCGACTGTCTCAGAAATCCACTATCCTGGAAAAAGAAATCGGGAATGCCTCCACCGACTGATCTGTCCTCTATCACCCGGCGCCAAGCGCCTTAACCAGAACTCGTCTCAGGCGGTAGATCCCAATCCAAAGGAACCACAATACCATGCTCCACACCCGGCGCCTACTCCAATGAGGCGTCCTAAATCTGTACTGGAGGGACCCAACGAATTACAAGGTATCCTGGCGCAATCCACTCTCAGACACTTATATCCTATGCGCCCCGTCCCTCTATACATGGAGCGTGCAGTTCAGCAACTGCGCTAACTCTTGCCATAAAAGACCTTCAAGTACTCTCTATCCCCCACCGAACAAGACCCTGCCTCCAAGGGCTCCATACTCCATCCCACAAATCGGAATGACTCATCCGCCAAAACTGGCTCGCTTGATCAAAGCAATCCCACAGCTTACCCGCTGTCAACTGTCCACCCTACCTCGGTGCCCCAACACTAAACGTCGGCACGGAGGGGGCTACTCGCTACTCCGACAACTGTGCCACTGCGCTGATCCGACAACTGTGTCACCACTCCGACAACTGTGCCACTGCGCTGATCCGACAACTGCGTCACCACTCCGACAACTGTGCCACTGCGCTGATCCGACAACTGTGTCATGGCCCCGACAACTGTGCCACTGCGCTGCTGATCTGCCTCCAACACACCTACCCTTCGGGTACGGAGCTCTCAGACTCCAATCTGGGTATCCGGCCCGAAACAACCAGCTCAGACCCAACTGCCGCACCAAGGTGCACCCGGGTCAGGGCCCAACGTCGGGGAGACACCGCTCACCACGACAAAACCGCAAATCAGCACACCCCAAACACTCGACCCAATCTAGCGAAAGTCAAAGACATCCCTCTATTTTTGTAACTTTACGTTGTCTGCAGCCAACATAACTGTCCCACAAAAATAGGATATGTCGATCCCTCTTCACTCACATGAAGAGTCAAACAAATAAATCACCGACTTTCGCAAAGTGTCGCGTCTCTCACGCACTAACATCCTAGGGTCCGCCGAAAAGCCTAGGGTTTTCTAAGTCCCAAATGACCTATCCCTAAGCTCTGATACCACCTAATCTGTCACGCCCCGGGTGTAAACCAGAACCCGGACTCGTCTACAGATCCGCCGTGCACACGGTATTTCCCGTGTACACGAAGCGCCAAACCTGCTCAGATATAAGAGAACAATAAAAGAGCAACAAAAATAGAGCTGAACTAAAACTAATACATCTCAGACTGTAAGACCTGGCTTTTCCGTTACCCTTTCCGTTATCCCTTTCTTACGACTGTCCGACTGTGGGACAATTTTTAGTGTTTTTCCGGAAAGTCCGTCGGGACTCGCGGACATTTTTAGGCGGAAGGGCTCGCGAAACGGAGAACGGGGACGCGATCGGTTTCGGATTCCGACTCCCGGTTCTCCCAGAATAAATTTTTGAAGTTCGGACCCCTTTAGGCGCCCCGGTATCCGTGCGATTGGATGACACGCTTTTCGAGACAATCTTAGCCGCCGATTTTTTATTAGGGTTTTCCTTAAAACCGGGGGCCGTAGGGTTTTTCTTTTCCCTCTTGGTTTTCTCTCTTGACGGCTAGGATTTAGGGCGGCGCTTTTAAGAAAGAAAAAGAGGAACCCGAATCGATATTTTCCTCTCTTTTCGAGAAGCGGCGCAAACGAGACGAGGAGAAGGGAAGAACGGGGGAAACCCATCCCTCGTGGAGCTTTCCGTTGGAGACGAGAGGGACGATCCACCCTCCCACCCTTTTCCTCACAAGATCACGGTAAGCGTCGTTCCCCCTTTATTGCATTTTCTGTGGGGTCGAGGTTTTGGTTGGGGGTTGTTCGGGTGTCGCACGCGTCGTGGGTTGTGGTAACGGGAAGCCGCCGTCGCCGTTGTCAAACGGGAGGCCGCCGCCGCCGTTATCATGCCCACGAGGTCGTCGCCGGAGTCGCACGGGAGCGAAAACGGAGAAGAAAGCAAAAAAAAGGGGCGTTACTGTTCATCGCGTACGGATCCTCCAGCCGCGGTCCACAGACCCCAGTCGTGCACCCGGTGCAGCCCCCGCAGCCCCGGAGGCGCAGACCCGGCGCACGGAACCGTGCGCCGGGCTGCGCACTGTGCGCGGTGCACGCTCCGGGCGTGCACCCGGCGCTCGCCGCGGCACCACGCGGCATGGACCCGGTCCGCGCCTTTCCCCGTGCGCGGCCCGGCCCAAGCCGCCCCGGTTCACCCTGCCGAGCGGTGCACCCGGTCCGCGACCGCCAGCACTGTGGCCGTGAACCCGGTCCGCGACGCCGGTGTGCTCCGACGGCTCACCGAGCGGTGCACCCGGTCTGCTCCGCAGTCGTCTGCTGCCGTGGGCCCGGTCCACGCCTGGATCCGTGCACCATCCGTCAGCCCGGAAGCCCGGGAGCTCCGTTTTTGGCCCGTTTCGCCCCGTTTTTGAGTGTTTTTGACTACGACGATGTTTTTAACAATACTTTTCCTACCTTAGTTTTTCGGGCGCAAGGCGGGAGAACTTCTGACTGGAATTTTTCCCGCACACCCTTTTCTTCGCGTTCCAGGTGGGTACCCCTTAGAACCTCTTTATGCACAGTTTCGTTGTTGCTATGTTTATTTTGTTGAGGGGTTTGGTGGGTGATGTGGACCTCCGGATTTACGGCTGTCGCGGTAGAAGACCGGGCGGGCAGTTCGCCCTATCCGAACAAAGGGAGGGTTGTTCGGGGCATACTAGCGTTGGGGGCAGTGATCGACGTGACCTTTCAGAACATTAAAGTTGAACTTGTGGAATATTGTTAACTCCGGTAAAGGTTTGTGTTTTATTATCTTTATAGTATGGCGACTATGGGTCGCTGTGGGGACTCTTCCATTGTCTTGGTTTCCGGAGTTATGGGAAAAGGGGTAAGAACTTAGTAATTGCATGTTTACATTTGCTAACCCTGTTAAAGCCATTGTGGGGATATTTGGTTGCCGAGTCAGGTGCTCGGTCTGGGTTGCCGAGGTTGGTGCTCGGATGAGGCTCGAGATTTGCTACACGCACAAAGATCTTAGTAATTGCATGTTTACATTTGCTAACCCTGTTAAAGCCATTGTGGGGATATTTGGTTGCCGAGTCAGGTGCTCGGTCTGGGTTGCCGAGGTTGGTGCTCGGATGAGGCTCGAGATTTGCTACACGCACAAAGATCTTAGTAATTGCATGTTTACATTTGCTAACCCTGTTAAAGCTATTGTGTGGATATTTGGTTGCCGAGGCAGGTGCTCGGTCTGGTTTGCCGAGGATGGTGCTCGGATGAGGCTCGAGATTGCTACACGCACACCCGCGGTTTGGCCACCGCAAAGGGTGTGCTTTTCCGGAAAAGTGGTACGTTGACCCGTGTACCCCACGCGGTGGTGGCGTTAGGAATGGGGGCCCCCATGGGTGGGGGGTGTGAGCGGTGATGTCGAGGCAGGTGCTCGGCGGTGGGCATCGGGGAAGGTGCCCGATGTTGTTTTGATACAGGGTGTGGTTATGGTGGATGATGCCGAGGTGGGTGCTCGGCGGCCGAGGCAGGTGCTCGGTAGGGGTCTCCGAGGCAGGTGCTCGGTGTGGTTGCCGGGGGAGGTGCCCGGTTTTGGTTTGCACGAGGTTCTGCATTATATTGTTTGCACGGGGTTCAGCATTGTATGGTTTGCACATGGTGCTTCATTGTTGGTTGCTCTGGTTTCTATCGTGGTTTGCCTGACTTTAGCCCTATTTGCTTATTATGTTATTTTCTTGTCACTGACTCCCCACTCCGCGACAGGTTCACCCAGACCGTCCGGGGTCGAGCGCTAGGGCACCGGAGAGGCCGCAAGAGTGCTGCTCTGACTTTGATCGAGCTTCAGACACAGTGACCTTTCTTTCCCTTTATCTTTTATTACTCATGTTAGTTAGTTGTGGTTTGCGATACCCCCGTGGGGTCGAAGTGGATGTTGCCTTTTTCCTTTTTGAATAATTGAATGAATTCTACGTTCTCTCTTACTTGGCCGTTTTGAACGATGAAAAGCAAAGAAAACCGTTTGCGAAAACTACTTTTAAAACGTGGGTGTCGTGTGGGCACCGAGCTTTACAAACCTTATGGGATTTATGTGTTTGCGAACTGTTTTCATAAACGATGGCGTCGTGTGGATGCCGCTTTCAAAACCTTGTGATTATTTATCCTTTCAAAACACCGGCCTCTATGCTCTAAGTGAATGCTAGAATATCATGTGAATTGTTTGGTTGTATGTGTACGAGACCCCAACTGATGTGGTTAGAGATTGTGTGCGCTACGCCTTGTGAGACACTTTGTAGTTGAGACGCCGTGCATATACAAAGGAGACTCTGCCCGTTTGCAGAGTGAATTTGTGTATGCGGCGGGTCTGGACACGCGCCGGGGAGTATTGTTTTACAAAAAAAAAAAAATATATGGCTGATTCAGGGGCATCGGTGGCTCCTCTTCCGCGCGATTCGAACCCCCGGGGCGTGACACAGACTGAAGCTGGAAATAAAATACAATACATCTGTATAAATGATACATCTGTCCCTCCCAGCTCACCAAAATAAATACAACCTGCTGGCAAAAGCCAGTCCCAAATGAAAAAGTACAACCGTCTGAGGAAACCTGGGTACACCAACAGTCCAGCTAACACGCTCATCCTGCCTCGAGATCTATCTACTCAGCCGTCCTCTCTCCTCGACCCGCCGCTAAAAGCCCAGCAGCACCCGCAGAAGACACTGCAAAACAAAGAAGAAGAAAAAGAGGAAAGAAGAATGGGGGTGAGAACTACTAGTAAACCAGTAGCCTCCCCTTGTGGGTAAAACCTCAAACTCTGACACCCCCACTAGGCCTACCAGAGGCAAAAAGGAAAGAAGAGTGGTAAGAAATGAAACCGCTGCCAAAAGGGAAATCTACCACTACTATGCCTCTAAAATACAGTCCTAGACTGTGATAACCGTAAGCAACAATAACCAACCGTCCCAGATGAACCCAATCTGTACCGCCCTCATCATCGGGCAAATAAGCCGCGCCGATGTGATAGCAAGATTCCTGCTGCCGCCCTCATCATCGGGCCAATAAGCCGCGCCGATGTGATAGCAAACCCTGTCCATAACTGTCCAGCCCCGGCCTCCGAAGGGGATCTCGAGGGGAGCTACCCACACGAGTAAAGCACCACCGGGCAATAACCGCGCCGGTAAGATAAAAGCATCACCGGGCAATAACCGCGCCGGTGATAAAAGCAGGATTGGATCACAACTATAAAGCCCCAGTGGAACACAACCCTCCACTAAAAGAAGACTGATTCCCAATCAGATGCAAAAGTAACCATCCGGTCAATCGCCCAATATCCGCGATTGCCGCAATACCCCACAATCCACGACCAGGTCTCACAACCGACCTCCGGTCAACCGCCCAATATCCGCGGTCGCCGGAATAACCCACAATCACAATCATGTCCCACATCCGACATCTGGTCAACCGCCTACTATCCGCGGTTGCCACAAAACCCTCTAGTCCATAATCAAGCCCTATCACCGATGTCCTATAACCGACATCCGGTCAACCGCCCAATATCCGCGGTCGCCGCCAAAACCCATGATCCATAATCCAGGCCCCAGCTACACTATCCCAAACCCCTGCTCAAACCCGAGCAAACCCACCTGACTAACGAAAAGGAGAAAGAAGCAAACAAGGTTTCTCCTAAGTCAAGTTCCAGCATGAAAGTGTAGCGATAAAAGATGGCCTACCTAGATGTCCAAACAAGCATGCAAGTGTTCTCAAGGAAATAAAGAAAGAGGCGACCAATAGTGGTTCCACATGTGTAACAATTAATAACTCCGCATAGATATAACCATCATGCTAAAACAGTATCCAACCACACATGTCTATAATCCATGATAAAGCATCGCTATCCACCTATGCATGTCATAAAATCCTCAATTAGTACCAACCACTAACAGGATAATCATAACGCCCAAAATAAACATTCCATTCCACATGCAAGGTTAAACGCTAACATTCCATCCATACCAACATGTATAAGTCCCAACCACTATCAAATATCCACAATAGTAATTTCCATAGGAAAAGCTCACAATTTATATTACTTAAGCATGCATGTCCAAATAAAGGGATCACTCTAATATTCCTAGTGAGCATGTCAAAATAGAGGTAAACAACAACCACCCACCTCGATCGCTAATTCCAAGTCCCAAAAAGTGCCCTCGCCCAAACCGATAAGCCGCCGCGATCGCTGTACAAAATTCCCAAAAGAACATACATAAATAACATACAATGCTCACACAAAACTGTCCCAAACACAACAGTCCACAGTTCCCCTGTTTTTACCTGGGAGAAATGCCCGGAAAATTCCAAGAAAAATACCGTCACGATCCTCGCGACGAACCCGTCGAAACGACTACCTGCACACTCAAATCCGAGTTTCCTACACTGAGAAACAAATCTGACAAGAGAACCATCTCGAAACAAACTGCTCACAAAAACTGAACCACAAGGTTCTGTAAACAGGGATATTCACCTTCGGGGAAAAATTCAGAAAATTCCAAGAAAATTTGGGGATATTCCTCGTGATGTGTAGATGCAAAATGCCTCTTGAATCACCCCAATCCGATGCCTGTGCGCGAAGATATCGCCAAAATACCACACCGCTGTCCCAAAACTCCGCCCCAGAAAATGAGGTCACAAGATGATCCGAAAAACCCATGAAAAGCTCGGAATGGGAAAAACCAGTAAACATGTGAAACATAGCTCTACCTGTCGTGAAGCCAAGGGCGCAAGAATCGCCTCATTCGGAGGTCGGAGTAAGCCGGGGGAGTCCTCGCACCGAAATGCGACGAAGAAGAACACAAACGAACGAGCGTCGCGCCGCGCCGTAAAAATGGTAACCTTGGGATGCGTGCCGCTGAAAAATCTGGAACTCTGCAGATTGAATCGCCACAGGGAGATGAAGAAAACTCGTGAAGGTGGCACTGTGAAAGGAGGAGCAGGGAAAAAGTTCTCTGCAAAGGAACTCGGCCTATTTATACAAGCTGGAAACAAATCCGAAAATACCAAACCTGTCCCAAATTTCCGGGCGCTCCAACTTTCGGGCGGCTACAGTGTTGGGCCCGGCCCAACACTGTGCGCGCCCGGAAGTTCCCCAGGCCTCCACGTCGCCCCCCGCACAGCGTACAGCCACGCTGGCCGCCCCCTGCGCGACGCGTGGGCCAATGCCGCGGCGACACGTGGCGCGCACCCAGTCAACGCCCGCCTGCCGCGCCCACGTGCCCGCCTGCGCCCGCCGCCTGCGCCCCCTGCCAGGCGCGAATCCCGAGGCGCCCCGGTTCACCTCTGTGGACCCAGACTCCATGAGCCCACCAACCAGAAGACGCCACGTGTCCCGCCGGTCCATGCACCACGCCCGCCTGCTCCGTAGACCAAGTCCACTGCACCGACCAATCCAGTAATGCCACGTGTCCAACCCCCCGGTCCACCGTGCGCCCCGCACTCACCGTAGACCCCGCCCCGCGGACCGGCCCACTCCCGAGCCGCCACGCGTCCCGCCCCCAGTGCACGCCTGCCGCGTGGACCGGGCGGCCCGCGCCTCCGTCCGCCGCGCTGCCTGCGGCTGCTCCGCCGCTGCCGCCGCCGCCGGAAACACTGTTCCGGCATGAACAGTACCCGATGCTCAAAAATAACAAGTGGGTAGTCCGTTTTGACCGTTTTCGCGCGCTGAATCCGAATTTGATGTCCATTTTGCCAAATTCCAACTCCAAAATTTGCCGAAGGCATCCGGAAAGGTAATCCTTGGTCCAAACTTCGCGCTGAGTCCATTTTTAATATCCGCTTCGCGCGAAACCACTTCTAACGATCCGACGGAGTCCACTGATCACCCACGTGATCCAGTAAGCCCGAAGTCCGCCACTTGTCTCCAATTGGTGCCCAACACCTCCAACACACAGTACAGACTCCCTAGATGTCACCAATGACTCCACCACAGCTCTGCAGAGATCCAGGTCATCACAACCGCTGCGAAAAGAAATACCGAGTCAGCCAGTCAACCACGTACCACAATAAAGTCCCGCAGCTGAGTTATGACCATCAGATCCACTGGCAAAATCCAGGGCTCCATCTGCACCTGCAGGACCAACAGCACTCTTCCACGTTCCAGGTGTGATCGGAATCTGAACCTCCCGTGCACGTAGTAACCGTCCCACCACAACCCATGCACTGAAGCAAAAGCACTTTTAACGATTAACTGGAATGCTTCCGTATCCAAAAAGATACAAACCCTAATGCCAGAAGTAACCCAAACCTGCCACCCCACCATCGGCTATATCCTCAGTGCTCTAACTGTCTCTAGTCCATGTGGAAATGCAAAATGCTCTAACTCCGACTGCCGAGGTGAAAACGTACCTGCGACAACCCGATCCACTGCCGTGGCGCCCCACAATCGGGCGGCACAGACTCATCGGCTCGATGCAAGTGGTCGTCGCTCAGTCCGCCTGAAAATATCAAGATCAATCACAAGGGGCACAATCTCAACCTCTGCTCACACCGGGCGACAAAAGTGGCTCTCCGCAGATAACACATCCATGCCACCGCTGCTGCCAATACTGATGTTGATGTTGCCACCGGCGTTCGTGTCACGCCCCGGGGGTTTGGTTTAGCGGAAACGATTCATGAAAGTCGAATATTTGACGTGTAATTTTTTTTGTTTAAAAGAGAACCCCTCTTCCCCGGCACGTGCCCAGACCCGCCACACATACAGGATCACTCTGCAAACGGACAGAGTCTCCCCTGCACGTGCACGGCGTAGCGTTCAGTGCATGTTCCAACATACGCAACCAATCAATCACAACAATCATTCACAAACAACCAGCACTCTAAGCTAATAAGGAAAACATATGGCCGATCAATTTGGAAAGGATAAATCCACAGTTTTGAAAGAGCGCCTACCCGGCGCTTACGTTTTGAAAGTTAGTTTCGAAATCAGCATAAATCCACAAGGTTTGAAAACGGTGCCCACCCGACACCAAGTTTTGAAATCCCTTTCGCAATCCATAAATCCACAGGGTTTTGAAACCAGTGCCCACACGACACTTAGATTTTAAAAACGGTTTTCGCAATCTTTTCTTTGGCTTTTGCTTTTTTTTTGATTTTCAAATGGCCAATGGGACAAAAAGGAAAAGTAACGCACAAGGGGCACTAAATGCAACCCGTACCGACATCCATGCCGACCCCACGAGGGTATCGCGAACCTCTCACATAGCTATAATGCAATGAAAAGCGAGAATGTAAGAAGAAATACAGTCCAAGGTCCCCAGCGACCCAGCTGCTCCTGTCCCGTCCTCACCACCGCCTACCTCTCCCCCCGTCTGAACCCTGTCACGAAGTGGGATGTCAGTGACGTAAAAATAGTAGAGCAGGAGAATGTAATAAAACAAACCGTGACGACGACCGGAGCAACCACTCCCCCCCTCAAGGAGGAAAAGCAACCTGTACACCTGTATCCTGTAATACCCGGGCGCGTCGGACAACTAAACCGACGGCCCGCACCGTACCTGCAGAAACCCGACCACGTCGGACAACTAAACCGACGGGTCGCACCGCTCGCACCTCGGCGCCTCAACCCCACCACTAATAAGGGGCCCCACTACGTCACCTCGTGGGTATACACGGGTCAGAGACCACTTTTCCGGAAAAGCGCACCCTTTGCGGTGGCCAAACCGCGGGTGCGCGTGTGGCAACCTCGAGCCAAGTAACCGTAACCACCATCATGTAAGCATCATAATATAAATAACAAGAGTAATGCGGTAAAGTGCATGATAGAAAGCAAAGTAGTGAAACGCGCACTCGAAGGTGGCCCGCCGACATATAATGATTAAAAGAGAACAACCGTCGGTAACCGACGCTAAACATTATAGGGGACCCACCAACACGCATAAGCTATCGCCCATCACTATTTAACCCCAGCACACTTAGAGTAGACCCCGTCCAATATGATAGAATTTAAAGGCTAGGACAAAGTAAATACCACCCACCTGTCACTTGTAGCGGTCAAGGTTCGACTTTCCTCGCGTCCCGACACGCTCGTCCGGGCTCACACCCTGTCGCAAGGGAAAATCAGCACTTAGATTTTAAAGAAGACGCGAACACGACCCTCCGTCTAACCCGGTTCGCGGCACCCCGCCCGCACACGAGGCCGTGCGCGTGCCCAGCCCCGTGCGGGTCACTCCCGTACCGCGCGAGTCACCCCCGCACGTGCGGGTCACCCCCGCACGCAGGGCTGGGCGCAGGCCCGGCCCCGTGCGGGTCACCCCCCCGCACCGTGCGGGTCACCCCCGCACGTGCGGGTCACCCCCGCACGCGGGGCTGGGCGTGAGCCCGGCCCCGTGCGGGTCACCCCCGCACCGTGCGGGTCACCCCCGCACCGTGCGGTTCACCCCCGCATGCGGGGCTGGGCGTGAGCCCGGCCCCGTGCGGGTCACCCCCGCACCGTGCGGGTCACCCCCGCACGTGCGGGTCACCCCCGCACGCGGGGCTGGGCGCGTGCCCGGCCCCGTGCGGCCATTGCCCGCATGCGGGGCTGGGTGCATGCCCAGCCCCGTGCGGCCACCCCCGCACGCGGGGCTGGGTGCATGCCCGGCCCCGTGCGGCCCTTGCCCGCATGCGGGGCTGGGTGTACGCCCAGCCCCGTGCGGCCACACGGTATGCCGCCCGCTTGGGGGGGGGGGGAATTCCGCACATGCGCCGGATTCCGAAGAATCCGTCGCCGGTGTTCCCTCCCCTTGACCCGGAACCCAACAACAAGAAGAAAAGAAAAACAAGAATCTACCAAGAACCGTAAAACTTCCGTCTCACCTCGGCTACGATGACGATGGTTGGGGGAGGAGGGATCGTCCGTTCTTGGGTGGCCGGTTCCGGGGAAAAAGGTTGAGCGGTGGTCTTTCCTTTCCTTGCTCGTTCCGCCGCGGTGCTCCACGCCGATCCATGCGAAGAGGAGGGTTTGGGAAAAATGCTCTTCTCCGTGCTCGGGGTATCGCGCGTTAAGATACGGGGAAAAAAAGGGTTCCTAAAACCTAAATCCCAAACGCCAGATTAATTAGCTGTTTTGGCACGGTCGGACTAAACCCAAATTGGGGAAATAAAAGATTGGGCGAATGTGAACTGAGGTGGTTAAAACTCAAACCTCAAGCAAAGGGACGGTTTGAATTGGGGGCGAACCAGGGTCCGGTCTGCCTCGGTACATGTGGGAGTCGCCTGAACCGTATTAACCTTCCGGAATTTATTCCGGGAGATTCCGGAGTCGGAATCCAAAACCGATCGCGCCGCCGGTCTCCGTTTCGCGAGCTCTATTATCCAAAAATACCCGCGAGCCCCGACGGTCTGCCCAGAACGAAGGGAAAAAAAATAAATCATACCCCGGACCCCTTAGTCGGAAAAGGGTTCAATAAAATCGAAGGAAGGACCAAAAAGGGGAAACTTGCGGTTATTACACCATTCACCTCTGAAAACGAGTTTCGTCCTCGAAACTTAAACCCGGGTGGTGGTGAAAAGGTCGGGGTAGTACTCCCTCATTCTAGATTCCAGCTCCCAAGTTGCTTCTCGCTCCTCATGGTTGCTCCAGAGTACCTTCACGTAGGGGATAGCTCGGTTCCGCAATGATTTGGTCTCCCTTGCCAGGATCCTCATAGGGGTTTCTTCGAAGCTTAGGTCCTCCTTAAGTTTGAGTGTAGAAGCATCCAGGACGTGTGAGGGGTCGGAGAGGTATTTCCGGAGCATCGAGACGTGGAAGACGTCGTGGACTCGGTCGAGGTTTGGTGGTAGGGCAAGGCGGTAAGCAACCGGGCCGATTCGCTCCAAGATCTCGAACGGCCCTACAAACCGTGGGCTCAGCTTGCCCCTCAGCCCGAACCGCTTAACTCCTCTGGACGGCGAGACCCGTAAGAAAACATGCTCTCCTACTTGGAATTCTAAGTCGCGGCGCCTTTGGTCCGCGTAGCTCTTCTGGCGACTCTGGGCGGTCAGCAGGCGCTGTCTGATGAGGCGAACCTTCTCTTCCGTTTCCTCCACTAAATCGGGCCCCAAGAATTTCCGTTCTCCCAGATCGTCCCAACAAATCGGGGATCGGCAGCGTCTTCCATATAAGGCCTCGTAGGGCGCCATCTGGATGCTGGCTTGGTAGCTGTTGTTGTAGGCGAATTCCACGAGAGGTAGGTAGCGTGACCACCCGATCCCCCAATCTAGTACACAGGCGCGAAGCAGGTCTTCGAGGGTTTGTATCACACGCTCCGACTGTCCGTCCGTCTGAGGGTGGAAGGCTGTGCTGAACTGTAGTTTGGTTCCCATGGCCCGCTGAAGGCTCTGCCAAAATTTCGAGACAAAGCGCGTGTCTCTGTCCGAAGTGATCGTTGCCGGCACTCCATGTAATCTCACGATCTCGCTGATATATGCTTGGGCTAACCGTTCTCGGGTCCAGGTCGTATGAATTGGCAGAAAGTGTGCTGACTTGGTTAACCGGTCGACTACGACCCAAATTGCGTCGTGGCCCTGTGGTGAACGTGGGAAGCCCGTGACGAAGTCCATGGTGACTTGATCCCACTTCCTGTAAGACCCGGCTTTTCCTTAACCCTTCTGGTCACCCTCTTCTTGTAATGCCTGACCGGGGGCCTCATTTTTGGCATTTTTCCGGACAGACCGTCGGGGCCCGCAAATAATTTTAGGCGGTAGAGCTCGCGGAACGGAGCGCGTGGGCGCGATCGGTTTATTTTTCCGACTCCCGGTCTGACCAGAATTAATTCTCGAAGTTGGGGTCCCCCTTAGACGCCTCGGGATCCGTGTTGGCAGCCGCACACCTTTTAAGGTAAACCCTAATTCTCTTAGTATATATATGTAGCCGTGAGGGAAAGAGGATTAGGGTTCCTCTTATTTTTCTTTTGGTGGCCGCCTCTTTTCTTTTTCTTCCTCCCTCGTAGCCGCCGGCAAAGGGAAACCAAGCACACCGCAAGGGTGGACCGGTGGAGGCAAGCGGACGATCCCTCTCTTCCTCCTCTTTCGCACATCAAGGTGAGTTGGACGCGTTTCGTTCGGGGGAATCTCCCTCTTTCTTTCTTTTGTTGGTCACGAGGAGGGAGGAGGCCCGGCGCCGTCGCGCACCGCGGGCCGCGCGCCCGCGCGGCGCTCGGCCGCGCGGGGCCGCCCGCAGGAGGGGCGCCCGCGCGGGCTGGTGCCGCGCGGGGCCGCCCCGCACCGCGGGCCACGCGCCCGCGCGGCGCACGGCCGCGCGGGGCCGCCCCGCACCGCGGGCCGCGTGCCGCGCGGCGCTCGGCCGCGCGGGGGCCGCCCGCAGGAGGGGGCGCCCGCGCGGGCTGGTGCCGCGCGGGGCCGCCCCGCCCCGCGGGCCGCGCACCCGCGCGGCGCTCGGCCGCGCGGGGGCCGCCCGCAGGAGGGGGCGCCCGCGCGGGCTGGTGCCGCGCGGGGCCGCCCCGCACCGCGGGCCGCGCGCCCGCGCGGCGCTCGGCCGCGCGGGGCCGCCGCAGGAGGGGGGCGCCCGCGCGGGCTGGTGCCGCGCGGGGCCGCCCCGCACCGCGGGCCGCGCGCCCGCGCGGCGCTCGGCCGCGCGGGGCCGGCGCGGCACTCGGCCGCGCGGGGCCGCCCGCAGGAGGGGCGCCCGCGCGGGCTGGTGCCGCGCGGGGTCGCCCCGCACCGCGGGCAGCGCGCCCGCGCGGCGCTCGGCCGCGCGGGGCCGCCCGCAGGAGGGGCGCCCGCGCGGGCTGGTGCCGCGCGGGGTCGCCCGCACCGCGGGCAGCGCGCCCGCTCGACGCTCGGCCGCGCGGGGCCGCCCGCAGGAGGGGCGCCGCGCGGGCTGGTGCCGCGCGGGGTCGCCCCGCACCGCGGGCAGCGCGCCCGCGCGGCGCTCGGCCGCGCGGGGCCGCCCGCAGGAGGGGCGCCCGCGCGGGCTGGTGCCGCGCGGGGTCGCCCGCACCGCGGGCAGCGCGCCCGCGCGGCGCTCGGCCGCGCGGGGCCGCCCGCAGGAGGGGCGCCCGCGCGGGGTCGCCCGCACCGCGGGCAGCGCGCCCGCGCGGCGCTCGGCCGCGCGGGGCCACCCGCAGGAGGGGCGGCCGCGCGGGCTGGTGCCGCGCGGGGCTGCGCCCTGGCAGAGTGTTCGTCGCACGGGCCGGTGCCGTGCGAAGAACTCCGCCGCACGCTGTAGGGAGTCGTTGTAAGTTTCGGACTTCTAAGTCTCGATTTGCCTATGTTCCTTCAGGAGTGCGGGACGCTGTTGGCGACTGGAGCACAGACGCGGACTGGACGAACGCAGGACGACGCACACAAGGTGGGTACGTTCCCGGGGGTTTCGGGAATGGGGTTTAACTGTTAGAAATAGCATGTTGGGGCAAGGTGGAATTGTCAGTCTCCTTCTGTTTATGCACTAACCCTGTTATGTTATGTTATGATACTCAATGTCAATCTGAGGCTCAAATTTGCTACACGCACACCCGCGGTTTGGCCACCGCAAGGGTGTGCTTTTCCGGAAAAGTGGTACGTTGACCCGTGTACCCCACGCGGAGGTGGCGTTAGGAATGGGGGCCCCCATGGGTGGGGGGTGTGAGTGGTGACGTCGAGGCAGGTGCTCGGCGGCCGAGGCAGGTGCTCGGCGGTGGGCATCGGGGAAGGTGCCCGATGTTGCTTTGCGAGGCAGGTGCTCGGCGGTGGGCATCGGGGAAGGTGCCCGATGTCGTATTGATACAGGGTGTGGTTAAGGTGGAAGATGCATGGGAGGGATAGTTGCTCCGGTGTTTGTGGTTTGCCTTATCTTTGTTTACTACGCTTATCATGCTATTTCTAGTCACTGACTTCCCACTCCGTGACAGGTTCATCCAGGGGCGAGTGCTAGGGCGCCGGTGAGGACGTTAGGGTGCTGATCTGATTTTTGGGTGACTTCAGATACAGTGACTCTTCTTTCCCTTTTCTTTTATTATTCATGGTAGCTAGTTGTGGATTGCGACACCCCCGTGGGGTCGAAGTGGATGTTGCCTTTCCTTTCCTTTTTGAATAATTGAATGAATACTACGTTCTCTCTTACTTGGCCGTTTTGAACGATGAAAAACAAAGAAAACCGTTTGCGAAAACTATTTCTAAAACGTGGGTGTCGTGTGGGCACCGAGCTTTATAAACCTTGTGGGATTTATGTGTTTGCGAACTGTTTTCACAAACGAGGGCATCGTGTGGATGCTGCTTTCAAAACCTTGTGATTATTTATCCTTTCAAAACACCGGCCTCTATACTCTAAGTGAATGCTAGAATGTCATGTGAATTGTTTGGTTGTATGTGTACGAGACCCCAACTGATGTGGTTAGAGATTGTATGTACTACGCCTTGTGAGACACTTTGTAGTTGAGACGCCGTGCATATACAAAGGGGCCTCTGCTCATTTGCAGAGCGAATTTGTGTATGCGGCGGGTCTGTGCACGCGCCGGGGAGTAATGTTTTACAAAAAAAAAATATATGGCTGAATCAGGGGCATCGGTGGCTCCTCTTCCGCGCGATTCGAACCCCCGGGGCGTGACACTTCCACTCTGGCACCGGTAGAGGCTGTAGCTTCCCCGCTGGTCGCTGATGCTCGACCTTTATCTGTTGGCACACTAGGCAATGAGCCACGTGTCGAGTGACGTCCCCCTTCATTTTGGGCCACCAGTAGATCTGTTTGAGGTCCCTGTACATCTTCGTGCCCCCTGGATGTGCCGCATAAGGGGCCCGGTGTGCCTCTGTCAAGATTTCCTCCTTCAACTCCGGCAAATCCGGCACGCAGATCCGTCTGCGGAACCGTAGGGTGCCGTCGTCTTCCACTGTAAAGTCGCTCTCTTGGTCCAGGGGGATTTTGTCTCGTACGTGCTGTAAGTGTAGGTCGGTCTGTTGCCCCTCCCGGATCTTCTCAAGTAGCGTCGGCTTGACCACCAAGGTTAGGAGTTGCCTAACCGTGCCTGCCAGCACCACTTCCAACTGCATTCGTGCGAACTCCGCTATCAAGTGGTTTTGCTCCGTTATCGCGCTCCTTGACGCCCCTTCTTGGCGCCCTTTCCTGCTCAAGGCGTCCGCCACCACGTTTGCCTTTCCGGGATGGTATTGAATCGTCAAGTCGTAGTCCTTCAACAGCTCCAGCCATCGCCTCTGCCGCAAGTTTAATTCCTTTTGGGTAAAGATGTACTTAAGACTTTGATGATCCGAGAAAACGCTACAGTGGACTCCGAAGAGGTAGTGCCTCCATAGTTTTAAAACGAAGACTACTGCGGCCAGCTCCAAGTCGTGTATCGGGTAGTTCTTTTCATAGTCCTTCAGTTGCCTGGACGCGTAGGCAATCACTTTCCCCTGTTGCATCAGGACACCACCCAGACCGATCCTCGATGCGTCGCAGTACACTTCGTAATCTTCCCCGGGCGTCGGCAGCACAAGTATTGGTGCCCTGGTTAACCTCCTTTTGAGTTCCTCAAAACTCTCCTGGCATTTGGCCGTCCATATGAACTTCTCCCCTTTTCTGGTCAACCGATTCAAAGGGGTAGCAATCTTCGCGAAACCCTCTACGAAACGCCTGTAATATCCTGCCAGCCCTAGGAAACTGCGGACCTCTGTCACCGTCGTCGGCGGCTGCCAGTCGACCACGGATTCCACCTTCTTCGGATCCACGGTGATTCCCTGTGCCGAGATCACATGTCCTAGGAAGCCGACCTCGCGTAGCCAGAACTCACACTTCTTGAGTTTAGCGAACAGCTCCTGTTCTCTGAGAGTTTGGAGGATCGTTTGCAAATGGTCCTCGTGTTCCTTGTCGGTAGTGGAGTAGATCAGGATGTCGTCGATGAAAACCACCACGAACCGATCCAGGAAGGGTCTGAAGATCCGGTTCATCATGTCCATGAAGACTGCGGGGGCGTTCGTGAGTCCGAAGGGCATAACCGTGAACTCGTAGTGGCCATACCGGGTCCGGAAAGCAGTCTTCGGGATATCCTTATCCCAAACCCGGAGTTGGTGGTAACCTGATTGCAAATCGATCTTGGAGAAGACCGTCGCCCCTCTCAGCTGGTCGAAGAGGTCATCTATTCTGGGCAGGGGGTACTTATTTTTCACTGTGACCTTGTTTATTCCTCTGTAATCAATGCAGAGACGCAGGCTTCCGTCTTTCTTCCGCACAAAGAGTACCGGTGCGCCCCAGTGTGACACACTCGGTCTTATGAACCCTTTATCCAAGAGGTCTTCCAGTTGTGCTTTAAGCTCCTTTAGTTCTGCGAAGGCCATTCGGTAGGGTGCCTTCGAAATAGGCTGCGTGCCCGGTAGTAGTTCGATGGGGAATTCCACCTCCCGTTCAGGGGGCATCCCAGGCAGTTCCGTGGGGAAGACGTCGGGGAAGTCCCTCACCACTGGAATATCGGCGAGCGTCGTCGGGGGTGGGTAGCCAAATCCACCGATGCCAAGTAGGCCACGCAACCACCCTCCACCAGTCTTCTGGCCCGTGCCGCTGAGATGATCGCCGGAAAGGAGATGCTCTTGCCCATCATGTACACATGCTCAGGGAAACCCAGTTCGTGTAAACGCAGCTGTCGCTTGTCGCAATCGATGAGTGCCTGGTACCTCGTGAGCCAGTTCATTCCCAGCACCACGTCGTACTCCTTCAGGGGGATTACCACTAAATCCCAAGGGCATGCTAGTCGCCCTAGCTTAATCGGGCAGGCGGTCACCACGCTGACCGCCTCCAAGGTCCCTCCCGCCGTTTGTACCGTCAAGGGGTTTTGGAGGGGTGTCTCCTCGAGACCAAACAAAAACACGAAGTCACGGGAAATGAAAGAGTGTGTTGCTCCGGTGTCGAAAAGAGTTCTAGCACGGGAGTTTGAAACGGAAGTAGTACCTGCAAGTGCTTCCTCCGGCGGATCTGTCTCTTGGTGGGCCATTGAGAAGACTCTCCCGCCTGGTTGTGGCTGCCTGTCCTCCTCGCGCCGTGGTGCAGGGGGCCTAGACGTCGACGCCATAGGGGCTTTCCCCCGCCTTGAGGGCTGTGGCGTGGGCGTAGAAGCTGCAGCGGACGCAGACCCCCCGCCTAAGGGGCAGTTGCGGCGGAAGTGCCCTCGTTTGCCGCACCTGAAGCAGTGGTCGCCTTTTTGGGGGCACTCTCCCGGAATGTGCCCTCCCCCGCATATGACACAAGGCCTATTCCCCGGCCTCGGTCCTCCTGCTGGCGCGCTCCGGGACCCCGCCTGAGGTCTCCACCGTTTGGGGGCCCCGCCCCCGCCCCAAGAGCCTCCTCCCGAGTTCTGCTGTTGCCGCTTCCGGTCCTCCAGCCGCGTCGAGTTCTCCCTTCTGGCGCGGGTGACCGCAAAACCCCGCTCCACCGTAGTGGCTCTGTCGACCACTTTCTGGAAGGTGTGCAGTTCGGCTGCTTGCACCACCTCGAAGATATTGCTCCGCAAGCCATCCACGAAAAGTTGCGCCATGTGTGCCTCGTCCCTTATGACGAACGGGACGCAGTTTGCTAGCCGGACGAACTCCCGCTGATACTCCATGACCGTCCGGTTCCCCTGTTGGATGTGGTTCAGGTCATCCTCCAACTTTTTCTTGACACTGTTGGTGAAGAAGGCCCCGAATAGTTCCTGTTTGAAGGTTGTCCAGGACGGAAATGTGGTACCCTTAGCAGGATCGGGGCGTACCGTCTTCCACCACAAGCGGGCGTTCCCCTCCAAGCAGTGGACCGCTAGGGGAACCCGCTCGTCGTCCTCCATGAGCAGGTCTTCGAAAAGTTTCTCCATCGACCCCACCCATTTCTCGACGACCCACGGATCAGTCGTGTCCCCTTCGAACGTGGGTGGGTCGTATTTCTTGAAGTCTTTCAGGTTGGCCCGCACCCGATCCCGTTCGGTCATCACACCCGTCCCCTCCCTCGCGGCGGTGGCAGCCACGGTCGGGGCAGGGGTGTCTACAGTCTCCTCCAGAGTAACCCTGCTGGTCGTCCCCGGCGCCGGTCCCGTAGTCGTCGCCGGTGGTGGCGCTGTCGGCCCCTGTGGGGGAACCGGGGCGGCCGTCACCGTCGCGGCCTGTTGCTGTTGCGTCAACCGACGCACGTGCTCAGTAAGGTTGGCCAGATTCCCCGCCATCTCCTGCAATTGCTGCCGCAGGAGCTGGTTCTCCGCGGCCGTCGACGCCGCCGCGTCTGCTTCTGCGTCCCCGGCCGATGATCTAGTACGGGCCATGTCTGTCATACATCACAGGAGTCAACTTTAGGCTACCCTACTAGCAACAACCATAAAGTGAGAGAAAGGACTCAACGTTTCCCCCCCTCGGTCACTCACGTTCTACAGTCCTATGCCCTACCCATTTCATTCATATGTAGGCAAGTGAGGGGTGTCCACGGATGCCGGCACTAACTGTTGTGATTGAGAGACGGCTCTGATACCATTTAATCTGTCACGCCCCGGGGGTTTGGTTTAGCGGAAACGATTCATGAAAGTCGAATATTTGACGTGTAATTTTTTTTGTTTAAAAGAGAACCCCTCTTCCCCGGCACGTGCCCAGACCCGCCACACATACAGGATCACTCTGCAAACGGACAGAGTCTCCCCTGCACGTGCACGGCGTAGCGTTCAGTGCATGTTCCAACATACGCAACCAATCAATCACAACAATCATTCACAAACAACCAGCACTCTAAGCTAATAAGGAAAACATATGGCCGATCAATTTGGAAAGGATAAATCCACAGTTTTGAAAGAGCGCCTACCCGGCGCTTACGTTTTGAAAGTTAGTTTCGAAATCAGCATAAATCCACAAGGTTTGAAAACGGTGCCCACCCGACACCAAGTTTTGAAATCCCTTTCGCAATCCATAAATCCACAGGGTTTTGAAACCAGTGCCCACACGACACTTAGATTTTAAAAACGGTTTTCGCAATCTTTTCTTTGGCTTTTGCTTTTTTTTTGATTTTCAAATGGCCAATGGGACTAAAAGGAAAAGTAACGCACAAGGGGCACTAAATGCAACCCGTACCGACATCCATGCCGACCCCACGAGGGTATCGCGAACCTCTCACATAGCTACAATGCAATGAAAAGCGAGAATGTAAGAAGAAATACAGTCCAAGGTCCCCAGCGACCCAGCTGCTCCTGTCCCGTCCTCACCACCGCCTACCTCTCCCCCCGTCTGAACCCTGTCACGAAGTGGGATGTCAGTGACGTAAAAATAGTAGAGCAGGAGAATGTAATAAAACAAACCGTGACGACGACCGGAGCAACCACTCCCCCCCTCAAGGAGGAAAAGCAACCTGTACACCTGTATCCTGTAATACCCGGGCGCGTCGGACAACTAAACCGACGGCCCGCACCGTACCTGCAGAAACCCGACCACGTCGGACAACTAAACCGACGGGTCGCACCGCTCGCACCTCGACGCCTCAACCCCACCACTAATAAGGGGCCCCACTACGTCACCTCGTGGGTATACACGGGTCAGAGACCACTTTTCCAGAAAAGCGCACCCTTTGCGTTGGCCAAACCGCGGGTGCGCGTGTGGCAACCTCGAGCCAAGTAACCGTAACCACCATCATGTCAGCATCATAATATAAATAACAAGAGTAATGCGGTAAAGTGCATGATAGAAAGCAAAGTAGTGAAACGCGCACTCGAAGGTGGCCCGCCGACATATAATGATTAAAAGAGAACAACCGTCGGTAACCGACGCTAAACATTATAGGGGACCCACTAACACGCATAAGCTATCGCCCATCACTATTTAACCCCAGCACACTTAGAGTAGACCACGTCCAATATGATAGAATTTAAAGGCTAGGACAAAGTAAATACCACCCACCTGTCACTTGTAGCGGTCAAGGTTCGACTTTCCTCGCGTCCCGACACGCTCGTCCGGGCTCACACCCTGTCGCAAGGGAAAATCAGCACTTAGATTTTAAAGAAGACGCGAACACGACCCTCCGTCTAACCCGGTTCGCGGCACCCCGCCCGCACACGAGGCCGTGCGCGTGCCCAGCCCCGTGCGGGTCACTCCCGTACCGCGCGAGTCACCCCCGCACGTGCGGGTCACCCCCGCACGCAGGGCTGGGCACAGGCCCGGCCCCGTGCGGGTCACCCCCCCGCACCGTGCGGGTCACCCCCGCACGTGCGGGTCACCCCCGCACGCGGGGCTGGGCGTGAGCCCGGCCCCGTGCGGGTCACCCCCGCACCGTGCGGTTCACCCCCGCATGCGGGGCTGGGCGTGAGCCCGGCCCCGTGCGGGTCACCCCCGCACCGTGCGGGTCACCCCCGCACGTGCGGGTCACCCCCGCACGCGGGGCTGGGCGCGTGCCCGGCCCCGTGCGGCCATTGCCCGCATGCGGGGCTGGGTGCATGCCCAGCCCCGTGCGGCCACCCCCGCACGCGGGGCTGGGTGCATGCCCGGCCCCGTGCGGCCCTTGCCCGCATGCGGGGCTGGGTGTACGCCCAGCCCCGTGCGGCCACACGGTATGCCGCCCGCTTGGGGGGGGGGGAAATTCTGCACATGCGCCGGATTCCGAAAATCCGTCGCCGGTGTTCCCTCCCCTTGACCCGGAACCCAACAACAAGAAGAAAAGAAAAACAAGAATCTACCAAGAACCGTAAAACTTCCGTCTCACCTCGGCTACGATGACGATGGTTGGGGGAGGAGGGATCGTCCGTTCTTGGGTGGCCGGTTCCGGGGAAAAAGGTTGAGCGGTGGTCTTTCCTTTCCTTGCTCGTTCCACCGCGGTGCTCCACGCCGATCCACGCGAAGAGGAGGGTGTGGGAAAAATGCTCTTCTCCGTGCTCGGGGTATCGCGCGTTAAGATACGGGGAAAAAAAGGGTTCCTAAAACCTAAATCCCAAACGCCAGATTAATTAGCTGTTTTGGCACGGTCGGACTAAACCCAAATTGGGGAAATAAAAGATTGGGCGAATGTGAACTGAGGTGGTTAAAACTCAAACCTCAAGCAAAGGGACGGTTTGAATTGGGGGCGAACCAGGGTCCGGTCTGCCTCGGTACATGTGGGAGTCGCCTGAACCGTATTAACCTTCCGGAATTTATTCCGGGAGATTCCGGAGTCGGAATCCAAAACCGATCGCGCCGCCGGTCTCCGTTTCGCGAGCTCTATTATCCAAAAATACCCGCGAGCCCCGACGGTCTGCCCTGAACGAATGGAAAAAAAATAAATCACACCCCGGACCCCTTAGTCGGAAAAGGGTTCAATAAAATCGAAGGAAGGACCAAAAAGGGGAAACTTGCGGTTATTATAGTTCGCCTGACCACTACGGTGTCTCAGAAATCCACTACCCTAGGGAAAGAGAACGGGGAATGCCTCTGTCGTCTAATCTGTCCTCATCACCCGGCGCCAAGCGCCTCTAGCCAGAACTCACCTCTGGCGGTAGATCCCTATCCAACTAAACTGCAGTGCCACGCTCCATACACAATGCCTACTCCATCGAGGCGTCCAACCCTGGAACGGGGGGACCGAACAAGCTAAACGGTATCCCGGCACAAGGAGGCTCTCAAATAGTCTCTCCATCACCACCACCCACGATTCTGCCTCCAAAGGCTCCAAGCTCAATCCCACGAATCGGGGTGATTCATCGTCCCACAACCGGCTCAATCATTCGATGACGTCCCATAGCTCATCTGCTGTCAAATATCCACCCTGCCTCGGTGCCCCAGCACTAAACGTTGGCACGGAGGGGGTTGCTCACTGCTCCGACAACTGTGTCACCTCACTGCTGATCTGCCCAAACCACCGCTAATCTGCCTCTAACACCCCTATCCTCAGGGTCCGGAGCTCTCAGACTCCAATCTGGTTATCCGGCCCAAAACAAACAACTCAAACCCAACTGTGGCAACAAGGTGCACACGGGTCAAAACCCAGCATCGTGGAGACACCGCTCACCACGACAAAACCGCAAATCAGCGCACAACAACGCACGACCCAATCTAGCGAAAGTCAAAGACATCCCCCTATTTCTGTAACCTTATGTTGTCTGCAGCCAACATAACTGTCCCACAAAAATAGGATATGTCGATCCCTCTTCACTCACAGGAAGAGTCAAATAAATAAATCACCGACTTTCGCAAAAATGTCGCGTCTCTCGCGCCCTATCATCCTAGAGTCCGCCCAAAAGCCTAGGGTTTCCTAAGTCCCAACTGACCTATCCCTAAGCTCTGATACCACCTAATCTGTCACGCCCCGGGTGAAAACCAGAACCCGGGCTCGTCTACAGATCCGCCATGCACACGGAATTTTCTGCGTACACGAAGCGCCAAATACCTGCCCAGATATAAGAGATAAAATACAAGAGCAATAAAAACAGAGCTGAACTAAAACTAATACATCTCAGACTGAAACTGGAAGTAAAATACAATACATCTGTAATTGTAGTGACCTGGCGTTCCAATGCTTTTGAATACCTTCTTTTTACGACAGAGTTGTTAGGAAAGCTTGTCACTGTGATTTCTGCAATGGACCGGAATGGACCGCGGGTATTTCTCTACGTTTGAGCTCGGAAAACGGAGAACGGCAAAGCGACCGGATTCGGATTCTGAATTACGGATCTCCCGGAATGGGGGTCAAAGCGTTTGCCTTTGAGTGGTGCATCAGAATCCGTGCTAAGTGGCCGGCACGCTTTTCGAGGTGATCGGACGGGATCCTTCTACGATTGGACTTTTCATCTTATTTATGTCATTGGGTTATTTTATTTATTTTGTATTATCTCGACCTTCCGGTTTTCCGTTTTGGGTCCTAATCGAATCTTTTCAGTTGTTATGGGGGGGTTGAAGTTCGAGAATTTCTGGGCTGACCGTCGGGGTGTGCGGGTATTTTTAGGTGGTAGAGCTCGCAAAATGATGAACGGCGGTGCGATCGGATCTGAAATCGGACTTACGGATCTCCCAGAATTGGGGTTTGAAGCTCCCGGTGACTGTAAAGTGCACCGAGATTCGTGCATGGCAATTTGCACGATTTTTGAGAAAATCTGAGTTGGATCTTGACCTAGGGTTGAATGGAGGTATTTCATATAAATAGCACCCTTTTAGTAGTAACGCCTTTTCTTTTCTTTTGGAGAACTTGAACGGAGAGGGAGAGTTCGAATTTTGAAATCCGAATCGGGGAAGCGAGCGAAAAAGGAGAAGGAAGAAAAAAAAAGGGGAATCCATCTCTCGGGGGGCATTATGCTGGAGACGAGGGGGACGATCCACCTTCTCCTTCCTCGCAGAATCACGGTGAGCGATCGGGGGAAACCCCTCTTGTTGTTTTTCGTTTTGCAATTTCTGTGGGGTCGAGGGTTTGGGTGTCGGTTGTTCGGGTGTCGCGCGCGTTGTGGGTGTTGTGGTAACGGGAAGCCGCCGCCGCTGTTGTCAAACGGGAGGTTGCCGCCGCCGTTATCGTGTTCTCGGGGTCGTCGTCGCAGTCGCCGTGGTCGCGGGGTCGCAACCGGAGCCGCGAAGGGCGAAACGGAGACGTACTGTTCATCCCCGTACGGCTGCCCTCACGCGGTCCACCGGACCAGCGTGCACCCGGCGCACGTGTCCGCGGCCCGAAGGCGCGGACCCGGCGCACGGACGTGTGCGCCAGCCCGCCCGCGCAACGCGCGGTCCACCGGGCCGGCGTGCACCCGGCGCACGTGTCCGCAGCCCGAAGGCGCGGACCCGGCGCACGGGCGCGTGCGCCAGCCCGGCCCGCAGGCGCGGTCCACGCCTGGGCGTGCACCCGGCGCTGCCGCCGCCACCGGGAACTTGTGAGCCCGGTGCGCGCTCTGGCCGTGCACCGGCCCGGCCCATTCCTCCTGGTGCACGCTCCGGGGGTGAGCCCGGTCTGCGCCGCCGCCTCCTCTGCGTTGTGAACCCGGTCCACGCCTGGACCCGTGCACCAGCCTTCAGCCTAAGAGTCCAGAAACTCCGTTTTTGGCCCGTTTCGCCCCGTTTTTGAGTGTTTTTTACCACGACGATGTTTTTAACAACATTTCATTACTTCTGGTAGCTTGTTGTGTGGATCTCGATACCCTCGTGGGGTCGACGTGGATGTTGGACTATTTTTATATCTCTTTTGGTTGGGTGTTTGTTGTTACTTCTTTACTTGGCCGCTTTCAAACTACAAACAAGAAACATTGAAAATGTTGCGAAAACCGTTTTAAAAATACGGGTGCCGTGTGGGCGCCGCTTTCAAATTCTGTGGATTTATGTGATTTCGAAAATAGTTTTATAAAACCTGGTGCCGGGTGGGCACCGTTTTAAAACTCTGTGGATTTATGAGATTGCAAAAATAGTTTTATAAAGTCTTGGTGACGGGTGGACACCGCTTTCAAAACCCTGCGGTTTTATCCTTTCAAAAATAGTCGGCCTCTTTACTACTTATGGAAATTGGTTGTATGTAGTTGAAAATGGTTGTATGTGATTGGAAATCGGTCTAGTGTGGTTAAAGGCATGTTTACGTGAACTTTGTGGTTAGGACGCCGTGCATATACAAAGGAGACTCTGCCCGTTTGTAGAGTGAATTTATATATGCGGCGGGTCTGGGCACGTGCCGGGGAAGAGGAAACAAAAAATATATATATATATATATATATATGTAAAATTTTGGGAGCATCGGTGGCTACCCTTCCGCGCGTTTAAACCCCCGGGGCATGACAGATTAAATGGAATCAGATAGAAACAACTTTAACCACAGTAGTCGCTGTCCAACATCCACGGGGTACATCATCACTAGCTACTAACCAATGAAATGATCAGGGTATAGATGCGTAGAGATGCGAGAGTGCGGGATTGTCAAGTTTTTTTTTTTTGGTTTAGCTTGGGTGTTGTGCTAGTGTAGTCGGGTTGATTTGGAGGTTGTGGTCGAGGCCGGCTGCCACCGGGGCCTTGATGGTTGCTATGAATCATTGGATTAGGCAACCAGCACAGGACACGGTGGGTCTGCTGACGGTGTTCATGCACTTGCTGCGGCTGTTAGTACAGCAGATCGTTGCGCCGGCTTTCGTTTTTCCGAACCCCTTTCTCTGCCGACGTTCTGGTCATCGTTAGTAACGGTGACGGGTGGTAGTGTAACCCACCGGTGTTTGTTAGTGTGTCGGCCGTTTTGTCGGTCGTGGGTAACTGGATAGCCTTTTGTCTAAATTTGTACCTTCTAGGTCTTCTGGTGGTAGGTTACAGCAGGTAGTCGGCCGATTCTTTTTGCACCACGGGCAAGGTATGGGAGGGAATGAGGAATCCTTCCCCTACGATTGTTACCCATAGCTCGGCTTTTTACGGTGGTCACGGCAATGGTTGTAGAAATCGTCGGGACGGGGTCTCGGGGTGCTCCTTTGGGGGTTAAAAAGGGAGACCACCGGGGCTAGTAAATCTTGTTCATTTGGGACTCGATTTCGATTAGAGAGGCCGTGTCTCACTTCGCACAAGGGTGCGTAAGGGGCGACTTTTTATTGGGGGTTTAGCTTTTGATGCTGGGTGGTGCCAGTTAGCTTTTTTAAAGGGGTTGTGGTGGTGTAGCTCTGGGTTGGGTTCCTGTTCTCTGCACAAGAGGGTCGGTTAGGTTGTCCTACTGGTGGGTTGGCGCGTGTTCCCTCGAGTGCGCTTGGAAAACCTAGGCACCTTTTTGACAGGGTCTTTCTCGCTGTATTCGTTGCATGTCTTCTTTCCGACCGATAGGTTTCGGATGGGTAGCCGATTATACTTGGAGGCCTCTGTTTTAGTGGGCTTTGAGCTTAGAAGTTCCCTAATGGGGGTGTCGCCGTTTGGTTTGGAGATTTACCGCTCGATTCGATGCCCAGTGCTTGGAGGGGCAACGGATTGGGACCAAGCGTTAGTGGTTAATCGGAGTGTCGCATCCCGTCGGTGCCAGGACGGAGGTGGGACCATACCTTGTGGGTTTTGTCGCCAGCTTCTCGTGACCAAGGCATAATCATGAGGCTTAGTTTGGGAGCATTTTGGGTCGTTGATCAAGTGGGGCAGGTGTGGGTCAAGGGGATCTGTCGACTGCTCGGAGCTTTGGCACTGGTCACTTTCGGCTAGGATGCCCTATAGGCAGCCCTTTCTGTGGGCTAGACCTTGTGGTAGGTCTTAGAGCTGAAACCTAACTTTAGTTTTGACCGTCGCCTCGGTAGGACGGACCGTCGGAGCGGGTAATCCGGGACGGTGGATATGCTCCGAGCT
The DNA here is from genome assembly GCA_029204045.2 of Tillandsia leiboldiana. Lineage (NCBI taxonomy): Eukaryota > Viridiplantae > Streptophyta > Magnoliopsida > Poales > Bromeliaceae > Tillandsia > Tillandsia leiboldiana. Next base: position 13,741,426 of record CM055077.1, on the reverse strand, counting down.
TATGGCCCGTGTTGGTGACCGGTGGAAGTGGCCCGTGTTGGTGACGGGTGGAAGTGGCCCGTGTTGGTGACGGGTGGGAGCGGTCCGTGTTGGTGACAGGTGAGTTCGTTGTCTTCAGGGGAGAGTTTCTGGTAGTTAGTAACCCAGCCTATTTTGTTGGCACCTCTTGGAGCCTTGTAAGGGCGTTAGTGTAGTTTTTAGCTTGTCGTCGGGTTAGTTATTTTGGACTTTTAAGGGCTCATCGGTACGGGTTGGGCGGCATGACTGGGGTACCTCGACGCATCGCGAGACTTTTGTTGCTGACTGCTCAGCGCCGGCAGGGGTGGTCTGCGGACTAGTGGCGTCGTGACAGGGAACTCCGAGTCGAGAAGCTGGAACACGACGAGGTGCTGGGCATGGATTGGTTCACGAGGTATCAGGCGGGTGTATAGTTACTTGGTTTCAGTGGGCCTAGCGACTCGACCCTCTGCATCGCTCACTGACACCCCGGTTGTAAGGATTTCTTCCGACGTCTTCCCGACTGAACTGCCGAGAATACCCCCGAGCGAGAGGTCATCCTCTCTTTCGAGCTTCTACCAGGCACGCAACCTATCACTTAGGAGCCTTACTGATTTGCTTTCGCGGAACTGAGGGAATTTAAGGCACAACTAGGAGATTTTCTGGATAAAGGGTTCATCAGACCGAGTGTGTCGCCTTGGGGCGCACCCATACTCTTCGTGCGAAAGAAGAACGGAAGCCTACGTCTACGCATCAACTACAGGGAGATAAACAAGGTTGCAGTGAAGAACATGTCCAGGATTGATGACCTCTTCAATCAACTGCGAGGAGCACTTGCCGATTATTCTCCAGAATCTCAGGGACCAGAAGCTGTTTGCTAAATTTAAGAAATGTGAGTTCTGACTTCGCGAAGTGGACTTTTTGGGGCACATAGTGTCAGCAACGGGAATCGCAGAGAATATGAGCGGAACTACCCGACACACGATCCGGAACTGGCAGCAGGCGTCTTCGTTTTAAAGCTTTGGAGACACCACCTTTTGGAGTTCATCGTAATGTGTTTTCGGATCGCTAGAGCCTTAAGTTTGGTTCACATAGAAGGAGTTGTTTTCGCGGCAGAGGTGTTGGTTGGAGTTGCTGAAGGGCTCGACTTGTCCATTCAGTATCACCCCGGAAAAGTAAGTGTAGTAGCGGATGTTTTGAGCGAGAAGGCTCAAACCGAGGAGGAACCGACGAGCGCGATTACTCAGCAGGACCGGTACGGTCGCGCGACTTTTGTCCTTGATGGTCAAGCCAACCCTATTAGAGAAATCCTGGAAGGTCAGAAGACAGGCGCACAGATACAGCTTGTTCGAGACAAGATCCCCCGGACCACGCGAGTGACTTTTCGCCGAGTGCGAACGACGCAATACGTTTTCGAGGGTGAAATTGCTTGCCCGAGCTGCCAGAGTTGAAGGAAGAGATACTGTCAGAGGCGCACTGCGCTCCCTATGCGGCGCATTCGGGTGACACGAAGATGTACAAGGAGCTCAAGCATAATTTTTGGTGGACTAAACTGAAAGGGGATGTAACACGGTTCGCTGCTCGCTGTTTGGATGGTAAATAAGTAAATGCTGAACATCAGTGCCGGTGGGGGGGAAACTACAATCTCTACACGCACCGGAGTGGAAATGGGAGCGAATCAGCATGGAATTCATCGCGGGTTTTCCGCATCGCATCAGGGACACGATGCGGGTTGAGTCACAGTGGATCGACTGACGAAGTCGGCTCTTTTTCACACCCATCCATACAACGTGGACTAGAGACACTCAGGCTTGTGTCGAACCTTTGGCAAAGTCTACAATGAGCCCTAGAGACTAAACCACTCCTCAGCACGGCGTTTCACCCCCAGACCGACGGACAGTCCGAGCGAGTGATCCGGATTCTCGAAGATATGCTCCGAGCCTGCGTACTTGATTCGGGTGATGGATGGTTACTGCTTTTGAGCTTAGAGAGGACCTAAGCTTCGACGAAACGCCCGTGCGGATCTTAGCACGGGAGGACAAAAAGTGTTGCGCAATCGGACGATCCCCTTCGAGAAGGTGCTGTGGAGCCACCAGGAATAACGTGAAGCGACTTGGGAACTGGAGTCAAAGATGAGGGAGTGCTACCCAGTTTTATTCGTTGCGGACCAGGGTTAAGTTTCGAGGACGAAACTTGTTTTAAGAGGTGAGTGATGTAGTGACCTGGCGTTCCAATGCTTTTGAATACATTCTTTTTACGACGGAGTTGTTATGAAAGCTTGTCACTGTGTTTTCTGCAATGGACCGGCCTGGACCGCGGGTATTTTTCTATGTTTGAACTCGGAAAACGGAGAACGGCAAAGCGATCGGATTCGCGTTCCGAATTACGGATCTCCCAGAATGGGGGTCAAAGCGTTTGTCTTTGAGTGGTGCATCAGAATCCGTGCTAAGTGGCCGGCACGCTTTTTGAGGTGATCGGACGGGATCCTTCTACGATCGGACTTTTCATCTTATTTATGTCATTGGGTTATTTTATTTATTTTGTATTACCTCGACCTTCCGGTTTTCCGTTTTGGGTCCTAATCGAATCTTTTCAGTTGTTAGGGGGGGTTGAAGTTCGAGAATTTCTGGGCTGACTGTCAGGGTGTGCGGGTATTTTTAGGTGGTAGAGCTCGCAAAATGATGATCGGCGGTGCGATCGGATCTGAAATCGGACTTACGGATATCCCGGAATAGGGGTTTGAACCTCCCGGTGATTGTAAAGTGCACCGAGATTCGTGCATGGCAATTTGCACGATTTTTGAGAAAATCTGAGTCGGATCTTGACCTAGGGTTGAATGGAGGTATTTCATATAAATAGCACCCTTTTAGTAGTAACACCTTTTCTTTTCTTTTGGAGAACTTGAACGGAGAGGGAGAGTTCGAATTTTGAAATCCGAATCCGGGGAGCGAGCGAAAAAGGAGAAGGAAGAAAAAAAAATGGGGAATCCATCTCTCGGGGGGCATTATGCTGGAGACGAGGGGGACGATCCACCTTCTCCTTCCTCGCAGAATCACGATGAGCGATCGTGGGAAACCCCTCTTGTTGTTTTTCGTTTTGCAATTTCTGTGGGGTCGAGGGTTTGGGTGTCGGTTGTTCGGGTGTCGCGCGCGTTGTGGGTGTTGTGGTAACGGGAAGCCGCCGCCGCTGTTGTCAAACGGGAGGTTACCGCCGCCGTTATCGTGTTCTCGGGGTCGTCGCCGCAGTCACCGTGGTCGCGGGGTCGCAACCGGAGCCGCGAAGGGCGAAACGGAGACGTACTGTTCATCCCCGTACGGCTGCCCTCACGCGGTCCACCGGACCGGCGTGCACCCGGCGCACGTGTCCGCGGCCCGAAGGCGCGGACCCGGCGCACGGGCGCGTGCGCCAGCCCGCCCCCGCATCGCGCGGTCCACCGGGCCGGCGTGCACCCGGCGCACGTGTCCGCAGCCCGAAGGCGCGGACCCGGCACACGGGCGCATGCGCCAGCCCGACCCGCAGGCGCGGTCCACGCGTGGGCGTGCACCCGGCGCTGCCGCCGGGACTAGGAACTCGTGAGCCCGGTGCGCGCTCTGGCCGTGCACCGGCACGGCCCATTCCGCCTGGTGCACGCTCCCGGGGTGAGCCCGGTCTGCGCCGCCGCCTCCTCTGCGTTGTGAACCCGGTCCACGCCTGGACCCGTGCACCAGCCTTCAGCCTAAGAGTCCAAAAACTCCGTTTTTGGCCCGTTTCGTCCCATTTTTGAGAGTTTTTTACCACGACGATGTTTTTAACAACATTTCATTACTTCTGGTAGCTTGTTGTGTGGATCTCAATACCCTCGTGGGGTCGACGTTGATGTTGGACTATTTTTATATCTCTTTTGGTTGGGTGTTTGTTCTTACTTCTTTACTTGGCCGCTTTCAAACTACAAACAAGAAACATGGAAAATGTTGTGAAAACCGTTTTAAAAATACGGGTGCCGTGTGGGCGCCGCTTTCAAATTCTGTGGGTTTATGTGATTTCGAACATAGTTTTATAAAACCTGGTGCCGGGTGGGCACCGTTTTAAAACTCTGTGGATTTATGAGATTGCGAAAATAGTTTTATAAATTCTTGGTGTCGGGTGGACACCGCTTTCAAAACCCTGCGGTTTTATCCTTTCAAAAATAGTCGGCCTCTTTACTACTTGTGGAAATTGGTTGTATGTAGTTGAAAATGGTTGTATGTGATTGGCAATCGGTCTAGTGTGGTTAAAGGCATGTTTGCGTGAACTTTGTGGTCAGGACGCCGTGCATATACAAAGGAGACTCTGCCCGTTTGCAGAGTGAATTTGTATATGCGGCGGGTCTGGGCACTCGCCAGGGAAGAGGAAACAAAAAATATATATATATGTAAAATTTTGGGAGCATCGGTGGCTACCCTTCCGCGCGTTTAAACCCCCGGGGCGTGACAGTAATAATGATACATCTGTCACTCCTAGCTCACCAAAATAAATACAACCAGCTGGCTAAAGCCAGACCCAAAAGTAAAGTACAACCGTCTGAGGAAAAAGGGTACACCAATAGTCCAGCTAACTCGCTCATCCTGCCTCGAGATCTATCTACTCAGCCGTCCTCTCACCTCGACCCACCGCTGAAAACCCAGCAGCACCCGCAGAAGACACTGCAAAACAAAGGAGAAGACAAAGAGGAAAGGAAGAATGGGGGTGAGAACTACTAGTAAACCAGTAGCCTCCCCTAGTGGGTAAAGCCTCAAACTCCGACGCACCCACTAGGTCTACCAGAGGCAAAAAGGGAAAGAAGAGTGGTAAACAACAAAACTGCCGAAAAAGGAAACTACCACTACTATGCATCTAAATGCATCAGTAACCAAACTGTCCCGATAATCCAATCTATCCTCTAGTGAAAACTGGTACTGCCTGCTGCCGCCCTCATCATCCGGCAAATAAAGCCGCGCCGATGTGATAGCAAAACTTCTGCTGCCGCCCTCATCATCGGGCAAGTAAAGCCGTGCCGATGTGATAGCAAAACTCAACCAATATCTGACCCCCACGCTCCGGAGGGGAACTCGAGGGAGCGACCCACACGAGGAAAGTATCACCGGGCATATAAAGCCGCGCCGGTGTGATAACCAAATCAATCACTGTCATAGGCATCGTAAAAGCAGGACTAGATCACACTATACTCAAGTGGAACAACACCCTCCACTAAAGAACCTCGATCCCCAATTTGATGCATAAGTAACCATCCGGTCAACCGCCCAATATCTGCGGTCGCCGCGATACCCACGGTCAATAATCAAGCCCAACAACCGACACCTGATCAACCGCCCAATATCCGCGGTCACCGAAATAACCCACAATCACAATCATGTCCCACATCCGACATCCGGTCAACCGCCTACTATCCGCGGTAGCCGCAATAACCCCCAATCCAAAATCGGGTAAAATAATCTGTGTCATGTCAACCGCCTACTATCCGTGGTAGCCGCTATACCCCACAACCCATAACCAAATACCACCTGTCCCCGACCCCAAGGTCCCGGCTACACTATCCCGTACCCCTGCTCAAACCCGAGCAACAAGAACCACCTGACTACATAATAAGGAGAAAGAAGCAAGCATGGTTTCTCCTAAGTCAAGTTCCAATATGATAGTGTAGCAGTAAATAGTAGCCTATCTAGATGACCATACAAGCATGCATATGTCCTCAAGAAAGATAAAAGAAGAGGTGACCAATAGCGGTTCCACATGTGTAACAATTAATAGCTCCGCATAGATATAACCATCATTCTAAAATATTATCCAACCACACATGTCTATAATCCATGTTCCATAATAAAGCATTACTATCCACCTATGCATGTCATAAAATCCTCAAATAGTACCAACCATCAAGGTAATTTAATTATCCCAATTTGAGATTCAATTCCACACGCAAAGTTAACCGCTAACATAGCAAACTATATGTCCCAACAAACATGCAAGGTCCAACCACAATTGTTAATCAATTGTCCTAACATAGGGAATCACTCTAATAAGCCTAATGAGCATGTCGAAATAGAGGGAAACAACAACCACCCACCTCGATAGCGAAGCATGTATCCAAATGCGCCCACACTCTGGGGAAACCTCGGTACACCGCAAAGCTGCAAAAGTAACCCACACGAGGCACAATTAATCCACTAATCCTCAAATTACTGCTGTCCATAAAACCAGCACGAAAAAGGCTTAATTTCACCTGCGATAAGACCTTATAAAATTCCATAAAAATAACCATCGTGATCCTCACGACGAGCCGATCGAAACGAGTACTCACACGTCCAGATCCGACACATGTAGGCCAAGGAACAAAGGAAACATCGCCGCAAGCCAAAATTCCTCACAACAAATATCCAGCAGCAAACACTAAGGAAGATGCGAAAATATCACCTCTGTGCATTCCTCCAAAAATTCCACAAAAATCACGGTTGCGTTTCTCGCGTCGAGTAGATGAAAATAGAGTACTTATACGCCTTGATCCGATACTCGTAGGCCAAGAAATAAATCCGACAAGCCAGTGTTGTCCAAAAAACCACCACAGAAAATGGGGTAAAAAGGTGCCTCGGGAACTGTGCCAAAAACCCAAAAAGAGCAACACGATCAGCACAAAATTCGAAGGCCTACCTCTCAAGAACACGCTGCCGCAAAAACCGTCCAAAAATTCCAACCGGGTGATCCAGGGTGCTTCGCGCACTGAACTGCGACGAAAGAAGCCAAAACCAAAGAGGCGTCGACGTGCGCCGCGTCACAGAAAACGCCGATGTCACGGCCTCCAAAAATTCTGAGAATCCATCAAAGGGTGGAAAAGAGAGAGAGGAAGAACTTCTCTGAAGAAACCCCCCAAAGGCCTCCATCAGCCAAAAAACGAAGGTCTTCTGGGCCTATTTATAGGCCCAGAAAAACAATTCAAGAAATGACCATTGGGTCCCCACAATCGGGCGCAAACAGTGCGCCCGAATCCGCCCGAAATCCGACCGTTGATCAGCGCCCGGATTCACCTCAGGCTGCCACATCGCCACACAACAGGAAACAGCGAACCAACCGCTCACGCCACGCCACGTGGCCTGCCCGGTCAACACGGGTAGGTGGCGCCCGCCAACCGCGAGGCGCCACGTGGCCGAGTTGATCGGGCGCCCACCTGCCCGCCTGCCAGCGCACGTCGCCCCACTTGCCGCGCACAGTACCCCGACCAATGGGGAGGCGCCACGTGTCAGCCCCTCCGCTTGCTGCGCCTGGTGCACGCACGCCCGATGCACCGAACCAGTAGCCAGCTGCCACGTGTCCCCCCCGGTCCACCATACACCCCGCACTCTCCATAGACCGCGCCCCGCGGACCGACCCACTCCCGAGCCGCCACGCGTCCAGCCCCCGGTGCGCGCCCGCCGCGTGGACCGGGCGGCCCGCGCCCCTGCCCGCCGCGCTCCGCCGCTGCCCGCCGGCCGGAATAGTGTCCCAACTGCCTCGAAAATCGTGTTTTTGCATCCGGGCTCCGAAAAATACAAGTAAATAGTCCATTTTCACCGTTTTCGCGTGCTGAGTCCAAATCCGGTGTCCATTTTGCCAAATTCCACTTCTAAAATTTGTCGAAGGCAACCCAATGACTGATTTTAATCCGAATTTTACGCTGAATCCAAATCTTGAGCCCGATTCGCGCACAAACACCTCTAACACCCAATATAGGCCTCCAAAAGCTGCTGATTGCACTGCAAAAACTCTGCAGAGATCCGGGTCCTCACAACAATAAGTGGAAAACTCCATCCACTACAGGGAAACCCGATACCCAAACTGATACAAGGTAAACAATAAGTGGGAAACTCCATCCACTACAGGGAAACCCGATACCCAAACTGATACAAGGTAACGAATAAGTGGGAAACTCCATCCACTACAGGGAAACCCGATACCCAAACTGATACAAGGTAAACAGTAAGTGGGAAACTCCATCCACTAAAGGAAAACCCGATACCCAATCTGATGCACAAGGACATATCCGGTCAACCGCCCAATATCCGCGGTCGCCGCAACACCCACAACCCACAATCAAGTCCAACCTGCCCCAAACTCGAATTCTACACTATCCCAAACCCCTGCTCAACTCGAGCAACAAGAAACGCCTGACTAATGAATAAGGAGAAAAGAAGCAAACATGGTTTCTCCTAAGTCAAGTTCCAACATGAAAGTGTAGCGATAAAAGATGGCATATCTAGATGTCCATACAAGCTTGCATTTGTCCTCAAGGAAGATACAAGATAATAACAAATAGCAGCTCCACATAAGTATAAGCACATGCCAGAATCACTAATAAACTACACCTGTCCATAATCCATGATCCATAATCCATAATAACTCCTCAGAGTAATATCCGCATATATATGCCAAAGGGTAATCGAGCATGAACTCTATCTCATCTAGTATAACATGAACATAGCCATCAAAAATGCTAGATCTCAAATCCTCTAAAGAATGTACAAAAATCAAATAAGCATTAATCCACATGATCCAGACCACTTTCCACGCTTACATCTTAATTCTAATAGTTGTACCTTAATCATGCATGCTATAAGTCACAGAGGGTAACAATCTCTTAGGTAAGCTTTCCCTAATCACCAACATGGATATCCAAATCATGCAAGTCATCATAATATAACATGAATATTAATCTTGCGATTCTCTTAGACAATCAACATTACTATGCTTACATCTCAATCACAAACAAGGTACCCTAAACATGCATGCATTCTATCAAATAGAATTAGAGAACTGTCCACCGGTTCCGGAGATGAAGCAACCCACCTGAAACGCTTTCCGCAGGCAAAGCTGAAGTCAGTGAAGTGCGTAGTCACATGCTATCCAAAATCCGCCGAAACTGCACCCTCGGTACTCAGTCGCACAAGCCTCTGCTCCAACCAACATTGCAACCACAATACAGTAATCAAATACCCCACAACTCCCAAACAGCGCATGCTGTTTTTACAAACCAGCAGAGAAGAGAGGGAATTTCATCTGCGTACAGTCCTCCAAAAATCTCAGAAAAATCACGGTTGCGATCCTCGCGACGAGTAGATCCAAAACGAGTATTTATACACCCCGTTCCGACACCTGTAGGCCAAGATATAAATGAAACACTGCGGCAAGTCAAACTATCCACTATCAAAATTCTGCACGAAACCAGTCCGAAAGAAGCTTAAATATCACCTTCTAAGAATCCTCCAAAAATTCCGATAAAAATATAAGTGCGTTCCTCTCAAAGCGTAGATATCGATCGAGTCCTTAAACGCCTCATTCCGATGCTCGTAGACCGAGAAAATCCAACAATACTCCACCGTGCCCCAAATCTCACATCAGTACAAGGGGTCAAAGTTTGCCTCGAGAACTGTGCCAAAAACTCAAAATGAGACGAAGTGATCAATACGGAAATTGAAGGCGTACCTCTCTTGAACGCGTTGCCATAAAAATTGGCACAAAATTCCATTGGGGTGATCCAAGGGGCCTCGCAGACTGAAATGCGATGGTAGAAGTCAAAATCGAAGAAGCGTCGAAGTGCGCCGCGTCGCAGAAAACGCCGATGCCGCGGCCTCCAAAAATTCTGTAAATCCCTCACAAGATAGAGCACAAGAAGAGGAACAATAGTGCTTAAAGGCTCTGTCGCAGGGGAGCTCGAGAAAGGGCCCAAAAATGCAGCCAAAGGGGGGTTTATATAGCCTCAACTGAACATTTCAAATAATTCCATCCAAGTCCCCACTTTCGGGCGATCGGAAGGATTCGGGGTGCTACAGTCCTCCAAAACGTAGCCCGAACCATCAGCGCCCGAATCAACCTGGTTGCGATGCGTGGCCCCGAACAGCAAACAGCGGGCCGGGCCAACCCGCTTGCGACACGTGGCTGAGCCCCCGCGCCCGCGTCAGCGCCTCGGTCGGCGCACCCACGTGCGCACACGCCGCGCTGCCGGCGCCAACGTCACACACGCAGCCCGAGGCACCTGCTCCGCTCCGCGCGTGGACCGAGCGCACATGGACCAGCCAACCAGCGACCGCCTCGTGGCCCCGCCCGGTCCATGCACCCGTCCCCGCAACCCCGTGGACCGCGCCTGCTGCGCCCGCCAACCGGAAGCCGCCACGTGTCCAACCCTGGTGCACGCCTCACCCCGTGGACCGCGCGGTCCGCGCCTCTACCCGCGCCGCTGCCCGCCACCGCCGGCGCTGCCCCGGCGGCCGGAACAGTACCACACTACCTCGAAATCCGTGCACGGGCATCCGGGCTCCGAAAAATGCAAGTAAATAGTCCATTTTCATCGTTTTCGCGCGCTGAGTCCAAATCCGATGTTCGTTTTACCAAATTCCACTTCTAAAATTTGTCGAAGGCATCCGGACAAGTAAACTTAATCCAAATTTCGTGCTGGGTCCAATCTTGAGACCCGATTTGCGCACAAACACCTCCATCACACCGATATAAGGCTCCAGAAGTCGCTGATCACACTGCAAAAGCTCTGCGGAGATCCGGGTCATCACATCCTCCCCCACTAAAAGAAAGTTTCATCCTCGAAACTAACACAACTCAAAAGGGAGTCTCAAATACTAAGGGTAGGTACTCATCATCACCGTCTCCAGCTCCCAAGTCGCCACTCACTCCCCGTGATTACTCCTCAACAACATCAACAACCAGTATGGTATGGCCCAGTGGCGCAATCCTCTCATCTCACGAGCCAGAATTCGCAACGGGCGTCCCTCGTACTCCAAACACTCGCGGATCTCAAATAGAGCGAGTAAATCACGGGCGAGGGATCCAAAAACATGACACTCTTGAGATGAGACGTAGAAAATCCTCTGGGACTCCAACCAAAGCTGGGGGGAAAAGGGAAGAATAACCAGTGCAACAGGCACCAACACCACACCGAAGTGTCAACCCAACCAGGGCGACCAAAAATACATCTCCATGATCATCCAATAAGAAAAGGAGTGTTACGGCTTTTTTGTGTTGGCATATTTCGTGAGTTGATTTGTTGAGTTGAGTCGGAGTCTTGAAGTGATCAAATTGTCAATCAGCAATCAAAGACTTAGAGAAGATTCAACAAGAGCTCAAGTTGACACTTAGTGTTTTGAGTCTTGAAGATTGAAGTTGAAGAATTGTGGATCATATACATCAATCTCAAGGAAAATGGATTCGGATTGATCAGGTACGTTTAACTAAATAATTTTGGTGATCCGAATACATTTGAGTGGTTTAGAAACACTTGGATAAGTTTTCATTGCTTTAAAATCAAAAACTGGACATGGGAGATGTTCAGGATCCGGATCAGACATTCCAATCCGGATCCCGAAGGGTGTTAGTTCATACGCAAATTCAATCCGGATCGTAGCCTCCTTTGATCCGGATCCCGAACACTGGTTTTTACCGAAATATATGAACGATCCGGATCAGGCATTTCAATCCAGATCCCGAACATTGGTGTTTGGTGAATTGTATGAACGATCCGGATTAGGCACTTCGATCCGGATCCCGAACCTTGTTTTTTCAGGAATTGCTGAAAAAAAGACGACAGTCAGGATCGCCGTAAATCCGATCCGGATCGTCGTACGGGAAAATTTCTGTTAAGTCAGTTTTTGTTGCTTATCTCTTTCCAAAGGTTTCTAAACTATAAATAGACATTTAGGGTTTCTCAAAAACTACCGATTAATTAATTAAACACTTGAGAGCAACCCTAGAGGCTAGGTTTTTATCGTTCTTCTTTATAGCCTCTTTTAGGTCAATTCGACGGTTCTTTCAAGAACATATCTTTTGTCGAATTGATCTAGTCTTTGCTTAGAGATTTCTTCTACGGTTCCTCAATGATAATCTAAGCAAAGGATCACCATCGAAACCAATATTTCTATCGGCTAAGTTTGCGTCATGGATTCGACGTAGCATCGTGGATTCGGTGTGTTGAAGGCGTTTCGTGGATTCGAAACGTGTGCTCGTGGATTCGAGTGGCGTTCGTGGATTCGAACGTGTGCAGTGGACGTGCAATCGGTGGAGCGCAAGGTCCGAAGAAGTTGAAGGAGTGGTTGAATCCGTGGAGACGGTAATCACCTTGTTATTCTTCTTTTCTTTGTGGATTGTTATTGCGTGGACGTCCAATCGGTGAGCGCAAGATCCGAAGAAGTTGAAGGAGGGGTTGGAGTCCGTGGAGTCGTTAATCACCTTGTTATTCTTCTTTTCTTAGTGGATTGTTATTGCGTGTTGGTCCCGTGGTTTTTCTCCTGGATTGGAGTTTCCACGTATATCTCGGTGTGCTATTTTTATTTTCCGCATTGGTTTTTATTTTGCACTGAGATTGGTTTTATAAGTATTACACCTATTCACCCCCCCCCTCTAGTTGTTTGATAGTACCTATTTAGATCCGTGTGGATCCTTAATATATAAAAATCTACAAGTGGTATCAGAGCGGGTTTTAGGTTTATCTATCATGTCGGGTGAAAGTGGTAATATTTATAGACCTCCTCTTTTTGATGGGACTAATTATGCTTATTGGAAAGTGCGGATGAGAGCTTTTCTCATCGCAATTGATGAGCGGGTATGGCAATCCGTGGAATACGGTTGGGTGCTTCCTGTTGAGGAAGTAGGAAATTCTACTACCCCAAAACCTCGCTCTAGATGGTCCAAAGAGGAATTCGAAAGATCTTCTTACAATGGAAAAGGTATGAACCCTTTATTTAATTCTCTTTCCTCGACTGAGTTCACACGAATTTCCGCGTGTGAAACCGCGAAGGAAATTTGGGATATTCTCAAAATTACACATGAGGGTACTAATCTAGTAAAAATTCAAAAGCTCCAAATGCTTACAAGTCAATTTGACTCTATTCATATGGAAGAGCATGAATTGTTTACAGATTATTACACTAGACTTCAAGATGTAATCAATACTTGTGCTAATTTAGGAGAAAAGATCCCGGAGTCGAGAATTGTAAGAAAGATACTTCGGACTCTTCCGGAACGGTTTAGGGCAAAGGTTACCGCCATTGAAACCGTTAGTCATCCGGATGAGATGAGAGTAGAGGAATTAGTAGGTGCTTTGCAAACTTATGAAATGACTTTTCCTACTAATCAAGTTTCTTCCAAGTCTTCTTCTAAGCTTACAGGTATTGCATTCAAATCAACAAAGGAAGAAGATAGCGATTCAAGTTCCGACGATGAAATCTCTTTTGCCGATTTTGAAGAACAATTGGCGCGGATCGTAAAGAAATTTCGTCGGAAGTTTTGGAAGAATCGAACCGATGGATCTTCATCCACGAAACCATCTAAAGGATCATCGGGTTCTAAATCCTCTAACCTCAAAAGCTTTGCAAAACCTTCTAAGGAAAAAGATGAATTCGAAGGGGAAATCGGATGTTATAGATGCAAAGGCTACGGCCATATTTCAACGGATTGTCCTTCTCCGAAACCATATAAAAAGAAGGCTTTGCAAGCGAAAACTTGGGACGATTCTACTTCTAATGAATCGACCTCAAGTAAAGAGGAAAAAGTCGTTGCCTTACATGCCTCTCATATTCCCTCTTCTAATTTTTGCTTATCATCTAGAATCACTCACTCTGCTCCTTTAATTTTGTATGAAATATCAACATCCGATGGAGAGTCATCAAGTGTGGGGGAGTCGGACAAAGAAGAACTCATTGAGACATATCAACAACTTCTTGCGGAATCTAAGAAGATGGCCAAGCATATCAAGAAGTTGAGGAAGCAACGACTAGAGAATCAAGACGAGAATCATGCTTTAAAGACAAAACTTCATGATCTCGAGGAGGAACGAGAACGTTTATTGGATAATAATAAAATTCTCCAAGAAAAGTTAAATCAATCGGAAACGATCGTTAATTCCCATATTAACAAGATTAATTTTCTTGAAAAGCAGTTTGAGGAGATTCATGTCACCAATCAAGCTTTGACCAAGCAAGTTCATCAACTTAAATCCGACATACAAAGGCTTTCAACCGGTTCGAAGAAACTTGAGTGTATATCCGGATTAGGTCAAACAAGCAAGGTTGGTTTGGGATTTAAAAAGAACCAAACTGTGAAGGCTTCAAGTTCCACAACTAAATTGAAAGGAAGAACTTGTCACCAATGTGGACTTGAAGGTCACTTGATGAAGTCGTGCCCGAAAAAGAGAAAGAGGAATTCTTCGGCAACTTCATCTACGGAGCGAACTCAACGGAATCAAAAGCGACATCAAGTCAATGGAGTTCACTCAACCCACCAAAGGTCCGAGCCACAACATCAATCATTCAAGTGGATCACTGCGAGGCAAAGACCTAAGGTGGATCAACAGTCAAAGCTATCATCTCCCAACCACAATGAATCAAGACAACCCAAAATTCGACGATTTTGGATTCGAAAAGGCGATATCTTTCCTTGTCTTAAGTTCTAAATAGCTTATGACTGTATGTAATGCTTTGATCGGTTTTCCTTTCATATTGTTCTTGCTCTTTGCATTACATGTTTTCAATGCTCTTCGTTTTTATGTTTTGTTTTTGAACAAAAGGGTTTTAACGAACAAGTGCATTGAATAAAAAGGGTTTCACTTTCAATCACTCCAATTTAATTTTATATGAATTATCAACTTTACTCCATAATCATAATTCTTGAAGATACTTCATTATAGGAGTTTTTGATAATTATATTCATCAAATTTTAGTAATCATGTGTGATCTTTAGATGATTATTCTATCTCGGTTGTGTGAGTTCTTTGTGATAAACATGAGACAACCGATAGACTAAAATTTGGGATTTAATTCTTTCACATAAGAGATTGTATTTTCTTACAAGGGTAATGAAATGAATTGCAAAAGATGTGGAAAGAGTTACATCCGAAAGGAGTGTGAAAACTACCACCACATGTTGGAAAGAGCTGCCACCCCGTTCGTCCGGTCTGTGTGTGAAGCTACCACATGTTATGGATGCTTGATAGTATTTTATGAGAAAATCTTTAGTTGAAGCATTTGGAGATTTATATGCAAAGTTCTTATATTTTGAACAATCTCCTGGTTGGTATAAGGTGGGATAGTTGAAAGATGCTCAAAGAGCCACCCTTAGGTATTTTAGTGCTTATCTCAAATTTGAAAGGGTAAAATTCAAAATTGATGTCATTTGGAAATCTCTGTAAGTCATCTTTATAAATTCGTTACATCTTGATAGACTTTGGATCTCAAGATTATTTTTGATGACTTGTGTTTGACGTATATAATATGAAAAACGGTTTATAATGTTTTATCTTTGTTTTTCATGATTTCGGAGTAAATCTTTTTAATTTTTGTAAAATTAATTGGATTGAATGACATCTATGTGATCTCATATTATTCTCAAGCACTTAAATTGTTTTCTTGATGGAATACAAATCGATAATTCAAACATTTCAAAATCTGGATTTGTTTCAAGAAATTATTTGATTTTTGCTTTCGGCTATCGGTACGCAATCTGTGTTTATGTTATATACCGGAACTGAGCTTTTATCTCTCTTTCTCTATGAACTAATGCTGTTAGTGATTTCCTTTTGTCTAGTATGTTCACTGTTTGACAATTTGTGACAAAAAGGGGGAGAAGAGAAATAGGGGGAGACGGAGATGAGATCATCGAGATAGGGGGAGAAGATGAAAAAGGAGCCGAAAAACAAAAAGAACCAAAAGGACAAATCAAATGTAGGATTTACATTTCATTTCTGACAACTAACTTTTGATTTGTTTGGAGTTTTGTTTTGCAGGATCTACATCACTTTAAGACTCCAAGTCCTAAGTCATAGAGTTTGTTCTAAGACTGGTTCAAATGTAATTTTTGTTTATTGGATCTTTCACGCAAAGAAAATCAATGTTTTGGTGATGACATTGAATTTCGATTTTTTGGTTTAAGATGAGTGTCTTGAGCGTTTTATGCATTTTTGGGTTTTGTCACGAAATTGCCAAAGGGGGAGATTGTTACGGCTTTTTTGTGTTGGCATATTTCGTGAGTTGATTTGTTGAGTTGAGTCGGAGTCTTGAAGGGATCAAATTGTCAATCAGCAATCAAAGACTCAGAGAAGATTCAACAAGAGCTCAAGTTGACACTTAGTGTTTTGAGTCTTGAAGATTGAAGTTGAAGAATTGTGGATCATATACATCAATCTCAAGGAAAATGGATTCGGATTGATCAGGTACGTTTAACTAAATAATTTTGGTGATCCGAATACATTCGAGTGGTTTAGAAACACTTGGATAAGTTTTCATTGCTTTAAAATCAAAAACTGGACATGGGACATGTTCAGGATCCGGATCAGACATTCCAATCCGGATCCCGAAGGGTGTTAGTTCATACGCAAATTCAATCCGGATCGTAGCCTCCTTTGATCCGGATCCCGAACACTGGTTTTTACCGAAATATATGAACGATCCGGATCAGGCATTTCAATCCGGATCCCGAACATTGGTGTTTGGTGAATTGTATGAACGATCCGGATTAGGCACTTCGATCCGAATCCCGAACCTTGTTTTTTCAGGAATTGCTGAAAAAAAGACGACAGTCAGGATCGCCGTAAATCCGATCCGGATCGTCGTACGGGAAAATTTCTGTTAAGTCAGTTTTTGATGCTTGTCTCTTTCCAAAGGTTTCTAAACTATAAATAGACATTTAGGGTTTCTCAAAAACTACCGATTAATTAATTAAACACTTGAGAGCAACCCTAGAGGCTAGGTTTTTATCGTTCTTCTTTATAGCCTCTTTTAGGTCAATTCGACGGTTCTTTCAAGAACATATCTTTTGTCGAATTGATCTAGTCTTTGCTTAGAGATTTCTTCTACGGTTCCTCAATGATAATCTAAGCAAAGGATCACCATCGAAACCAATATTTCTATCGGCTAAGTTTGCGTCGTGGATTCGACGTAGCATCGTGGATTCGGTGTGTTGAAGGCGTTTCGTGGATTCGAAACGTGTGCTCGTGGATTCGAGTGGCGTTCGTGGATTCGAACGTGTGCAGTGGACGTGCAATCGGTGGAGCGCAAGGTCCGAAGAAGTTGAAGGAGGGGTTGAATCCGTGGAGACGGTAATCACCTTGTTATTCTTCTTTTCTTAGTGGATTGTTATTGCGTGGACGTCCAATCGGTGAGCGCAAGATCCGAAGAAGTTGAAGGAGGGGTTGGAGTCCGTGGAGTCGGTAATCACCTTGTTATTCTTCTTTTCTTAGTGGATTGTTATTGCGTGTTGGTCCCGTGGTTTTTCTCCTGGATTGGAGTTTCCACGTATATCTCGGTGTGCTAATTTTTTTTTCCGCATTGGTTTTTATTTTGCACTGAGATTGGTTTTATAAGTATTACACCTATTCACCCCCCCCTCTAGTTGTTTGATAGTACCTATTTAGATCCGTGTGGATCCTTAATATATAAAAATCTACAAGGAGCCCTCATAGGTGGGGTCCTCACTCGGTCACTCCCAAATCCTGACTATCCGAGAGGACTGCTCAGCTGCGGTCTACCAACAAAACGGAACCCCAGGGACACAACCTCAAGCCCTGTTCACCTCAACGGTCCCACACAGCGCCAGCTATGGAATCATCAAACTCAACTCCAGACAGTTCTCCCGCTCAAGATATCCGCCACTTCAGTGGCTTTGTCGGGGTGATACAAAATGCTCAACAATAACCCAACGGTAACTTCACAGCCACTATGGGAGGCATCACTATGACCCGCAATTCCATCTCCCATCACTGGCAATGCTAAAATTGGCGCTGATCTCAGTCTCATCATCCGTTCGTCAAGCTCTGCTGACAATGCCCAGTCCAAGAAGCTCCGCACCTCAATAATAAATGTCGATCTCGGCCAATCTCGAATAGCATCCACTTCGGCCGGATTCCACCGCCGCTACTACGGCCAGAATAATGTGGCCCAAGAAGGTGAGCTTCCGAAGCTAAAACTTGTACCACAACAACTTGGCATACAGCTTCTTCCTCACAGGCATTGTAGCACTATCCACAAGTGCTTATCATGCTCCAAGTCACTCAGGAAGTAGATCAAAATATCCTTGGATAATACTGCTACCAATCCGTCCAAGTACAGCTGGAACATAAAATTCCTCAAATCATAAAGGCGGCAGGGCATTAGTCAATTCACTTGGCCTCACTGTAAGCTCATAATGCCCCTACCGTGTCTTGAACTCCGACTTGGCAAAGTACTCAGCTGTATAATCCCAAATAAATACATGCCTCATAAACAATAACCGCCGGAGTATAACTCCAAACAAAAGGTCCTAAATAAAGCCCGGACCTGCCTGCACTCAAGCCACAGTAAAAGCTCACTGTCGTGTATCACTGACGCGGCACTGGGTCAAACAGACCCCTTGATCCATCAGATCCTGCGACTGCACCATCAGCTCTCTCAGCTCTATTGGTGATATCCAATAAGGTGCTGTCGAGGTTGGCGCGGTTCCCAAAACCACGTCAATCTCAATCTCTAACTCCCTAACCGACGGCATCATCATCAGCTCAGGGGAACTCACACCCGGGATCTCACGGGCAACAGGGATATCCTTGAGTCCCGGTGCCGCCGTAAGCACCTCTCACACTGTCGCTGCAAACTGTGCGCTCTAGCTGTCTCAACTAGCAAGCCTCATCTTGTCTGCCTCGTAGAAAATCAAAGTCCTCTCTCTCCGCAGTCAAACATCATGTGGTACTGTGCCAACCAATCACAAGCACTGGGTCAAAACACCAACTACCACAATACCAATAAGTCTGCCGGTATAACTCATGGTCTCAACTGCACTGGACATGATCCACAAGCCTCCTCCTCGTGCACCACACCAACAGGAACCTGTACCTCTAGTGCACGTGGCAACAACTCTGCCTCTAATCCATGCAGGAATGCAAAATTCTCTGACTCCGACTACTGTGATGAAATCACACCTGCGACCACTCGATCCACTGCCGTGGCACCCTCCAACCGGGCGGCACAGACTCATCCGCTCAATGCAAGTGGTCGTCGCTCAGTCTGCCTGAAAATATCAAGATTAACCATATAGGGAGCACGACCTCTGCCTCTGCTCACTCTGAGGTGACGAATGCGGCCCTCAGCAAATAACATATCCATGCTACCGCTGCTGCTGATACCAATGCTGAAGCTGCCATCGGGGTCCACCTGATCCCTGGCGTCTCAAAATCCACTTCTCTGGGGAAGGAAATCGGGAATGCCTATGCCGGCCGATCTGTCCTCCAACACTCGGCGCCAAGCGCCTTTATCCAGAACTCGCCTCTGGCGGCAGATCCCTATCCAACAAAACCATAGCGCCACGCTCCATTCAACGCCTACTCCAACGAGGCATCCAAAATCTGAAACGGAGGGACCGAATGAGCTAAAAGATATCCTGGTGCAATCCACTCCCAGACACACATATCCGATGTGCCTTATCCCTCCAAACATGGAGCGCACAGTTCAACAACTGCGTAAACTCTTAGACACATGGAGGCTCTCAAATAGTCTCTCTATCACCACCAACCACGATTCTTCCCCCAAGGCTCCAAACTCAAACTTATGAATCGAGATGGCTCATCTGCTGAAACTGGCTCAACTGATCGATGATGTCCCACAGCTCATCAGCTGTCAGCTATTCACCCTGCCTCGGTGCCTCGGCACTAATCGTCGGCACAGAGGGGGCTACTCGCTCCATCGACGCCACTGAAAACGCTGCCACTGAGGATAC
Organism: Tillandsia leiboldiana; assembly: GCA_029204045.2. Lineage (NCBI taxonomy): Eukaryota > Viridiplantae > Streptophyta > Magnoliopsida > Poales > Bromeliaceae > Tillandsia > Tillandsia leiboldiana. Next base: position 13,721,707 of record CM055077.1, on the reverse strand, counting down.
TGCAATCGGGTGGTCTCAGGAGGAAAGCACTGTCGGGCTGCCCGCTGCTCCGACAACTGTGTCACCTAAACCAGCTGCTCACTCTGCCGCTGATATGCCTCTGACAATCCTGCCATCTGGGTCCGGAGCTCTCTAACCTCGATCTGGGTATCCGGCCCAACTCCAACCGCTCATGCTCCACTGCTGCAACAGGATGCACACGGGTCAAAACCCAACGTCGGGGAGACACCGCTCACCACGACAAAACCGCAAATCAGCACACAACAAACACTCGACCCGATCCAGCGAAAATCTAGGGCATGTCACCCATTCCACAGCGTTATGTTGTCTGCAGCCAACATAATACTTAGGAGAATAAACATGCCAATCACTCATCCCGTCCCTTGGGAGAGGTATAAAACTCAATCAGGACTCTCGCTACAAGTCACGACTCTCACGAAGTCATCCAAGGGTCAAACCATAAGCCTAGGGTTTCTAAGTCCACCATGACCTACAACCTAGGCTCTGATACCACTCTAATCTGTCACGCCCCGGGGTCGAAACTGCGACCCGGACACGCCAACAGATCCGCCACCTATGCAAAACCCCGCATAGGCGAAGCGTCCTACCTGCAAGAAAAGGTACTACAGCTAAACAGATATCAGAGCTATAAAATAAAAGTGCTGTAAAACTAAAACCAACCATCTGTACAACTGAAAATAATGATACAATATCCATCTCCCATAAGTGATAATCATACAATATCCTCAAATACAATAAACCAGAACTCAACAGGGAGGTAACCTGAAATAATACATCAGTGTACAGACTCTCAGTACAAGTCAGATCCTCATAATACAATAATCTATCAAAAGCGAAAAAAAAAATAATCTACTGACTATACTCAGGATCTCCAGGGTAGGGGTACCGCTACTCTCCACAGACGGGTAGGGATCTAGCTCACGACTCCCTCGCCTCGCACAGCAACCGCAGAATCAGCAACACCTGTTAAGACTCTGCAAAACAAAGGAGAGAAAAGAAAGAGGAGGGGGAAAACCCCCAATGGGTGTGAGAACTACACCAAAAGGGAGTTCTCAGTGGGTACCACCGCCAGGCCCGACGATCTGCCCACTAAGTCTACTAGAGGCATAAAATAACCATGCAGTAAAAACTGAACAAGAAAGCTGGAGATACTCAACAGCTACCATGCCTCTATCTAAATGCTCAAAAGGGGAAAACCAAAGAAAGGTATGCAACCACTCGCACATGAAGTGCACAATCGACCCAATCAAGCTGGCTGCCACATCTGGTCCAGTCAAGCCTGCGCCCACCTACAACCACCTCCCACTACCGGGCAGGAATTACGTAGGGTGTCCATACGGACTAACTCGCTATCGAATAGTGGCACATGCAGGCTATAGTAAAAATCCACGCTCTCTCTCAGAACGGATAGACTCAAGATCTCGCACAATGGTAGAAGTGCTCTCAACGACACGGGATCACCGTCAACCCAAACGGCTTCCAACAACACTAGCACCGGTCTAATCACAGCTAGACTCCACTCGGCCCCTAGGCACGAGTACAATAATAAAAGTACCTGCCTGAATAAACCTAATCAAATGAACCGGTATAAAACCCGGTACTGCCTGCTCTGTCATCAATCTCACGAACTCGGTATCTCAAGAACTCAGTAGCGGAATCTGCACACATGGCTCGAATCCGTGGGATCGGCACGCATGGCTCGCATCCCAAAATAAGTATCAGACCGGCACACATGGCTCGGTCATAGGCCTACCTCCGGAGTGGCACTCGAGGGGAGCGACCCACACGAGTAAAGTATCACTGTCACAGGTATCATAAGCATCATAATATAGCAGTACTGGATCACGACTCTGATCAAAGTGGAAAAACCCATCCACTAAAGGGAAACCCGATCCCCAAACTGATACACGGTAAACAATAAGTGGGAAACTCCATCCACTACAGGGAAACCCGATACCCAAACTGATACAAGGTAAACAATAAGTGGGAAACTCCATCCACTACAGGGAAACCCGATACCCAAACTGATACAAGGTAAACAATAAGTGGGAAACTCCATCCACTAAAGGAAAACCCGATACCCAATCTGATGCACAAGGACATATCAGGTCAACCGCCCAATATCCGCGGTCGCCGCAACACCCACAACCCACAATCAAGTCCAACCTGCCCCAGACTTGAAGTCTCGACTACACTATCCCAAACCCCTGCTCAACTCGAGCAACAAGAAACGCCTGACTAATGAATAAGGAGAAAAGAAGCAAACATGGTTTCTCCTAAGTCAAGTTCCAACATGATAGTGTAGCGATAAAAGATGGCCTATCTAGATGTCCATACAAGCATGCATTTGTCCTCAAGGAAGATACAAGATAATAACAAATAGCAGCTCCACATAAGTATAAGCACATGCCAGAATCACGAAGAGTGACGCCGTTTGGATTGGGCCAGGACTAAGCAGGGCCAGTATAGCTTCGAGGAGTTAAAGCTGAGAATGATATCCGCGTCAATGTAGACGATTGCCAGTGATAGAGAGAGAATTGAGTTATCCATCGACCCTTGAACCTGAAGTACTTGGTTACTCATGAGGAGTTTGGTTGGAGGCAACGCCGGTGGATAGAGTTATCAAAGATGTATGATTGATATTATAGTATTATCCCGGCGAGGACATTATGGTCAGGTACGCCTTGTCTTGGCGAGCAGTGCAACCTTGGAATGAGGTGATCGATCAGTGGATGCCACTTTTGGAACTTGGAAGTTGAGTGTTAGCCGCAACAGAAACAACTTCAACCCCTCTCTCATTTTTCTGATTATGCCGAGGGTTGATGAACTGATCGACAAATTTCGGAAGGGGTGCTCCAGAAATGGAGAAGGCGCTGGAGCCTGTTCTTGTTTGATTGGGGTAAAGGTACTAACCATTCAAAGTTTCAAAATTTTCGCCGTTTCCGGCTGGTTTTCAAATTGAGAGTTGGAAATTGAGGAATGATCCTGATGACGGACTCGTTTCCCTGTTGGTGGATTCGAGAATGTAATTGAGGAGTTCTGAACAGTTGGTTGCTGTAGTGGCATGGAAGGGTTATTATTATTTGTCTCTAGGAATGTGTGTATTTGATCCCTTCCATATTTGGATTCCACTTCCTTGGAGTTGGACGAGGATTGAGTTATCAGGATTGACCGATGCAAATTCTTGCTTTTGAGGCTGAAGAATCGTGCAGTCGGATCAGACCTTGGTGATGGTCCTGTGGAGCTTTTTTTTTTAGAGAGGGGCCACTTGAGAGCCCGAGGATGAGTTGAGTATTTCTTGTTCTTATTTGATTGAGACACCCTCTTGAGTTATAGATTTATTCTGGTTTCGACGACGAAACCCTTTTAAGGAGGGGAGAGTGTAGAGTATCGGGACCTTGTAGAGTGCACCGACCTCGCAAGACGGCGTGGTGCGGAGAAATCGCCTTGGGCGTGTTCTATTTGTGTTTACAGATGAGTTCGGGTTGAGTCGGATCGACGCGGAAGCCCCAGCTTGAATCTGCATTTTTGGGGGCCTTGTGTACTTGTAGAGTACTGGTTTGGATAGAGCACCGACTCCGCAATTGTGCACAGAAAAGTTGGAAATATTTGGGGACATGTGTATTTTATGTTTACAGTGGAGTTCGGGAGGTTTCAGAGCGATGCGGAAGCTTCCGGGGCAAAAAGTGAGTTGTCGGCGTCGAATTGGAGAGCCCCAGTTTGGTTCAGCATTTTTGGGGCATTGCGTACCGGAACGCAATGTCTGGTACCGGAACCAATTGCTTTGGAGAAAAACCGAGGGACTTCGGTTTGGGAAAAGCTTCAGAAATTTTCTAAGTCCCTGGGTACCGGTACTGGGCAGTGGGTACCGGTACGCCAGTGTTGTTTTGGCTTGAGTACCGAAACGCAAGTGAGGGTACCGGTACTCAATGGTGGATACAACAGATGTCACGCCCCGGGTGTAAACCGAAACCCGGGCCCGTCCACAGATCCGCCGTGCACACAGAATTTCCCGTGTACACGAAGCGTTGGTAACCTGCTCAGATGTAAAAGATATACATAAAGGAGCATAAAACAAAGCTAAAATAAAACTACAACATCTCAGACCACAGCTAGAAAGTAAAAGTACAATAAAAACTCTCAAAAACATACAAGTGTCTCTCCCAGCTCACCAAATAAGTACAAACAGCTGGCAAGAGCCAGACCCAAAATAAACTACAACTGTCTGAGGAATAAAAAGGGTGTAGCTGGTACACAACTAAGCTCGCAGTCGGGGAGATGAACTATCTAATCCGCTATCCGCTTACCTCGATCTGCCCGAGACGGCCCTGCAACTCCCGCAGAAGACTCTGCAAAACAAAGGGGGAAAAGAAAAGAGAGACAATGGGGGTGAGAACTACTATATAAAACAGTAGTCTCCCCTAGTGGGCAAAAACCTCAAACTCTGACGTGTCCACTAGGACTACTAGAGGCAAAAAAGGAAAGAACGGTAGTAAGCTATAAAGGCTACTGATAAGGGAAACTACCACTACTATGCCTCTAAATGCAGTATCAAAAGAAATGACTGTATGAATGCATCAGAAAATAGTGTCTGTCCAAAATAACCCAATCTTGTGCCACCCCAGTAAAACTGGCATTGCCTGCTCAGCGGAATCTGCACACATGGCTCGAAACCGCGGGATCGGCCCACATGGCTCGCATCCCAAAATAAGTATCAGACCGGCACACATGGCTCGGTCAATGGCCTACCTCCGGAGTGGCACTCGAGGGGAGCGACCCACACGAGTAAAGTATCTTAGTAACAAGTATCTGTGTATAGCAGGACTTTGATCATGACTATGATCAAAGTGGAAAACTCCGTCCACTAAAGAAACCCCGATCCCCAATCTGGTATAATAATACTCAATATGTGGGAAACTCCATCCACAAGAAAAATCTGATACCCAATCTGATGCATAAGTAAAACATCCGGTCAACCGGCCAATGTCCGCGGTCGCCGCAACACCCCACAAGTCCAAATCTGATAAAGTAATCAACATCTGGCTAACCGCCTAATGTCCGCGGTTACCACCATTGTCACGCCCCGGGTGTAAACCAGAACCCGGGCCCGTCTACAGATCCGCCGTGCATGCGGTATTTCCCACATACACGAAGCGTCGGTAACCTGCTGAGATAAGAAATAAAAAATAAAAGAGCATAATAATCAGAGCTAAACTAAAACTACTGTATCTCAGACAGAAGCTGGAAGTAAAAGAGTACAACAGTGGAATAAAATACAGATGTCTCTCCCAGCTCACTACTAAATACAAACAGCTGGCAAAAGCCAGACCCAAAAAGAAATAAACAAAAGCTGTCTGAGAAGACCAGGTACCCAAAAGCTCCAGCTACAACCCTCGGGAGGCTCTCTATCTAGTCCGCGATGCGCTTGCCCCGATCAGTTGCTGACGGCCCAGCAACTCCCACTGAGGACTCTGCAAAACAAGGGGAAAGAAAAAGAACAAGAAAAACAATGGGGGTAAGTACTACAATAAACAGTAGCCTCCCCTAGTGGGTAAAGCCTCGGCTCAGATATGCCCACCAGGTGATCAGAGGCAAAAAGGGAAAGGAAAAGAAAGGGGGTGTAGATAGAGGGAGCAACTGATAAAATGCTATCCCTAATATGCCTCTACACGATAACTCAACACGGATGGGAAAAGGAATGCATCAGTATAAAGAAGTCTGTCCAAAGGACCCAATCTGACCGCCAGTGGACACTGGCACTGCCTGCTCTGCCGCGACGGGTATGCCAGCCTACGCATAACACCGAAGCACAAGGAGTCCCCAGGACTCAAGTCTGTCTGCCGCGCACTCCGGAGTCGCACTCGTGGGGAGCGACCCACACGAGGAAAGTAAGTAACCACAAGTAACCTGATATAGCAGGACTGGATCGAGACTCAATGAAGTGGGAAAAACCCTCCACTAAAGAAAGCCCGATCCCCAAAACACCCAATCTGATGCAATAGTATACGCCGGTCGACCACCCAAGATCCGTGGTCGCCGCAACACCCTGACATAAACCCAACCTGTCCCAAATCCCCAATATCCGACTACACTGTCCAACACCCGCTCGAACCCGAGAGACTATGCCGCAAGTCTATCAATACTAGGAGAAGAAAAGCATAAATGCATGGTTTCTCCTAAGTCAAGTCCCAAAAGATAGTATAGCAGTAAAAGATGACATAATTAAGTGACTCGTTTAATTATGCATTGTCTCAATATTTTATCCATTTTCCAAGAATAATCAGTTTAGAGAATAAAGGCTAAAGTGACAGTCACATATGAACAATCATCAATTTGTAGTCCTCAATTTCTACTCTGCCCCTAAACATGCAGTCCAGAATAATTTAGCGATCAACATGCTACCACAAATTCCACATGGATCCAATAACCATTAAATAATTTCCCTAAGGCATGCAAGACTACCAATCAATAAGTTAGCATCAACACATCAGGGGAATTCTGACATCCCTAGTGGGCATACCAAAGGAGAGGAGTACAACAACCACCCACCTGAAGTGCTAACTGTCCGGATCCGTACAGCAAGAAAATACCAAAACTCCAAATCCTTGCTCCCACAATTTTAGCACACCCGAAATATTCCTGGTACAATACAAAGCTCACTAATTATACTTAGGCTCCCAATTATTGCTCTTATAACCACCTACAACCTCGGATTCAAAACTGTTAAATTATCACCTGCAGAAAGTGCCCAGAAAATTCCAAGAAAAATACCACAGCGATCCTCGCGTCGATAGCTTCGCAACGGTACCTTGCACGCCCAAATCCGAGTTCGGTAAGTCAAGATAAAAATTCGGCAAGGGGATACACTCATACAAAAATCTGTGCTAAAAACTATGCACTGTTCACTGAGAAAGCAGTAATTTTCACCTCGAAATAAATCTCAGGAAAATCCAAGAAAAATACGAGCGTGTTCCTTGCGATCCGTAGATAAAAAAGTTGTATAAGCTCGTTTCCGTCTGATGCTCGTGCGCGAAGATATGGTCAAAATACCCCGCTGCTGTCAAGGAAGTCCACACAGAAAAAGGGGTCACTGTTTGCCTCGGGATCCGTGCCAAAACCTCGAAACGAGAAAGCGCGACCAAAACGAAAGATGAAGTCCTACCTCTTAGGAGTCTTCCGGCGCAAGAATCACAGCAAAATGATCTCGGGGTAGCCCAGGGGAGCTAAAACACTGTCGCTGCGCCGAAGAAGAACCCAGGAATGCAACGTCACGCCGCGCCGTAAAATGGGGAACCTCGGGATTCGAGCCTCCAAAAATCCTAGAACTTGGCAGGAAGATCAAGCACTTAGAGGTGAAAAACTTTGCTTGAGGGGGCTCGGGCTGAGAGTGAGAGGGTTGAGAGAAAAAGGCAAAGGAAGGGGGCTCGGGTTGCCTTTAAATAGGCTGAAGAAAAACAATTGCAGAAATACCCAATGTGTCCCCACTTCCGGGCGCCGCAAATTTTCGGGCGGCTACAGTAATGGGCCCGGCCCATTACTGTTCAAGCCCGAAACGCTGTGGGCCGGCCACGTAGCCCAGCACTGTGCTGACCCGGGCCCCGCTGCACCCGGCGCACCTGCGCCAGCCAATGGCGTCGCGCCACGTGGCCCCGGCAACCCGTGCACCGCGCACGTGGCCCCGTGCACCGCGCACGTCGCGGCTGACCCGGGCCGTACGGCCACCTGCCCCGCCGTACGGCCACCCACTCCACCGGTTGCGTGGACCGGGAGCACAGCACCGAACCAATCACCTCACGCCACGTGTCCACCCGGTCCACCGTGCACCCGGACCAAATTCCGTGGACCGCGTCTGCAGCACCGGCCAACCGGAAAGCGCCACGTGGCCCACCCCCGGCGCACGACCTCCGCGGTGGACCGCGCCCCTGCCCGCGCTCCCGGGCGCCTGCCCGCGCCCTGCCCGCGCCCTGTGCCGCCGCCTGCCGCCTGCCCGAGGCTGCGCCGCCGCCGGCGATCGCCGGAAACACTGTTCCGGCGTGAACAGTAACCGCAGCCCAAAAACAGTAAGTAAATAGCCCATCTTGACCGTTTTCGCACGCTGATTCCAAAAACGACGTCCATTTCGCCAAAATCCGCCTCTAAAATATGCCGGAGGCTCCCGCAAACACCGAAAACTGCCAAAACTTCCGGGAGCCCGCTTTTGGGCATCCGAACTCAGAATTAAGCAAACAAAAAGCCATTCCCAAGCGTTTTTCCGCGCTGAATCCAAATCCACCCTTTGTTTGGCCAAATTCCTCTTATAAAATTCGGCAAAAGCAGCCGAAGGCCAAAACAGCCAACCAAAGCTCACAGGGTCCATCTGTGGCATCCCTTTGATGCACCATGGGCCAGATACACCATCAACAGGTGTTTGCACAGTGGATTCATGGGAAAAAGCTGTAAGGAGTTTAGGGGCCCGACAACCATGCCCCACAGTCCATAATCGAGTCCAACCTGTCCCTGACTCGATGACCTCGACTACACTATCCCATACCCCTGCTCTAACTCGAGCAACATGCATCTGAATAGAAAGGAGAACAGCTAAACATGGTTTCTCCTAAGTCATTTCCCAATATGATAGTGTAGCAGTAAATAGTGGCCTAACTAGATGTCCAATCAAGCATGCAATTGTCCTATACTTAGTAAAATAAATGCAACTGTCCACAAAATAAAGCATGCTAGCAATAAATCATCACGATGGCCTAAGTACCCTGTGTACTAATAAGTCATATGCATAATATCCACAAAGTTACTAATATAGCCTTCTCTCTATCAAGTGATATTACCACTCTAATTCACTAAAGCCATTTACAAACAAGTAATAACATATGTCTCATCTATCTCACATAAGCATGCAAATATCGTTCATAGGGGTGAAATTAGCTTTCTAATATGGAAGATACTCCAATAAGCCTAGTGGGTAGTCAAAAGTAAGAGATTCGCAACAACACCCACCTTAAATGCTAAATCCAAGTCCAAAGAGCACTCGGGCCCGAGAGTCAGTCGCTTGCCGCAATAACTGCAAAACATCAGTCGGTGCCCAATTAAACATACAATTCCACAAACATCCACTGTCCCAAATCAGTCACAAAGTGGCTCAGTTTTCACCTGAAGAATGGTCTCCGAAAAATCCAAAAAAAATACGACTGCGATCGTCGCGTCGAGACCTTCGAAACGAGTACCTGCACGTTCCAATCCGAGTTTCCTACACTGAGATATAAATTCGGCAAGGGAACCACCCCAAAGCAATCTGTACAGAAATCTGTAGCACCTAACACTGAAAATAATGGATTGTTCACCTTCGGGAAATACTCAGAAAAATCCCAGAAAATTCGAGGGTGTTCCTTACGCTGAGTAGATGCAAAATGCCTATTGGCATGCCTCAATCCGATGCCTGTGCGCGAAGATATCGCCGAAATACCACAGCACTGTCCGAAACTCCGCGAACGAAAAAGGGTCAAATGGAAGCTCGGGAAACTCCAAGATAAACTCGAAAAGAGAGGGGGCTCAAAACAGAGAAGTCGGAGTCCTACCTGTCGTGAATCCAACGGCGCAAGAATCGCCTGAATCGGAGGTCGGAGTAAGCCGGGGGAGTCCTCGCACCAAAACGCGACGAATGTGGTCACAAATGAACGAGCGTCGCGTCGCGCCGTAAAAATGAGAACCTCGGGATGCGTGACATGAAAAATCCGGTGATCCTCAGGTGGAACCAGCTCTGGGAGATGAAGATTTCTCGTGAAGGTTGCTCTGGAAGAAACAGAACAGAGAAAAAGCTCTCTGGGCTTGAACTGGGCCTTTTTATAGGCCCAAGCAAACAATTCCCAAAATACCGAGTGTATCCTCGGATTCGGGCGCCGGCGGATGATTCGGGCGCCCGAATCCGCAATCTAACGGTCACTGTGGAGCGCCCGAATCTTCCAGATGAAGCCACGTATCCCCCGAACAACGGACAGCTGTGCGGGCCGCTCAGAAGCGGCCGCGTGGCTCAGCCCTGGTCAACGCGGTGGTTGGCGCCCGCCAACCCGCGGGCGCCACGTGGCCCCGTGGTCACGGGCCGCGCGTGCGGGTAGGCGCCGCCTGACTGCCCTGCCAGGCACGCGCCCCGAGGCGCCAGCCCGCGCCCCCGTGCGCCGTACTTCGTGAGCCCGCCAATGGCATGCTGCCACGCGTCCCTGCGCCAGGTCCATACACCCGCGTGGGGACTGCGTGGACCGCGCACTCTACGCCAGCCAACCGGGGGTCGACACGTGTCCCCCCGCTCCGGTCCATGCACCGCCGCGCCAACCCAGTGAACCGCGCACCAAAAGCCGTCCTATCCCTGCCTGCCACGTGTCCTGCGCCGGGCTCATGCACCCAGCCGCGCCTCCCCGTGGACCGAGCTGCGTGAGCCGGCCAATGACAGGCCGCCACGTGGCTCCCGGCCGGTCCACGGTCTCCCCCATGCACCGAAATTCTCTGGAAACTTCCGGAAGCCCGTTTTTGGTCATCCGGACTCCGAATTTAACAAGCAAATAGCCGTTTTCAAGCGTTTTTCCGCGCCGAATCCAAATCCAACCTCTGTTTGGCCCAAAACCTTTTCTAAGGAATTTGTTTTGGCGTATTTCATGAAAGTGGTTAAGTCTTGAAGATTGAAGATGAAGATGTTTGGATCATATACCTCAATCTCAAGAAAGAAGAATTCAAAAGGATCAGGTACGTTTAACTAAATTAGTTTGGTGATCCGAATACTTCTTATAATGTAGAAACACTTGGATGGGTTTTAAATTGCATAAAAATCAGAAAACTGGACTGTTATATGTTCAGGATCCGGATCAGAGTATTCCAGTCCGGACCCTGAACGTAGGTAGGTTCATGCGGAAATCCAGTCCGGAACACCCTTGGTTCAGTCCGGACCCCGAACGTGGATTTTGCAGAAATCGCATGAACAGTCCGGACCGTGGTTATTTCAGTCCGGACCCCGAACACTGTTTTTTCAGGAATTCTCTGAAAAACAACGACAGTCCGGATCAAGCCAAATCCAGTCCGGACCGTCGTGCGGGAAAAAATCTGTTACAGTCAGTTTTTTATTCTTATCCTCTTCCAATGGTTTCTAACCTATAAGTAAACCCTAATTTTATCTTTTAGGGTAATCCACAATAAGTTTTTTATTTCCGTAAATGAACGAGGAAAATTAACGGAGAAAAACTTATAAATCCACATATAGAGAAGAAAGGAAATAACTTGATTTATTCTATGTTTCTTCATCTATATTGATTATTTTGATTCTATGATTTCTAACTCAGATTTTGAGTAGAATCAAATTAATGAATACTTAGATGGCATTTCCGATCTATCTTTGATCTAAGTATTCGGTGGATTCGGCGTTGGACGCAAATCGTGGATTCGAGGCGCGTTGCGGAGCGAGCGGAGAAGATCAACTAGGAGCGTATAGAAAAAGGTTGAGTCGTGTGTGAGTACGTTATATCACCTTTGTACGTGTTTGATTCTAGTGGATTTCACCGTGTGATCGGTCCCGTGGTTTTTTACTCCTGGTTTGGAGTTTTCTACGTAAAATCTCTGCGTGTTATTTACTTTTCCGTATTGGGTTATTTTTACGCAAAGATTTTTGAGTGTTTATTGTTTACACCTATTCACCCCCCTTTAGGTGTTTTTTACCCTGTTCAGATCCATATAGTCATAACCCATAAGTGGTATCAGAGCGGGAATAGGGTTGTAAACAATAGTTGAAGGTGGAAACATCAACAGACCACCGTTCTTCGATGGAACAAATTATTCCTACTGGAAAGTACGCATGAGAGCGTTTTTAATTTCCATCGATGAACGGGTGTGGCAATCAATCGAGTTTGGATGGTCAAATCCGACTGAAATTATTGCTGATGTTCGCACCATCAAACCTAGATCGAAATGGACCAAGGAAGAAATTGATGCATCTTCTTACAACGGCAAAGAAATTAACGCCTTATTTAATGCTTTGTCGCAAACTGAATTCTCTCGCGTCTCGGCATGTGAGACTGCGAAAGAAATCTGGGATGTTCTACAAGTTACACATGACGGAACAAGCCTTGTGAAGATTAAAAAACTGCAAATGCTTACGAACAAATTTGACTCAATTTTTATGGCAGAAAATGAATCGTCCACAGATTATTATACACGATTGCAAGATATCGTTAATACATGTGCTAACTTGGGAGAGAAAATTTCAGAATCTAAAGTTGTAAGAAAGACTTTAAGGACTCTTCCTGAAAGATTTCGCCGTAAGGTTGCGGCCATTGAAACAATTAAACACCCGGACGAAATCCGTGTAGAAGAATTAGTTTGTGCACTTCAAACTTATGAAATGACATTTCCTACTAACTATTCTTCTGGAAAATAATATTCTTCTAAGTTTTCAGGTTTTGCGTTGAAAACAACAAAAGAAGAAGACACGGATTAATCCTCCTCAGACGATGATGAGAATCTTTCAATGGAGGATTTCGAGAAGCAACTTGCTCTCTTGACGAGGAAATTTCGCCGAAACTTTTGAAGGGGTAATTCAAGCAAAACCTCATCCTTCGTAAAGTCGAAGAAAGGCAAAGGAACTTCAAGCTTTAAGTCAAGAAAGCAAGAGAGTTTTTCAAAGGATAAGAAAAACTCGGAGGGACAAATCCAACGCTTCAAGTGCCGAGGCTACGGTCACATCTCAACGGAGTGTCCCAACAAGAATCTGTCAAAGAAGAAGGCGATGCAAGCCGTCACTTGGGATGACACCTCAACTTCAAATGAGTCATCTTCCAGTGATGAAGAAAACAACGCAACGGCATTCCATGCGTCCACAACTTCACCTTACGTATGCTTTATGGCAAGCACATCCGATTCATTGTCCAACTCCTCCCAAGTTGAAAAGAATGCAACGGACGACGAATCGAGTAATTCCGAAGGTGAAGTCTTTGCTTTTGCCTACCATAAACTACTAAAGGATTCAAAGAAATTCGCAAAGCAAAACAAGGGTTTGAGAGGGAGATTGCAGGATCTCGAAGAAGAAGCAAAAAGGGCAACTTCTCTCTCAAACGCTCTTGAAGTGGAAAGGGACAACTTGATCAAAGTAAATGTTTCCCTTCAAGAGAAAAATGAGCATTTCGAGAAGGAACACAACAAACTGGTGGATAAAGCTAACTACTTCTTGAAGCTCTACTCCGAGGCTCGACAAGAAAAAATGGAAATGACGAAGACCATTTTCCAACTTAAGGATGATTTGAAGCGATTTTCTTCATGAAGGAGCAAGTTGGATAAGATGCTTGGTCTTGGTCAAACAAACCGTATGGGCCTTGGATACAATCGAACTGGAGACAGTCCTAGTTCGAGTAAGACAGTTTTATGCCCCAGTCGGCGTCTTCTCCTCCGACGGAATTCAACGCATTCAACGACAACAAGCCTACCTCACCTACTTCGGGTTCAACAAGTTCAAAGGTATGTTTTCGTTGTGGTTTTGCAGGGCACATAAGAAGAGATTGCAAGATTGGAGCAAAACGATCAAATCAAGCGCCTCTTGCAACAACTACCAACAATGTCATTCCCCGGAAATCAAAGGAGAATTTTTCAAAAGAAAAGAACCTTGGTAGTTCACCCCACAAGACGACGACGTCAAAGAAAAGCGATGAATCATACAAGACGCTTTCACCAAGGAGAATAACTTCTCAATCATTGCCGACGCATTCCGAAAAGGTTTGGGTGCGCAAAGGTGAATTCTTCCCTTGTCTTTAACTTTTCTGCGATTGAATGTCTAGTAACTTATGTAAACTATTCTTTTTGAAAGGGGTTAGATCTGAAAATAATTACTATGTAGTTCCAAACAAAATTTCTGAACATTGTAACCTAGTTTCTTTACATAACGAAACTCTTTGGCATGAAAGACTAGGTCACATAAATTATAAGGAACTAGCAAGGATTTCTAATAAAGATGTGGTTAAGGGAGTTCCTAAACTTTCTTTTAAAGAAACATTGTGTGTGGAGGTTGTCAAAAGGGAAAACAATCGAGGGCCGCGGATAAGAATTTGAACCACGTGGGAACCTAACGACCATTAGAATTATTGCACGTGGACTTAATGGGGCCGACTCGTCAACCAAGTTTGGGAGGTAAATGGTACATTTTTCTTTTGGTTGATGATTTCTCTAGATATTCATGGGTAACATTTTTAAAAGAGAAAGCGGATATTTCGATTCTTTTCATAAGATATGTCATCGTGTTATGATTGAGAGAAATGAAAAGATCGTTCGTGTTCGAAGTGATAGAGGTGGAGAATTTATAAATTCTAAATTCATTTATTTTTGCACTTCCAATGGCATAAAACATGAATTTTCTGCACCCTATACACCTCAACAGAATGGTGTAGTCGAGCGCAAAAACAGGGTAGTACAAGAGATGGCGCGGGTTATGCTTCACAGCCGGAAACTACCGTTACATTTTTGGGCTGAAGCAGTTAATACCGCAGTCTACGTAATTAATCGTGTTTACTTGCGCCCGGGTACTTTAAATACACCATATGAGCTATGGTTTTGTAGAAAACCGAATATCAAATACTTTCGAATCTTTGGGAGTCGCTGTTACATTTTACGTGATCGCGAAAATCTTGGAAAATTCGACTCTCGAAGTGACGAAGGAATTTTCATGGGTTATTCTACAAACAGTAGAGCATATCGGGTTTTTAACCTCGAATCTAAAACGATGGTAGAATCTTTTTATGTTAAAGTAGATGAAGATTTTCATTTTGCATCTGATAAATCTACCCATGATATGTCTCTTGATGATGATACTCCTGTAAATGCATCTTCTCATAATAATACTTCCGATAATGTTGATGCATCTAATGGTTCTTCTAGTTTATCTGATATGCAGGAATCATCACACATACCTCCGAGCACTCCGTTACCTCAAACGCTACGCATCTCCAAGGATCATCCAGAGTCAAATATTATTGGAGACCCACAAGAAGGAGTCAGGACTCGGAGACAGTTGGTTTGTGGAGTCGCATGTTACGTCTCCATGTTGGAACCAAAGAACGTTGATGAAGCTCTTCGGGATGATTATTGAATTGAAGCAATGCAAGAAGAGCTCCATCAATTTGAAAGGAACAAAGTCTGGGAACTAACGAAGCCACCGAAGCAACACAACATAATTGGTACTAAGTGGATTTTCAAGAATAAGAAAAACGAGGATGGTACCATTATTAGGAACAAAGCACGCCTAGTTGCTCAGGGCTATTCACAAATTGAAGGTATAGACTTTGATGAGACGTTCACCCCGGTAGCTCGTCTCGAGTCAATTCGCATCCTTTTCGCCATTGCTTGTCATTTCAAAATCAAACTTTTTCAAATGGACGTTAAGAGCGCCTTTTTAAATGGTTTTCTAAATGAGGAAGTTTATGTGGCTCAACCGAAAGGTTTCATTGACCATAAACTACCTAACCATATTTTTCGATTGAAAAAGGCTCTTTACGGTCTAAAACAAGCACCGCGAGCATGGTACGAAAGGTTGACAAAGCACCTTTTGGAAAAGGGCTACACTCGAGGGGGAGCGGATAGGACACTCTTTGTGAAGCATTTTCAGGATAACTTCATTGTGGCACAAATCTATGTCGATGACATTGTATTTGGAGCAACAAGGAATAATGATGCTTCAAAATTCGCTAAAACCATGGAAAGCGAATTTGAGATGTTCATGATGGGCGAGCAAACATATTTTCTTGGATTGCAAGTCAAACAAAGTGAAGAAGGCATTCATCTCTGCCAATCCAAGTATGCAAAGGAGTTGGTCAAGAAGTTTGGATTAGAAAACTCTAAAGACTTTCCGACTCCAATGGGAACTAGCAACAAGGGATTATGAAGTGAATCTCTTAGTGAAAGTGTAGACGAGAAGCTTTATCGCAGCATGATTGGAAGTCTACTCTATCTCACGGCTAGTCGCCCGGATATATCCTTTAGTGTTGGGATTTGCGCTAGATACCAATCAGCACCAAAGGAGGTTCACCTGAAAGCGGTGAAAAGGATCATCCGGTACGTCAAAGGTACACTAAATTTCGAAATTTGGTATCCTATGGGCACAACTCTCGACATAATAGGATATTCAGATGCCGATTGGGCTGGATCAGTGGATGATCGGAAGAGTACGAGTGGTGCATGTTTTTATCTTGGCCATTGTCTTATTGCATGGCATAGTAAAAAAGCAAAACTGCATTGCACTCTCGACTGCCGAAGCGGAATATATTTCAGCGGGTAGTTGTTCAACCCAATTGATTTGGATGAAAAGCGTGTTGAGCGACTTCCGAATTCCTGCGACTTCGGTAACTATTCTTTGTGATAACACTAGTGCTATAAATATTTCTAAAAACCCTGTGTTGTACTCTAGAACAAAACACATTGAACTTAGATATCATTTTCTAAGAGAGCTAGTTGAATCAAGTATTCTTCAAATTTCTTATATTTCAACTGAAGATCAATTAGCTGCTATTTTAACAAAACCTTTGGATCAAAAATGTTTTATTCATTTGCGTAAAGCAATTGGAATGCTTCCTTTGAAATAACACTTTTTGAAACCATTGCTTAGGTTAGGTTTTGTTGTGTGTTTGTGTTCTTTATCTATGCTTGTACATAGAACATTAACTGAGCATATGTTATTGACTTTAATTGCATCCTTGCATGTTTTAAGAAATTTATTATGGTTTAGATATCATAATAATTCATTTGATGCAATGATCATTTATATCAATTAGTTCATCTTTAATTGATCAAAGTCAATTCCTCTCTCAAATGATCTCTTGGTATAGTTTTTATCTTACTTGACAATTGAGTTAAGTATGAACTCAAGATCAATTTTTGGTTGAATACTTCATATCTTAAATAATTGATAGCCAATTGAGGGGGAGTTTATTAAAATATTTATGCTCAAAAGATGTGGAAAGAGTTACATCCCAATGAGGAGTGTGAAAACTACCACCACATGGAGGAAAGAGCTACCACCTCGGTCGTCCGAGTAATGTGTGCAGCTACCACATGTATACCAAGCATGGTTTTTCTTGTTGATTAGATAAAATACTTTTTGGAATACTTGACTCTATCGAATTCCAAGGTTGGTATAAGGTGGGTATTTTTGTTGAAAGATGCTCAAAGAGCCACTCCCTACAATAAATTGACTAGATATATTATCTAACTTATTTGGGATTTCAAATATCTATCGATCTTTGTGCTTCATTTTCTTTGCAAAATTAATGATTTGATAAACGCATTACTCATTAGATCGTGATTGATGTTTTTGAACTTGTTCAAGTTTAAAGGATTTAATTTTTATAAATTTTCGTTTCATTACTTGGATATTATTGATAGATTTAGCATAATCTATTTCTTTTAACATGAAACGATGATTTTTGTTTAAAGTTGACATACAAAAGTGCTTACATACTTTTTCTGGAATTTCTGGAATTTTTCTAAATTTTTCTGAAGAAAAAGTTGGAGCCGATCCGGACTGGAAATTCTGTTCCGGATCCCGAACGCAGAAACTTTCTGCGGGTAGCCGATCCGGACTGAATTCTTGAGCCGATCCGGACCGCGGCTAGGGTTTATATGAAACGAAAGGGTATTTGATTTCTTTTTACCTCAAGCTTTTGTTTCTAATTCTCCATAGTTTCTCTCTCTAGAAAACAACTGATTTGGAGCCTCTTAATCTCAAGTTCTTCCGATTCAAGTAAGTTTTTATGATCAAAACTTAGATTTTTTCACTGTTTTGCCCTGTTCTTCAACACGTGAGTGAAAATCATGAGTACATTTCGATTTTGAATGGTTTTTGGTCAAATTCTTTTGAAATAAGAACTCTGAGTAGATTAGTTTTGTTTATATGCCTGGTATTCTCTTGATTAACGGATTTTTAAGCTTCGATTTCTAAAAATTCGGTTTTAGGGCATATTATAAGAATTTTTAAAAATCATGGAATTGATCTATTTTTAATTTTTTTTTGCAAAACTAACTTGATTCCTAGTCTCTGTACACGTAATGATTGTTTAGGTACAAATTTTCAAATTTTGAAAATTAAACAATTTTTCGTGTTCTTGAGTTCTTGCTCGCAGGTTCTACACTTTCTAAAGCACTAGCAAAAATGGTGTTTGCATGGATTATAGTGCTCCTTGTAGCAATGGTGCACACTCGAGCGACGAACAAGCCAAAAAAGGGCAAAAAAAACTCAGGACAACTCAGATTCAGTATCTGAGACAGAATCCTTCGATTGGGATGAGCTTATGGAAGAAGGCGCAGCACGTGCTGCACCTACTGCCTCAAAGGGGAAAGCCCCTGCAGCAACTTCAAAGGCGAAGACACCGCCAACCGCCGCAGAAAAAGGGAAAGCCCCAATGGAACAAACTCCAGTTAGAATGAAAAGAAAGAGCGTTGCTCGAAAAAGAGGTAGTGCTCGAGGAATATCAATTGAAGAGCCACTTGCAAGCGAGCCTCCTCCACAGGACTTTGTGCATATCAGCTCTGAGAGAATCAAGGATTTTGAAAAGAGGGAATGCATTGGTGAGCGACATGTGAATGTCAAAGCTCTGAAGGAGCGTTCTGCAGTATTTGAAACACTTTTTGATCAAGCAGGACTTGCCCCCATCTGCAATTTCCCGGAGTCTACTGGCTATTGTCTTCACTTAGTGAGGATATTCTATCAGAATGCATCGAGACTAGTAGACCTTGAGGACGGACCAAGAGAATTTCTAACGACGGTTAGAAATGTCAAGCTCAAGATTACACCTCAGTTAATTGGAGAGGTGTTGGGAATGAAGGCCCGGGTTGATGGGATTCATTACCTAAAAGGTCATCTGTGTACCAACACAACCTGGAGGGTGGTTGTCGATGGGATTTGTCTCCCCGATACTCAGTCAACGGGGAATTCAATTCTATAAAAGGAACTTCGACCTGAGTATCGTTACTTGAACTTTATTGTTTGCGACAACATCCTACCCAACATGCAAACAAAAGTTCTTAGATGGGATAGAATGTTATTTCTTTATCTTCTCGGGAACCCTACAGCAGCCTTGGGATCCAACTTCAACATTCCCTATCTGATTTGGTCAAGGATGGCGCGGTATGTGGAAAATGCCCATCCCACTGAGAGACTTCCTTTCCCAATGATAATTATGTGCATCTTTCGCAAATTCAAGATCGACACAAGTGCGAGCGCATATATGCATAGTTTGGGAACCATTAACGATACAACAATTGTGAAGTCCCTCTCGACAAGACAGGATGAGCCTCCAACACCTCCTCGCAGAAAGAGATCTTCAGCACTAACAGCAGCAGCAACAACAGCAGCAACAGCTTCAGCACCAGCAGCAGCAGCTTCAACGTCAGAGGATGACGCCTCTGTTACGTCAATATATAGAGAACAACAACGGCTTTCATCGGAACAAGAACGAATGTCTTCCGAATTCGTCAAGATGACCGCCGACATAGGAGATTTAAAGAAGAAGCAGAAATCTCTGGCCAAGTTAGTTAAAAAGATCTTTCAAAAACTTGGTTGCAGCAGCTCTGAGGATTCAGACTAATTTTTCTCTGTTGTTCTAATTATCTTTGTTTTGCAGGTTTTTAGTCTTAGTTCTTACACTTTTTTAGACTTTTTATCTCCCTTCTTAATTTTTGTAATTTTGGCTAACTTTAGTGACAAAAAAGGGGAGAGAGATTAGAGATATGAACAATGGTTTGTACATGGCTTGTGAGAACTTTGGTCACTTCAAACTTGGAAGGTAAGTATGACAACAACTTTTACTTTGTATTGTGAATGAATGCATGCCTCGACTAACTATTCGACTAACTATTTGGGCATGTAATATTACTAACAAGTTGTTTGTTGACTAACTTACTT
This sequence comes from Tillandsia leiboldiana, assembly GCA_029204045.2. Taxonomy (NCBI): domain Eukaryota; kingdom Viridiplantae; phylum Streptophyta; class Magnoliopsida; order Poales; family Bromeliaceae; genus Tillandsia; species Tillandsia leiboldiana. The sequence goes on along the minus strand of CM055077.1, from coordinate 13,701,777 downwards.
ATGACATTTGGATTTTAATGCTTAGAAGATATGTCTATCTCTGATTGGTATTTTCACACGTATCTGATTTTGTAAATGTCATAGTGAGTATAAACTCCATCTCTCTATTTGATTTCTGAATGTTAAATTCTTGACGTATCTAACGATTTCTTTTGTCAAGAATTATTTCTTTTGCAGAGAGTTTAAACGTCTAAGTCTAGAGTCTGTTTTAGGAGTTTCTCTCATGTATTAGGGTCTTATTTATAAATTTTTGTTGTATGGTGATAACAACAAAAATATCTTTTTGAATTTTCTTTAGTGAATTTTTGTTTTGTCACGAAACCACCAAAGGGGGAGATTGTTAAGGAATTTATTTTGGCGTATTTCGTGAAAGTGGTTAAGTCTTGAAGATTGAAGATGAATATGTTTGGATCATATACCTCAATCTCAAGAAAGAAGAATTCAAAAGGATCAGGTACGTTTAACTAAATTAGTTTGGTGATCCGAATACGTCTTATAATGTAGAAACACTTGGATGGGTTTTTAATTGCATAAAAATCAGAAAACTGGACTGTTATATGTTCAGGATCCGGATCAGAGTATTCCAGTCCGGACCCCGAACGTAGGTAGGTTCATGCGGAAATCCAGTCCGGAACACCCTTGGTTCAGTCCGGACCCCGAACATGGATTTTGCAGAAATCGCATGAACAGTCCGGACCGTGGTTATTTCAGTCCGGACCCCGAACACTATTTTTTCAGGAATTCTCTGAAAAACAACGACAGTCCGGATCCAGCCAAATCCAGTCCGGACCGTCGTGCGGGAAAAAATCTGTTACAGTCAGTTTTTTATTCTTATCCTCTTCCAATGGTTTCTAACCTATAAGTAAACCCTAATTTTATCTTTTAGGGTAATCCACAATAAGTTTTTTATTTCCGTAAATGAACGAGAAAAATTAACGGAGAAAAACTTATAAATCCACATGTAGAGAAGAAAGGAAATAACTAGATTTATTCTATGTTTCTTCATCTATATTGATTAATTTGATTCTAGGATTTCTAACTCAGATTTTGAGTAGAATCAAATTAATGAATACTTAGATGGCATTTCCGATCTATCTTTGATCTAAGTATTCGGTGGATTCGGCGTTGGAAGCAAATCGTGGATTCGAGGCGTGTTGCGGAGCGAGCGGAGAAGATCAACTAGGAGCGTATAGAAAAAGGTTGAGTCGTGTGTGAGTACGTTATATCACCTTTGTACGTGTTTGATTCTAGTGGATTTCACCGTGTGATCGGTCCCGTGGTTTTTTACTCCTGGTTTGGAGTTTTCCACGTAAAATCTCTGCGTGTTATTTACTTTTCCGCATTGGGTTATTTTTACGCAAAGATTTTTGAGTGTTTATTGTTTACACCTATTCACCCCCCTCTAGGTGTTTTTTACCCTGTTCAGATCCATATAGTCATAACCCATAAGTGGTATCAGAGCGGGAATAGGGTTGTAAACAATGGTTGAAGGTGGAAACATCAACAGACCACCGTTCTTCGATGGAACAAATTATTCCTACTGGAAAGTACGCATGAGAGCGTTTTTAATTTCCATCGAAGAACGGGTGTGGCAATATATCCAGTTTGGATGGTCAAATCCGACTGAAATTATGGCTGATGTTCGCACCATCAAACCTAGGTCGAAATGGACCAAGGAAGAAATTGATGCATCTTCTTACAACGGCGAAGGAATTAACGCCTTATTTAATGCTTTGTCGCAAACTGAATTCTCTCGGGTCTCGGCATGTGAGACTGCGAAAGAAATCTGGGATGTTCTACAAGTTACACATGACGGAACAAGCCTTGTGAAGATTAAAAAACTGCAAATGCTTACGAACAAATTTGACTCAATTTTTATGGCAGAAAATGAATCGTTCACAGATTATTATACACGATTGCAAGATATCGTTAATACATGTGCTAACTTGGGAGAGAAAATTTCAGAATCTAAAGTTGTAAGAAAGATTTTAAGGACTCTTCCTGAAAGATTTCGCCGTAAGGTTGCGGCCATTGAAACAGTTAAACACCCGGACGAAATCCGTGTAGAAGAATTAGTTTGTGCACTTCAAACTTATGAAATGACATTTCCTACTTACTATTCTTCTGGAAAAGAATCTTCTTCTAAGTTTTCAGGTTTTGCGTTGAAAACAACAAAAGAAGAAGACGCGGATTAATCCTCCTCAGACGATGATGAGAATCTTTCAATGGAGGATTTCGAGAAGCAACTTGCTCTCTTGACGAGGAAATTTTGTCGAAACTTTTGAAGGGGTAATTCAAGCAAAACCTCATCCTTCGTAAAGTCGAAGAAAGGCAAAGGAACTTGAAGCTTTAAGTCAAGAAAGCAAGAGAGTTTTTCAAAGGATAAGAAAAACTCGGAGGGACAAATCCAACGCTTCAAGTGCCGAGGCTACGGTCACATCTCAACGGAGTGTCCCAACAAGAATCTGTCAAAGAAGAAGGCGATGCAAGCCGTCACTTGGGATGACACCTCAACTTCAAATGAGTCATCTTCCAGTGATGAAGAAAACAACGCAACGGCATTCCACGCGTCCACAACTTCACCTTACGTATGCTTTATGGCAAGCACATCCGATTCATTGTCCAACTCCTCCCAAGTTGAAAAGAATGCAACGGACGACGAATCGAGTAATTCCGAAGGTGAAGACTTTGCTTTTGCCTACCATAAACTACTAAAGGATTCAAAGAAATTGGCAAAGCAAAACAAGGGTTTGAGAGGGAGATTGCAGGATCTCGAAGAAGAAGCAAAAAGGGCAACTTCTCTCTTAAACGCTCTTGAAGTGGAAAGGGACAACTTGATCAAAGTAAATGTTTCCCTTTAAGAGAAAAATGAGCATTTCGAGAAGGAACACAACAAACTGGTGGATAAAGCTAACTACTTCTTGAAGCTCTACTCCGAGGCTCGACAAGAAAAAATGGAAATGACGAAGACCATTTTCCAACTTAAGGATGATTTGAAGCGATTTTCTTCAGGAAGGAGCAAGTTGGATAAGATGCTTGGTCTTGGTCAAACAAACCGTATGGGCCTTGGATACAATCGAACTGGAGACAGTCCTAGTTCGAGTAAGACAGTTTTATGCCCCAGTCGGCGTCTCCTCCTCCGACGGAATTCAACGCATTCAACGACAACAAGCCTACCTCACCTACTTCGGGTTCAACAAGTTCAAAGGTATGTTTTCGTTGTGGTTTTGCAGGGCACATAAGAAGAGATTGCAAGATTGGAGCAAAACGATCAAATCAAGCGCCTCTTGCAACAACTACCAACAATGTCATTCCCCGGAAATCAAAGGAGAATTTTTCAAAAGAAAAGAACCTTGGTAGTTCACCCCACAAGACGACGACGTCAAAGAAAAGCGATGAATCATACAAGACGCTTTCACCAAGGAGAATAACTTCTCAATCATTGCCGACGCATTCCGAAAAGGTTTGGGTGCGCAAAGGTGAATTCTTCCCTTGTCTTTAACTTTTCTGCGATTGAATGTCCAGTAACTTATGTAAACTATTCTTTTTGAAAGGGGTTAGATCTGAAAATAATTACTATGTAGTTCCAAACAAAATTTCTGAACATTGTAACCTAGTTTCTTTACATAACGAAACTCTTTGGCATGAAAGACTAGGTCACATAAATTTTAAGGAACTAGCAAGGATTTCTAATAAAGACGTGGTTAAGGGAGTTCCTAAACTTTCTTTTAAAGAAACATTGTGTGTGGAGGTTGTCAAAAGGGAAAACAATCGAGGGCCGCGGATAAGAATTTGAACCACGTGGGAACCTAACGACCATTAGAATTATTGCACATGGACTTAATGGGGCCGACTCGTCAACCAAGTTTGGGAGGTAAATGGTACATTTTTCTTTTGGTTGATGATTTCTCTAGATATTCATGGGTAACATTTTTAAAAGAGAAAGCGGATATTTCGATTCTTTTCATAAGATATGTCATCGTGTTATGATTGAGAGAAATGAAAAGATCGTTCGTGTTCGAAGTGATAGAGGTGGAGAATTTATAAATTCTAAATTCATTTATTTTTGCACTTCCAATGGCATAAAACATGAATTTTCTGCACCCTATACACCTCAACAGAATGGTGTAGTCGAGCGCAAAAACAGGGTAGTACAAGAGATGGCGCGGGTTATGCTTCATAGCCGGAAACTACCGTTACATTTTTGGGCTGAAGCAGTTAATACCGCGGTCTACGTAATTAATCGTGTTTACTTGCGCCCGGGTACTTTAAATACACCATATGAGCTATGGTTTTGTAGAAAACCGAATATCAAATACTTTCGAATCTTTGGGAGTCGCTGTTACATTTTACGTGATTGCGAAAATCTTAGAAAATTCGACTCTCGAAGTGACGAAGGAATTTTCATGGGTTATTCTACAAACAGTAGAGCATATCGGGTTTTTAACCTCGAATCTAAAACGATGGTAGAATCTTTTAATGTTAAAGTAGATGAAGCTTTTCATTTTGCATCTGATAAATCTACCCATGATATGTCTCTTGATGATGATACTCCTGTAAATGCATCTTCTCATAATAATACTTCCGATAATGTTGATGCATCTAATGGTTCTTCTAGTTTATCTGATATGCAGGAATCATCACACATACCTCCGAGCACTCCGTTACCTCAAACGCTACGCATCTCCAAGGATCATCCAGAGTCAAATATTATTGGAGACCCACAAGAAGGAGTCAGGACTCGGAGACAGTTGGTTTGTGGAGTCGCATGTTACGTCTCCATGTTGGAACCAAAGAACGTTGATGAAGCTCTTCGGGATGATTATTGAATTGAAGCAATGCAAGAAGAGCTCCATCAATTTGAAAGGAACAAAGTCTGGGAACTAACGAAGCCACCGAAGCAACACAACATAATTGGTACTAAGTGGATTTTCAAGAATAAGAAAAACGAGGATGGTACCATTATTAGGAACAAAGCACGCCTAGTTGCTCAGGGCTATTCACAAATTGAAGGTATAGACTTTGATGAGACGTTCGCCCCGGTAGCTCGTCTCGAGTCAATTCGCATCCTTTTCGCCATTGCTTGTCATTTCAAAATCAAACTTTTTCAAATGGACGTTAAGAGCGCCTTTTTAAATGGTTTTCTAAATGAGGAAGTTTATGTGGCTCAACCGAAAGGTTTCATTGACCATAAACTACCTAACCATATTTTTCGATTGAAAAAGGCTCTTTACGGTCTAAAACAAGCACCGCGAGCATGGTACGAAAGGTTGACAAAGCACCTTTTGGAAAAGGGCTACACTCGAGGGGGAGCGGATAGGACACTCTTTGTGAAGCATTTTCAGGATAACTTCATTGTGGCACAAATCTATGTCGATGACATTGTATTTGGAGCAACAAGGAATAATGATGCTTCAAAATTCGCTAAAACCATGGAAAGCGAATTTGAGATGTTCATGATGGGCGAGCAAACATATTTTCTTGGATTGCAAGTCAAACAAAGTGAAGAAGGCATTCATCTCTGCCAATCCAAGTATGCAAAGGAGTTGGTCAAGAAGTTTGGATTAGAAAACTCTAAAGACTTTCCGACTCCAATGGGAACTAGCAACAAGGGATTATGAAGTGAATCTCTTAGTGAAAGTGTAGACGAGAAGCTTTATCGCAGCATGATTGGAAGTCTACTCTATCTCACGGCTAGTCGCCCGGATATATCCTTTAGTGTTGGGATTTGCGCTAGATACCAATCAGCACCAAAGGAGGTTCACCTGAAAGCGGTGAAAAGGATCATCCGGTACGTCAAAGGTACACTAAATTTCGAAATTTGGTATCCTATGGGCACAACTCTCAACATAATAGGATATTCAGATGCCGATTGGGCTGGATCAGTGGATGATCGGAAGAGTACGAGTGGTGCATGTTTTTATCTTGGCCATTGTCTTATTGCATGGCATAGTAAAAAAGCAAAACTGCATTGCACTCTCGACTGCCGAAGCGGAATATATTTCAGCGGGTAGTTGTTCAACCTAATTGATTTGGATGAAAAGCGTGTTGAGCGACTTCCGAATTCCTGCGACTTCGATAACTATTCTTTGTGACAACACTAGTGCTATAAATATTTCTAAAAATCCTGTGTTGTACTCTAGAACAAAACACATTGAACTTAGATATCATTTTCTAAGAGAGCTAGTTGAATCAAGTATTCTTCAAATTTCTTATATTTCAACTGAAGATCAATTAGCTGCTATTTTAACAAAACCTTTGGATCAAAAATGTTTTATTCATTTGCGTAAAGCAATTGGAATGCTTCCTTTGAAATAACACTTTTTGAAACCATTGCTTAGGTTAGGTTTTGTTGTGTGTTTGTGTTCTTTATCTATGCTTGTACATAGAACATTAACTGAGCATATGTTATTGACTTTAATTGCATCCTTGCATGTTTTAAGAAATTTATTATGGTTTAGATATCATGATAATTCTTTTGATTCAATGATCATTTATATCAATTAGTTCATCTTTAATTGATCAAAGTCAATTCCTCTCTCAAATTATCTCTTGGTATAGTTTTTATCTTACTTGACAATTGAGTTAAGTATGAACTCAAGATCAATTTTTGGTTGAATACTTCATATCTTAAATAATTGATAGCCAATTGAGGGGGAGTTTATTAAAATATTTATGCTCAAAAGATGTGGAAAGAGTTACATCCCAATGAGGAGTGTGAAAACTACCACCACATGGAGGAAAGAGCTACCACCTCGGTCGTCCGAGTAATGTGTGCAGCTACCACATGTATACCAAGCATGGTTTTTCTTGTTGATTAGATAAAATACTTTTTGGAATACTTGACTCTGTCGAATTCCAAGGTTGGTATAAGGTGGGTATTTTTATTGAAAGATGCTCAAAGAGCCACTCCCTACAATAAATTGACTAGATATATTATCTAACTTATTTGAGATTTCAAACATCTATCGATCTTTGTGCTCCATTTTCTTTGCAAAATTAATGATTTGATAAACGCATTACTCATTAGATCGTGATTGATGTTTTTGAACTTGTTCAACTTTAAAAGATTTAATTTTTATAAATTTTCGTTTCATTACTTGGATATTATTGATAGATTTAGCATAATCTATTTCTTTTAACATTATTTCTTTTAACATGAAACGATGATTTTTGTTTAAAGTTGACATACAAAAGTGCTTACATACTTTTTCTGGAATTTCTGGAATTTTTCTAAATTTTTCTGAAGAAAAAGTTGGAGCCGATCCGGACTGAAAATTCTATTCCGGATCCCGAACGCAGAAACTTTCTGCGGGTAGCCGATCCGGACTGAATTCTTGAGCCGATCCGGACCGCGGCTAGGGTTTATATGAAACGAAAGGGTATTTGATTTCTTTTTACCTCAAGCTTTTGTTTCTAATTCTACAGAGTTTCTCTCTCTAGAAAACAACTGATTTTGAGCCTCTTAATCTCAAGTTCTTCCGGTTCAAGTAAGTTTTTATGATCAAAACTTAGATTTTTTCACTATTTTGCCCTGTTCTTCAACACGTGAGTGAAAATCATGATTCCATTTCGATTTTGAATGGTTTTTGGTCAAATTCTTTTGAAATAAGAACTCTGAGTAGATTAATTTTGTTTATATGCCTGGTATTCTCTTGATTAACGGATTTTTAAGCTTCGATTTCTAAAAATTCGGTTTTAGGGCATATTATAAGAATTTTTGAAAATCATGGAATTGATCTATTTTTAAAATTCTTTTTGCAAAACTAACTTGATTCCTAGTCTCTGTACAAGATAATGATTGTTTAGGTACAATTTTTCAAATTTTGAAAATTAAACAATTTTTCGTGTTCTTGAGTTCTTGCTCGCAGGTTCTACACTTTCTAAAGCACTAGCAAAAATGGTGTTTGCATGGATTATAGTGCTCCTTGTAGCAATGGTGCACACTCGAGCGACGAACAAGCCAAAAAGGGCAAAGAAAACTCAGGACAACTCAGATTCAGGATCTGAGACGGAATCCGTCGATTGGGATGAGCTTATGGAAGAAGGCGCAGCACATGCTGCACCTACGGCCTCAAAGGGGAAAGCCCCTGCAGCAACTTCAAAGGCGAAGACACCGCCAACCGCCGCAGAAAAAGGGAAAGCCCCAATGTAACAAACTCCAGTTAGAATGAAAAGAAAGAGTGTTGCTCGAAAAAGAGGTAGTGCTCGAGGAATATCAATTGAAGAGCCACTTGCAAGTGAGCCTCCTCCACAGGACTTTGTGCATATCAGCTCTGAGAGAATCAAGGATTTTGAAAAGAGGGAATGCATTGGTCAGCAGGGAGGCCACGTGTCGGCCTCCCATTGGGCGGTCAGCGCGACGCGACTCGCTGATGTGACGCGACGCAGCTACCACGGGCGCAAGTGCGGTCCACGTGGCAGCCTCTGATTGGCTGCCACTGGTCCGTGGTCGCGGTGCACGCGTCCAGGGACACGTGTCGCCTCACCATTGGCCGAGCGACGCTGACGTGGCGCCTAGCTGGCATGGCGTGGACCCGTGGACCGTGGCTGGGCGGTTACTGTAGCCGCCCGAAAGTTTTCGGGCGCCCGAAATGTTGCGCCCGAAAGTTCGGGCTCGGCCTATATAGGCCCGAACGGCTCCTTTTTCCTCCTTTTCTCCTTTTTGGCTTCACCCGAGCGTACCTGGAGAGGGAGAGGGCGATTCCGAGGCGGGGTTTTCGAGGGCGCACGAGCCCGTCGTGGACTCCGTGGAGCGCGCAAGGTGCTCCAAAGAGGCTAATGTACGCGATGGACGTCACGGCGTTGTCGAGGTAGGCCCCGTGTGTCGTTTTTGTGATATTTTTGGCACAATTTTGAAGTTTCCTTTTGGAATTTGGATTTGACCCCATGCCCACGTGCGTGTTAGGGACCCAACTTTTTCTGTGCCGTTTTGCTGTGTGAGTGTCGCGGGCGTTTTGGACGTGCCTCGTTTTGCGTGCAAGCTCGTGGGTGATGTGCACCGTTTTGCGTGCAGATTCGGCGAATGTGCGCAGTTTTGGACGCGAACTCGAAAAACGTGCACCATTTTGCGTGCAACGTTGAGAAAGGAACATGCACCATTTTGCGTGCCAATACGAGGTATGTGCTCCGTTTTGCTTGCTGGTTGGACTAACAGGCACCGTTTTGCGTGCAGACTCTAACGTTGCGTCTCATTTTTCGTGCAGGGCTGGAAAAATATGCACCGTTTTGTGTGCAACCCTACAGTAGAATGTGCGTCGTTTTGCGTGCCAATCCGGGGTACGTGCTCCATTTTGCATGCGGGTTGGACCAATGCGCACCGTTTTACGTGTAGATTCTAATGTATCACATCATTTTTCGTGCAGGGCTAGAAAAAATGTGCACCGTTTTGCGTGCAACCCTACAGTCAGACGTGCACCATTTTGCGTGCAGATTCGAGGTACGTGCACCGTTTTGCGTGCAGGTCGTGTTGTCGCGCACCGTTTTGCCTGCCAACCTTAATATTGTGCATCGTTTCTCGTGCAGGGTTAAAAAAGACGTGCACCATTTTGCGTGCCACCTTAAGAGAAGAATGCTCTGTTTTTTGCGTGCAAACCCGAGGTACGTGCACCGTTTTTCGTGCAGGTTGTGTTGTCGCGCACCATTTTGCGTGCAGATTAAAAATGGCGCGCACCATTTTGCGTGCAGGTTTTTAATGTCGTGCACCATTTTGCGTGCATGTATGGTGGACGTGCACCGTTTTGCGTGCGGACTCGAGGGATGTGCACCGTTTTGCGTGCAAGCTCGAGGAAACAAGTGGAATCGCGCGGAGACCAATTGCAAGTGTCTACAAGCAATTGGGGACACCACAAGGTGGGGGATTCTGCCAAAATTGGGTGACCTCTCCCCTTGCTCCTTTGCTTTCGATTTCAAAGCATGATAGTAGCCTATTAGAGGCGTTAGGTAATTATGATTAAGATTGCCTGTGTAGATGGATTCAGATGAAAAAGTGCAACTGTTGGTTGCCAGAGATAGAGGAATAGATGTGCATGTGCAAATGGACACAGAGGAAAAGTGCAACTGTTGGTTGCCAAAGATATATGATGAATATGCATGCGTAGAAGTAATTACTATTTGATGAATGAAATGAAAATAATTGCATGCATGAAAAAGATTAGCTATTTATGATTGTGATCATGTTAGGGTATAACCCTAGGAATCACGTGACATAAGGGAACAACATTTGTTAGTAGTAAGACTAGGAGAAAACCTAGTATAGGGGTTTGACGAGTGACATCAACTTAAGAGTTATCCTATGATGGACGAGTGGCGTTGTCTTAGGAGATAACCTAAGGACACTGGATAGAGTGATCAACATAGAGTCAAGGAACTCTAGGATGAGTGTGATACGGAACTTAGGTAAAGGGAACCTAAGGTGAACTAGAGGAGTTTAAACTCACAGACAGGAAGTTAGAGTCAGTGTAACTCTAAGTTCAGAATGGAACAGGAAAAATAGAGTTAGTATAACTCTAGGGTTCAGTGAGTAATCAGGAAAAAAGGAATTAGATCCCAAAGTTAAAGAATTTAAATAACCATAACCCCAGAAAGTCATAGGACGTCTGGATAAATGGATAAATTAGTTTAACTCCAATCTGAGTTAAATAAAGGAAAATGGAAAATGATCAAGTGTGGAGACATGCATGAAAGGAAAAGAAAATGGAAAGAGGGTTAATGAACTCTAAGTTGGTATAATTGAAAGCGACTAGTGTCCTTGTGACATAGTGCAACCTGAAGGGTAATTGAAACAGAGGGCTGTGAATTGAGAACAAGATGTTCCAACCTGAATAGGTGCTAGAGACACCCAGATTATCCTAGAGTAAAGAACTTAGGATAACAGAAATGGAGCTTAAGAGGAAGCTAAAAGTGGCTTAGTAAGCAAGACAAGCAAATCGCTCAAGATAGAGCTAAAAGTGATTAATAAGCAAGACAAGCAAATTGCTTAAGACAAAGAGACAGAAAGAGAAATGGTATGAGCCCAAGTGACTCTTAGTTATCCTGATGGCGAGACCTAGGATAAGAGATAAATTGTTATAAAAAGGCAAAGTTTAAAAGCAAGCTAAAAGTGGCTAAAAAGCATAAAGAGAATGTAAATGGCGCCTTCGAATTTGAGACTCGTCAAGTGGAGCAGAACTCCCTGGGCAGTGACCCGTCGGACGAGGTACCTTCGAAAGGCTTAAAGTGAAAGCAAAGAGCTAAATGCTCAAAGGAAAGAGAAAGAGATTTGCTAGTGGCAAAAAGGGAGCTATAAGCTCGAATAAGAAAGAAAAGCAAGTGTTCAAAGGCAAAGAGGCTTAGAACTAAAGTAAAAAGAGAAAGAAAAAAGAAAAGAAAAGAAAGAAAATTAAAGATAAAACAGGCGGAACTACGGAGTGAAACGCGGCCCATGTTGGAGTTGCAGGCAGTGTCCTTCTCCCGGGTAGAGACCCGTTCGGGACGTTTCTTCCGTAGGACGGGGTAACACTTGCGGGTGTTATCGGCAACCTTAGAAATCTTATCTTATGGTAGCAGGACTACCGGGCTGGGGCCCGTTGGATAAGAATTTCTGAGGGTTAACTTGAACTAAAGCACCAGAATTTAAAGAATAAAGAGAAACTAGAGTGGCCAAGGTGGCCGGGTTAGTTTAACCCTGTGTACAGCGGCATAGTGGCCGAGTTGGTGCTTAGTAGCCTAGTATGACTAGACAGAGTAGTGCTGGGTCGATGAGTACACACTGATAGTGTAGTGATATATTATATTGCATAGCTGCATTTTGATATTGAGGATTTTAGTTTCCTAGCACTATTATTATTGCTTCCATTGGACCAAGTGGTGTAGGACACTTTTTCTCGGTGGTTGAACCCACTGGGAACTCGGATGTAGTTCTCACAGCCCTTGGGTGACCTCCCCACAGGTTCAGGTATGGATACAGCGGTCGAGATGGGTACAGGTGCAATCAGCGAGGCATACGACAGGGGCAAGAGCCCAGCAGCATAGAGACCTAGAGGGTCTAGCAGAGATATCCCATTTATATATTTCTTGAGTGAACCTTGTATGGTGAGGAATTTATGTAAAAGAATTGTAATAATTTTATTTGCAAGTTCAGAGATGTAAAGTGTAATAAATTTAATGCATGGTTCACTCTTGTATGCTTTCATTTCCGCATTAACTGTTTGTTACTGAATGAAAGTTTTAAATTTGTAGTGATTTTTAGTACTCTGATATTGGGCTTCCGCATACACTTGTTGTGTTATTATGGATGTTACCGTTCCTTTCGGGTAGTGAAAGGTCATACCCGATTGGCGGGTCTGTTGGCGTGCCGAACCGTACAAATTGGCGGACTCGGGGCGTGACAATAGTAGCAGTAGGTGGATGCATAGCATGTTCTTAGATGAGTGTTTCCTTTGAGCATGGTACTTGTGGCATATTAGCTGTAGTTTCATTCAGCTCACCTATTATCTATCTATCTGCATACCTATTGTTTTGCCTCCAGTAGACTTAGTGGGCATACCATGGATATTGGTGACGGTACCCACTGGGAACTACCTTCTGCAGTAGTTCTCACACCCGCTGTGGTGACAGGTTTCCTGGGGTTGCTGTTCCGGCTTGGTTCGCGCGGAGACAGCTGATCGAGATGAGGACGTGGCCGAGTAGCTCCTTACCATTTTTATTTGAGGGTCAGAGGTAGATGTACCCTGTATTTTTATGATTACACTTTTGTACTGGACAGTCTGAGAGATTGTGAGGGTTGTATTTTATTTTTCATAGCTGGAGAGACTATGTATGGAGGTTTTATATATATTCAGATGTTCAGTTCTGATTCTGTAGCTACTAGTTTTATTTCAGCTCTGATACATGTTTAGCTATAGATCTGACTTGCAGGATAGACGCTTCGTCTGTGCAGGGGTTTCCGTACAGATGGCGGATCTGTTGGCGAGCCCCGGGTCGCAGCTTCGACCGCGGGGCGTGACACCTGCTCCGCTCCTCGCGTGGACCGAGCGAACATGGACCGGCCAACCAGCGACCGCCACGTGGCCCCGCCCGGTCCATGCACCCGTCCGCGCGACCCCATGGACCGCGCCTGCTGCGCCCGCCAACCGGAAGCTGCCACGCGTCCAACCCTGGTGCACGCCTCGCCCCGTGGACCACGCGGTCCGCGCCTCTGCCCGCGCCGCTGCACGCCACCGCCGGCGCTGCCCCGGCGCCCGACACAGTACCACACTACCTCGAAATTCGTGCACGGGCATCCGGGCTCCGAAAAATGCAAGTAAATAGTCCATTTTCATCGTTTTCGCGCGCTGAGTCCAAACCCGATGTCCGTTTTACCAAATTCCACTTCTAAAATTTGTCGAAGGCATCCGGACATGTAAACTGAATCCAAATTTCGCGCTGGGTCCAACCTTGAGACCCGATTTGCGCACAAACACCTCCATCACACCGATATAAGGCTCCAGAAATCGCTGATCACACTGCAAAAGCTCTGCGGAGATCCGGGTCATCACATTATACCATGAAATCCCTCACGTTTTGATGAACAAAAGCAAAAACAGTGAAAATAAGAGTTTTGATCATAAGAACTTACTTGAATCAAGTGAAAACTAGTTGCAAAAGATCCAAATCTTCTTGATTCTAGAGAGAGAAACTCTAGGAAGCTAGAAACAAAAGATTAGAGAGAATAGAATTCGAAAAACCCTTCGTTTCAATTGAAACCTAGCCGCGGTCCGGATCGGATCAGGATTTCAGTCCGGATCGGCTTGGCGCAGAAAATCCCATCGTTCGGGATCCGAGCTGAACAATCCAGTCCGGACTGCCTGCAACTTTTTCTTCATAAAAATTTGTAAAAATTTCAGAAAATCTAGAAAAAATATGTAAGCATTCTTGCATGTCAACTTTAAACAAAAAGTATCGTTTCACGTCAAAAGAAATAGATTATGCTAAATCTATCATTAATACCCAAATAATGAAACGAAAATTTATAAAAGTTATATCCTCTAAAGTTGAGCAAGTTCAAAACATCAATCACGATCTAATGAGTAACGTGTTTATCAAAACATCAATTGAATAAAGAAAATGAAAGCACAAAGATCGATAGATGTTTGAAATCCCAAATAAATTAGATAATGCTATCTAGTCAATATGTTTTAGGGAGTGGCTCTTTGAGCATCTTTCAATTTGAAATCCCACCTTATACCAACCTTGGAATTCGACAAAGTCAAGTATTCCAAAAAGCATTTTATCAAGAACACCATGCTTGGTAAATATGTGGTAGCTGCACACAGTACTTGGACGACCGAAGTGGTAGCTCTTTCCTCCATGTGGTGGTAGTTTTCACACTCTACTAAGGGATGTAACTCTTTCCACATATTCTGAGCATGTAACTTTAAATAATACTCCCCCTCAATTGGCTATCAATTATGTAAAATATTAAGTATTCAACCAACTATTGATCTCATGTTCATACTTAACTCAATTATCAAATAAGATAAAAACTATACCAAGAGATCACTGAGAGAGGAATTGACTTTGATCAATGCATCAAGAGAGTTATAATGATATGCAAATCATAATAAATTTCTCAAAACATGAAAAGATACAATTAAAGTCAATTATACTTATGCTCAATTAATGTTCTATATACAAAAAGAACACAAAACACAAAACAAAACCGGACCTAAGCAATGGTTCAAAAATTGTTATTTCAAAGAAAACATTCCAATTACTTTACGCAAATAAATAAAACGTTTTTGATCCAAAGGTTTTGTTAAAATATCGGCTAATTGATCTTAAGTTGAAACATAAGAAATTTGTAAAGTACTTGATTCAACTAGCTCTCTAAGAAAATGATATCTAAGTTTAATGTGTTTTGTTCTTGAGTGCAACACAGGATTTTTAGAAATATTTATGGCACTAGTATTGTCACAAAGTATTGTTACCGAAGTCGCAGGAATGCGAAAGTCGCTCAACACACTTCTCATCCAAATCAATTGAGTCGAACAACTTCCCGCTGAAATGTATTCCGCCTCGGCAGTAGAGAGAGCAATGCAGTTTTGCTTTTTACTATCCCATGCAACAAGACAATGGCCAAGGTAAAAACATGCACCACTCGTGCTCTTCCGATCATCCACTGATCCAGCCCAATCGACATCCGAATATCCTATTATGTCAAGAGATGTGCCCATAGGATACCAAATTCTGAAATTTATTGTACCTTTAACGTACCAGATGATCCTTTTCACCGCTTTTAGGTAAATTTCCTTCGGTGCTAATTGATATCTCGCGCAAATTCCAACACTGAAAGAAATATCCGGGCGACTAGCCGTAAGGTAGAGTAGACTTCCAATCATGCTTCGGTAAAGCTTCTCGTCTACACTCTCTCCGTGAGATTCACTTCCTGATCCCTTATTGCTAGTTCCCATAGGAGTCGGAAAGTCTTTAGAGTTCTCCAATCCGAACTTCTTGACCAACTCCTTCGCATACTTGGATTGACATAAATGTATGCCATCTTTGTGAAGACCCGAAATTCCCACTTATGGAGCACTGTTGCATCTACAGCTTCTGGAGGCCTATGTGGCGCGTCGGCGGGGTTTGTGCACAATTTGGACACAAGTGGGGGAGTTCGGGCTTAAATGGATCACGTGGGTGATCAGATGGCCCCGTCGAATGCTTGGAAGTGGTTTTGCGCGCAATGGATATTATAATTGGACTCAGTGCGAAGTTTGGACCAAGGAACACCTTTCCGGATGCCTTCGGCAATTTTTGGAGTTGGAATTTGGCAAAATGGACTGCAAATTTGGATTCAGCGCGCGAAAACGATGAAAATGGACTATTCACTTGTATATTTCGGAGCCCGGATGACGCGCGCAATTTTCGAGGCTTCTTGGTACTGTTCCGGCACCGGCGGCGGCGGCGTGCGGCGGCGGGCAGCGGCGGAGCGCGGCGGTGCAGGCGCGGGCAGGTGCGCGGTCCACTGCTGAGGCGTGCACCGGGCGCGGGCCACGAGGCGGATCCCGGTTGGGCCGGCGCAGGGGGCGCGGTCCACGGGAAAAGCGCGGTGTACGGTGGACCGGAGGGTGACACGTGGCGGCGTGTGGTTGGTGCGGTGTAGCACGCTCGGTCCACGGAGCTGGCTCGGGAGCGCCTCGGGAAGCGTGCGTGCAGAGGCGCAGGCGGCGGGCGCAGGGCGCACGTGGGTGCGTTGACGCGCTGTTCCCGCGCGTGGGCGGCCACGTGTCGCGTTGTGAGCGGCGGGCGTTGCTGTCGCCTGTTCGACGGGCTACGTGGAGGCCCACGGGAGATTCGGGCTGCTACAGTGTTGGGCCGGCCCAACACTGTGCGCGCCCGAATGTTGCCTTGCGCCAGGAAACCGGGACACGTTCGGTATTTTCCGAATAATTTCTGGAGCCTATAAAAGGGACCCGAGCTTCTTCTTCTTCCCTTCTTTTCGCGTTTCTGAGCTTCAAACTGCCTGGAGGTCTTCAGCAAAGTTGCTCCTCTACTTGTTGCGCACCCTCTGGAGGATTTCTAGGATTTTTGGTTGCACGCATACCGAGGTTTCCATTTTTACGGCGCGGTGCGACGCTCGTCCTTTTGTGTTCCCCTTCGTCGCGTTTCGGTGCGCGAGCTCTCCCGGCCTACTTCGACCACCTTTTCGAGCGATTTCTTCGCCGCTGGATCCGCGACGGACAGATCTACGATCTAGGTATTTTCAACTTTCCCTCATTTCGCGCTTTTCGAGGGGTTCTTCCATATTAACTGTGACACTTTTCTGTGAAGGAGTTGTGGACAGCGGCGGGTTGTTTCGAGGATATCTCCGCAACCGGGCATCGGATTGAGACGAGCCTTTGCACATTTTTCATCTACTCGACGCGAGGATTGTAACAGTATTTTTATTGGATTTTTCTGAGGCTTTCCCTGAGGTATATTTTTCTCCCTTTATCTGTGCATGGAAATACAGATGTGTGGTTGTGTGTTTGTGAGCGCCCTGTATTGTGGAATTTGTAACTCGTCCTACGGGGCTCGGAATTTGACGTGCAGGTACTCGTTTCGAAGGTATCGACGCGAGGAACGCGAGAGTATTTTTGTCGGATTTTTCAGAATCCGTTCTGCAGGTGAAAACTGCACATCTTCGGGGATGTTTTCTGATGTTGTATATACTTGGATATTTTGGGGAATAAACTGTAACCTTGGACCTTTTGTTGTCCCCAGGAGGGTTCGCGAGTGTTTCTGAACCTGTTGGAATTGGAGATAGTGGATTCCGAGTATTTTCAGCTGATTGGAGCCGAGGCTTGCGCGACATGTACCGAGGGTGCAGCTTTAGCAGATTTTGGACTGTGAGCGTCTACACTCTTCACCGACTTCAGGTTTGCCTTGGTTTAAGCGCTTCAGGTGGGTAAACTTAGTAATTGCAACTGTTAGAGGGAATGGCAGGGTTTATATGCATGTTATGCCTTATGGGAGGTGTAATAGTGGATGTTCATGTATGGTTAAGATAAGCTTACCTGTGGGAATGTCACCCTCTATGATTGATAGCATGCCTAATTTAATGTGCAACCAATATGAGCGAGAGGTAAGCATGGAAACGGCCTAGATCATGTGGATTGATGTTTACCTGATAATTGTACATGCTTGTTGAACTAGAGACTTAGCATGCGATAGACAGATTATATTTATCCCACACTAGATGATATAGAGATCATACATGTTTATTCAGTGGCCTATTTATGCGAGATTGGTATATCATAGTGGGAATATTGTAGTATGCTTTGCTACTATATGTTTTACTCTCTTTTATTGTTTCCAAGGACAAAAGCATGCTTGAATGGACTTGTAGTTAGGCCATCTTTTACTGTTGCACTACTTATTGGAACTTGACTTAGGAGAAACCATGCTTTTCCTTTCTCCTTCTTATTAGTCGGGTGGTCAGTGTTGCTCGGGTTCGAGCAGGGGTCTGGGTAGTGTAGTCGGGACTTTGTGTCCGGGACAGGTTGGATTAGTTTGTGGGGTTTCGCGGCGACCGCGGATATTGGGCGGTTGACCGGATATTACTTATGCATCAGATTGGATGGAGTTTCCCACTCATCGTTTAGTTGCATCCGATTGAGGTCGGGTCTTTCTTTAGTGGCTGAGTTTTCCCACTTTGATCAGATTTGTGATCAAAGTCCTGCTATACAGAGATACTTGTTACTGGGATACTTGTTACTGAGATACTTTACTCGTGTGGGTCGCTCCCCTCGAGTGCCACTCGGGAGTGTGCGATCGGACGAATTCGAGGCCGATCTGTTACTTACTTTTATGTGCGATCGGACGGATTCGAGGCCGATCTGTTACTTACTTTTACGTGCGATCGGACGGATTCGAGGCCGATCTGTTACTGACTTTTATATGCGATCGGACGGTGCGAGGCCGATCTGTTACTTACTTTGGGATGCGACCGTACCGGTCCGAAGTCGGTCTGTATCCCACGATTGAGTTCTTGAGTTCGACAGCAAAGCAGGCAGTGCCAGTGATTACTGGTCTATCGATTGGGTCATTACAGGCATTTACTTTATTGTTGCACTCATGTCAGGGGGACTGAGTGGAGTCTAGTAGCTTTGTTTAGACTAGTGCTAGTGTTGTCGGGAACCGTTTGGGGATTGACGGTGGTCCCAAGGTCGTTGTGAGTTAGTCGACCGTTGTGCGAGAGGTTTGGTGATCTTGAGGCTATCCGTTCTGAGAGAGAGAGTGGATTTTGACTATAACCTGCATGAGCCACTACTCGATAGCGAGTTAGTCCGTTTGGACGCCCTACGTAATTCCTGCCCATCAGCGGGAGGTGGTTGTAGGTGGGCGCAGGTTTGACTGGACCAGATGTGGCAGTCAGCTCGATTGGGTCGATTGTGCACTTCATGTGCTAGTGGTTGCATACCATTATTTGGTTCTCCCCTTTTGAGCATTTAGATAGAGGCATGGTAGCTGTTGGGAGTCTCCAGCTTTCGTATTTCAGTCCTTACGGCTTTGGTTATTTTATGTCTCTTGAGGACTTAGTGGGCAGACCGTCAGGTCTGGCGGTGGTACCCACTGAGAACTCCCTTTTTGGTGTAGTTCTCACACCCTTTGGGGGTCTTCCCCCTCCTTTTTCCTTCCTCTCCCTTGTTTTGCAGAGTCTTAGCGGGTGTTGCGGATTCTGCGGTGGTTGTTCGTGGCGAGGGAGTCGCGTGCTAGATCCCTACCCGTCGTTGGAGGTAGCGGTACCCCTTCAGAGGAGATCTTGAGTAGATTAGTTGTTTTATTCTTCCTCTTTTGAGAGACTGATGTAGTGAGGATATATTATGTATTGAGAGCCTGTACACTGATGTATTTACTGGAGAGTACGGATGAAAGCCTTTTTAATTTCCATCGACGAACGGGTGTGGCAATCAATTGAATTAGGATGGACTAATCCAACTGAAATTATTGCTGATGTACGCACCATCAAACCTAGGTCGAAATGGACCAAGGAAGAGTTAGATTCATCTTCTTACAATGGCAAGGGAATTAATGCTATTTTTAATGCCTTATCTCAAACTGAATTCTCTCGCGTCTCGGCATGTGAGACTGCGAAAGAAATCTGGGATGTTCTTCAGGTTACACATGAGGGAACTAACCTCGTGAAGATTCAAAAGCTGCAAATGCTTACGAGCAGATTTGACTCTATTTTCATGGCAGAAAATGAATCTTTCACGGACTACTATACACGATTGCAAGACATCGTAAACTCATGTGCTAACCTGGGAGAGAAGATTCCAGAATTTAAGGTTGTAAGAAAGATCTTAAGAACTCTTCCTGAACGATTTCGCCCAAAGGTTACAGCCATTGAAACTATTAAACACCCGGACGAAATGCGTGTAGAAGAACTAGTTGGTTCATTACAAACTTATGAAATGACATTTACTACTAACTATTCTTCGGGAAAGGCATCCTCTTCTAAGTCTTCCGGTTATGCTTTGAAAACAACAAAGGAAGAAGACACGGATTCATCCTCCTCAGACGATGACGAGAACCTATCTATGGAGGAATTTGAGAAGCAGCTCGCTCTCTTGACAAGGAAGTTTCGCCGCAAATTTCGAAGGGGTAATTCAAGTAAAACTCCATCCTTCGGAAAGTCGAAGAAAGGCAAGGGTACTTCAAGTTACAAGTCAAGAAAGCAAGAGAACTTTTCAAAGGATAAGAAAAGTTCAGAGGGACAAGTCCAATGCTTCAAGTGCCGAGGATACGGCCATATCTCAACGGAGTGTCCAACTAAGAATCCGTCGAAGAAGAAAGCGATGCAGGTCGTCACCTGGGATGACAACTCAACGTCAAATGAGTCATCCTCAAGTGATGAAGAAGAGAGCGCAACGGCATTCCACGTGTCCACATCTTCACCCTTCATGTGCTTAATGGCAAGTACTTCAGATTCATTGTCCAACTCCTCCCGGGTTGAAAAAACTGCAACGGATGATGAATCGAGTAACTCTGAAGGTGAAGATTTTGTTTTAGCCTACCACAGACTTTTGAGGGATTCAAAGAAACTGGCTAAACAAAACAAGGGGTTGAGAGGGAGATTACAGGATCTCGAAGAAGAAGTAAAAAGGGTAACTTCTCTCTCGACCGATCTTGAAGTGGAAAGGGATAATCTGATAAAAGCAAATGTTTCCCTTCAAGAGTCCAATGAGCTTTTTGAGAAGGAACATACAAAACTGGTGGATAAAGCGGATCACTTCTCAAAGCTCTACATCGAGGCCCAACAAGATAAATTGGAAATGACAAAGACCATTCTCCAACTAAAGGATGACTTAAAGAGATTTACTTCTGGAAGGAGTAAGTTGGATAAGCTTCTTGGTCTTGGTCAAACAAATCGGTTCGGCCTCGGGTACACTCAAACTGGAAACAGTCCAAGTTCGAGTGGGACAGTTTTTGTGCCTCAGTCGGTATCTCCTCCTCCGACACCGGAATTCACGACAAACAACGACAACAAGCCTACTCCTTTCTCTTCGGGATCGTCAAGCTCAAAGGTATGTTTTCGTTGTGGTATTTCAGGGCACATAAGGAGATATTGCAAGACAGGAGCCAAACGCTCAACTCAGACATTTCTTGCAACGACTACCAAAAAGGTGATTCCTCAGAAATCAAATGCAAATCATTCAAAGGAAAAGAGACTTGGTAGTTCACCGCACAAGACGACATCATCAAGGAGCAGCAATCGATCTAACAAGACGCATTCACCTAGGAGAATAACCTCACGACCATTACCGACGCATTCCAAAAGGTTTTGGGTGCGCAAAGGTGAAATCTTCCCTTGTCTTGTTACTAATGTTTCCTTGCATGCATATGATAATTCGTCTTGGTATCTGGATAGCGGTTGTTCCCGTCACATGACCGGTGACAAAAATAGTTTTCAAAACTTTGAGAAAATCTCCGGAGGACTCGTTGTTTTCAGAGACGGTCGATCTTCCAAAATTGTTGGAAAAGGAACAGTAGCTATTCCAGATGGCCCGATTTTGAAAAACGTGTTATTTGTTGATGGCCTTAAGACTAACCTCATTAGCATAAGTCAACTTTGCGACAATGGTTTTTCAGTTAACTTTTCATCTGTTGAATGTGTTGTAACTGATAAGGACCATGTCTTCTTTTTAAAAGGGGTTAGATCTGTAAACAATTGTTATGTTGTTCCTAATAAAATTTCTGAAAAATGTAACCTAGTTTCTTTGGATAATGAAACACTTTGGCATGAAAGACTAGGTCACATAAATTTTAAAGAACTAGCAAAGATTTCAAATAAAGACGTGGTAAAGGGGGTTCCTAAACTTTTATTTAAAAACAACATTGTGTGCGGAGGTTGTCTTAAGGGAAAACAATCAAGGGCTACACACAAGAACCTGAACCACGTTGGTACCAAACGGCCCTTGGAATTACTGCACATGGATTTAATGGGGCCGACCCGTCAACAATCTTTGGGAGGTAAATGGTATATTTTCTTATTGGTTGATGATTTCTCTAGGTTTTCATGGGTAGCATTTTTAAAAGAGAAAGCTGATACGTTTGATTCTTTTCATGAGATTTGCCATCGTATTATGATTGAAAAGAATGAAAAGATCATTCGTGTTAGAAGTGATAGAGGTGGAGAATTCATTAATTCCAAATTCATTGATTTTTGCACTTCCAACGGCATAAAACATGAATTCTCAGCACCCTATACACCTCAGCAGAATGGTGTTGTTGAGCGCAAAAATAGGGTTGTTCAAGAGATGGCGCGTGTGATGCTTCATAGCCGGAATTTACCGCTATACTTTTGGGCTGAAGCTGTGAACACCGCTGTCTATGTAATTAATCGAGTGTATTTGCGCCCAGGAACTTTAAATACACCATATGAGCTGTGGTTTGGTAGAAAATCGGATATCAAATATTTTTGTATCTTTGGGAGTCGATGTTTTATTTTGCGTGATCGCGAAAATCTTGGTAAGTTCGATTCTCGAAGTGACGAAGGGATCTTTTTGGGTTATTCTACAAATAGCAGAGCATATCGGGTATTTAACATGGAATCTAAAACGATTGTAGAATCTATAAATGTTAAAGTAGATGAAGCTTTTCACTTTGCATCTGAAAAATCTACCCTCGATATCTCTCTTGATGATGATACACCTGCCAATGCATCTTCTCATAACAATTCTTCCAATAATAATGATGCATCTAATGGCTCTTCAAGTTTATCTGATGTGCAGGAATCATCTCATGTACCTCCGAGTACTCCGTTACCTCAAACGTTACGTATCTCCAAGGATCATCCTGAATCAAACATCATTGGAGACCCACAAGAAGGAGTTAAAACTCGGAGACAGTTTGTTTGTGGATTCGCTTGTTACGTTTCCATGTTAGAACCAAAGAATCTGGATGAAGCTCTTCAGGATGACTACTGGATTGAAGCAATGCAGGAAGAGCTCCATCAGTTTGAGCGAAACAAAGTCTGGGAATTAACAAAGCCTCCAAAGCAACACAATGTGATAGGTACCAAATGGATTTTCAAGAATAAGAAAAATGGAGATGGTACCATCATCAGGAACAAAGCACGTTTAGTTGCTCAAGGCTACTCTCAAATAGAAGGTATAGACTTTGATGAAACTTTCGCCCCTGTAGCTAGACTCGAGTCCATTCGTATCTTATTCGCGATAGCTTGTCATTTTAAAATAAAATTATTTCAAATGGACGTTAAGAGCGCGTTTTTAAATGGATTTTTAAACGAGGAAGTTTATATGGCTCAACCGAAAGGTTTTGTAGACTGTAAACAACCTAACCATGTTTTTCGTTTGAAAAAGGCTCTTTACGGTTTAAAACAAGCACCGCGAGCATGGTACGAAAGGCTAACAAAGCACCTATTGGATAAGGGCTATACTCGAGGGGGAGCTGACAGGACTCTCTTTGTGAAGCATTATCAAAATAACTTTATTGTAGCACAAATCTATGTCGATGACATCGTTTTTGGTGCGACAAGAGATAATGATGCTTCTAAATTCGCTGAACCCATGAAAAACGAATTTGAGATGTCAATGATGGGCGAATTGACTTATTTCCTTGGATTGCAAGTGAAACAGAATGACGAAGGCATCCATTTGTGTCAATCCAAGTATGCTATGGAGTTGGTCAAAAAGTTTGATCTAGAAAATTGTAAAGATTTTCCGACTCCAATGGGAACTAGCAATAAAGGATTAGGAAGTGAATCTTTTAGTGAGAATGTAGACGAGAAACTTTATCGGAGTATGATTGGAAGTCTACTTTACCTCACGGCTAGTCGCCCGGATATATCTTTTGGTGTTGGGATCTGCGCGAGATATCAATCTGCACCAAAGGAGGTTCACCTGAAAGCGGTGAAACGGATCATCCGATACATTAAAGGAACCATAAATTTCGGAATTTGGTATCCTATGGGAACAAGTTTAGATATTATTGGATACTCAGATGCCGATTGGGCAGGATCTGTGGATGATCGGAAAAGTACGAGTGGTGCATGTTTTTATCTTGGTCATTGCCTTGTTGCATGGCATAGTAAAAAGCAAAACTGCATTTCACTCTCGACTGCCGAAGCGGAATATATTTCAGCGGGTAGTTGTTCAACCCAACTCATTTGGATGAAAAGTGTGTTGAGCGACTTCCGGATTTCAGCAACTTCGGTAACAATTCTTTGTGACAACACTAGTGCTATAAACATTTCCAAAAACCCTGTGTTGCACTCTAGAACAAAACACATTGAACTTAGATATCATTTTCTTAGAGAGCTAGTTGAATCAAATACTCTTCAACTTTCATATATTTCAACAGAAGATCAATTAGCTGACATTTTAACAAAACCTCTGGATCAAAAACGTTTTATTCATTTGCGTAAGGCAATTGGGATGCTTTCCTTGAAATAAACTTCTTTTTGAAACTTTTGCTTAGGTTAGGTTTTGTTTCTGTGTTTTTGTTCTTTATCTATGTTTATACATAGTACATTAATTGAGCATGTGTATTATTGACTTTACTTGCATCCTTTCATATAATTAGAAATTTATTATGCTTTGGATATCATAATAATTCAGTTGATGCATTGATCATTTATTTAAGTTAAATCATTTTTAATTGATCAAAGTCAATTTCTCTCTCAATGATCTCTTGGTATTGTTTTTATCTTATTTGACTATTTGGTTGAGTATGAATTCGAGATCAATCCTTGGTTGAATACTTTATATCTTAAATTAATTGATAGCCAATTGAGGGGGAGTCAAAGAAAAGTAAAATGCTCAAAAGATGTGGAAAGAGTTACATCCCAATGAGGAGTGTGAAAACTACCACCACATGGAGGAAAGAGCTACCACCTCGGTCGTCCGAGTACTGTGTGCAGCTACCACATGTATACCAAGCATGGGTTTGTAATTTTTGATTAAATAAAATGCATGATTGAAATACTTGACTCCGTCAAATTTCAAGGTTGGTATAAGGTGGGATTTTTAATGAAAGATGCTCAAAGAGCCACTCTCTTCAACAGATTGACTAGATACATTATATAATTTATTTGGGATTTCAAACATCTATTGATCTTGGTAATTCATTTTCTTTACCATTTTAATGATTTGATAAATGCCGTACTCATAAGATCATGATGGATGTGTTTGAACTTGATCAACTTTAAAGGTTTTAATTTCTGTAAATTTTCATGTCATTATTTGAATGTTATTGATAGATTTAACATAATTTATTTCTCTTGACATGAAACGATGATTTTTGTTTAAAGTTGATGTGCTAAAATGCTTACATACTTTTTCTGGATTTTATTGAATTTTTCTAAATTATTCTGAAGAAAAAGTTGGAGCCGATCCGGATCGGACATGAATGATCCGGATCCCGAACGCATGTGTTTCCTGCGGGTAGCCGATCCGGATCGAAATCTCGATCCGATCCGGATCACGGCTAGGGCTTTATTAGAACAAGAGGGATTTTGATTTCTTTTATTCCAATCTTTTGTTCTTAAAACTCCAGAGTTTCTCTCTCTAGAATTCATCCTTCTTGGAGCCTTTCAAACTCGAGTTCTTCGATTCCAAGTAAGTTTTATTGATCAAAATCTCGGTTTTTCACTGTTTTTCCTTGTTTGCTCAAAACGTGAGTAGAAATCATGGAACTTTTTCATTTGTGAATGGTTTTGGGTCAAATCTCTTTTGAAATAAGAACTCTGGGTAGATTAGTTTTGATTATATGCTAGGTATTCTCTTGATTAACGAATTTTTGGACTTCGATTTCTAAAAATTCGGTTTTAGGGCATATAATAGGAATTTTTGAAAATCATGCAATTGATCTATTTTTAAAATTCTTTTTGCAAAACTAATTTGATTCTTAGTCTCTCTACACGATAATGATTGTTTGGGTACAATTTTTCAAATTTTTGAAAATTAACAATTTTTTCGTGTTCTTGAGTTGTTGCTCACAGGATTTCTTTTCTCAAGAAACCAATAGCAATGGTGATCACGTGGATCATTTTTCTTCTAGCTGCTATGGTACATACGAGAGACACTGTCAAGCCCAAGAGGGCCAAGAAAGCGAAGAAGACTAAGGATGATTCTGACACTGAATCTGAAACAGAATCGATCGATTGGGATGAGTTGCAAATTGAAGCAACAACTGTTCCCACTGCCTCAAAAGGGAAAGCCCCTGCTGAAACCTCAAAGGCTCCGCCTACTGCAGCTGAAAAAGGGAAAGCGCCTATGGAACCAAGTCAAATTGGAACAAAAAGAAAAACCGGTGCAAGAAAAAGAGGGAGTGCTCAGGGAATTTCCATTGAGCGACCAGTTGCTAGCCAGACTCCTCCACAAGACTTCATCAGCTCCACAAGAATCAAAGATTTTGAGAAGAGGGAATGCATTGGCGAAAGACATGTCAATGTCAATGCACTGAAGGAACGGTCCACACTCTTTGGGACTTTGTTTGACCAGGCCGGTCTTGGTCCCATATGCAACTTCACTGAGAATACTGGGTATTGTCCTCACTCAGTACGGATGTTCTATCAGAACGCTTCAAGTCTAGTCAATCAGGACCAAGGACGTCGAGAATTTCAAACATTGGTCAAGAATATCAAGATCAAAGTCACACCTCAATTGATTGGAGAGGTGTCAGGGATGAAGGCCAGAGTTGATGGAGCTCATTATCTGAAAACTCAAGTCTTCAACGACAACTCTTGGAGAGTGGTGGTTGATGGAATATGTCTTCCAGATACTCGGTCGACAGGAAACTCTGTTTTCTCAAAAGAACTTCGAACGGAGTATCGCTATATAAACTTCATTGTCTGCTACAATATCCTTCCAAACATGAATACGAAGGTTCTTCGATGGGACAGGATGTTATTTCTTTATCTTCTTGGACACCCCGCAGCATCAATGGGAGCGAACTTAAACATTCCTTACCTCATTTGGTCAAGGATGGCGCGTTATGTGGAACATTCTCATCCCACAGAGAGACTCCCCTATCCAATGATAATTATGCGCATCCTTAGGAAGTTTAAAGCCGACACGAGTGCGAGCTCATATATGCACAGTTTGGGCACAATCAATGAGACGACAATTGTGAAGTCTCTCTCGACAAAGCCAGAAGAGCCCATAATACCTCCTCACCAACGAAGAGCACAACAACAAGCAACAACTTCTGCAGCACAAGCAACACCTCTAGTTCCTCAAGCACATCAAGCACCCCCATCAACTTCTGATGATGATGTCGCTTCGGTTAACTCGATCTACAAAGAACAACAACGTCTCTCAAACGAACAAGAGCGAATGTCACATGAATTCACTGAAATGAAAGGAGAAATTCAAGAAGTGAAAAAGGAACTTGAAATCATCACTGCCTCGCAAATCACTTTGACTAAAACAGTCTCATCAATGAAAAAACTGATGAAAAAGATGTTTGCAAAAATGGGTTGCAGCGCCTCCGATGATTCCGACTCTTAAATTTCTGTTCTAACCTTTCTTTTGTTTTTGCAGGTTTTTCACTTTCCTTTTTTGTTTGTTTTGTTATCGTGCCTGTTTAACTGTTTTTAACTCTCCTTGTGTTTCGTAATTATTGGCTTCCTTTGTGACAAAAAGGGGGAGAGAGTTTAGAGTGAACTTTGTGAGAACTTTGAACAAACCTTGACTTTTGGTGAGAACTTATTACAAACTTTGACTTTGGTGAAAGGTAAGTATCACAACTTCTGGTTTTTATCTTGTGATTTGTTGCATGTCCCTACTAACTATTCGACTAACTATTTGGACATGTATTATTACTAACAAGTTGTTTGATTACTAACAAAGCAAAGTTATGACATTTGGAATCTTATTGCTTAGAAGATATGTCAATGTTTGATTGTGATCTTATTACATATCTGAATTACTCAATGTCATGGTGAGCATAAACTCTATCTCTGTTAGGTTTTGAATGCTAAATATTCTTGAGGTATCTAACAATCTCGTTTTGTCAAGAATGATTTCTTTTTGCAGAGAGTGCAGATGTCTAAGTCTAGAGTCTGTTTTAGGAGTTTATCTCATGTATTGGATCTCCATTGTAAATTTTTGTTGTATGGTGATAGCAACAAAAATATCTTTTTGAATTTTCTTTAGTGGATCTGTGTTTTGTCACGAAACCGCCAAAGGGGGAGATTGTTACGGATTTTGTTTTGGCGCATTTCGTGAAAGTGTTAAGTCTTGAAGATTGAAGATGAATGAAGTTTGGATCATATACCTCAATCTCAAGAAAGAAGAATTCAAAAGGATCAGGTAAGTTTAACTAAAGATTTTTGGTGATCCGAATACTTCTTGTAGTGTAGAAACACTTGGAAGAATTTTTTACTGCATAAAAATCAAGAACTGAACATGGGACATGTTCAGGATCCGGATCAGATAGTCCAATCCGGATCCCGAAGGGTGCTTGTTCATTGGCAAATCCGATCCGGATCAAAGGGCATTTCGATCCGGATCCCGAACATGGGAATTTGCTGGAATACATGAACGATCCGGATCGAGCATTACAATCCGGATCCCGAACCCTGCTTTTCTGGAATTGCCTGACTCGTTACGACGATCCGGATCACAGCTAATCCGATCCGGATCGCCGTCGTAAAAATTTCCAGAAACGACAGTTTTTGATCCTTATCTTCTTCCTAGGGTTTCTAACCTATAAATAGACCCTATGATTCTTTTTCTAGGGTTAATCCACATAATCCACATAAGCCGTCATAATCAAATATCATCTTATACGGCCTAAGATCCACATATAGAGAAGAAAAGGAAATCATTAGATATTACCCTATGTTTCTTCATCTATATTGATTAGTTTGATTCTAGGTTTTCATACTCACATCTTGAGTTGAATCAAACTAATGAATACTTAGATGGTATTTCCTATCTATCTTTGATCTAAGTATTCGGCGGATCATCACCACCCAAAAACAACGATTTACCCCAAAATCGACGCGTGGACTCGCGTGGCCTTGTGGATTCAAGGTGCAACCGCTCTCGTGGATTCGGAGCGAGGTACGTTCGTGGATTCGAAGCGTGCTACTGGGTGAAGACCGTGGATTCGGTCAGACGTCGTGGACTCGACGTTGGACGCCGTGGATTCGGCGTTGGACGCAGATCGTGGATTCGAGACGCGTTGTGGAGCGAGCGGAGAAGATGAACTAGGAGCGTATGGAAAAGGTTGAGTCGTCTGTGAGTACGGTATATTACCTTGTACGTGTTTAATTCTAGTGGATTTCACCGTGTTATCGGTCCCGTGGTTTTTCACTCCGGTTTGGAGTTTTCCACGTAAAAATCTTGCGTGTTCATTTATATTTCCGCATTGGGTTTTTCATTGCATAATGATTTTTTGAGTGTTTATTGTTTACACCTATTCACCCCCCTCTAGGTGTTTTTTCCCCTATTTAGATCCATTATTACATATAACCCAACACAGACTAGGTTGGTATCAGAGCCTAGGTTGTAGGTCGTGGTGGACTTAGAAACCCTAGGCTTATGGTTTGACCCTTGGTTGACTTCGTGAGAGTCGTGACTTTTAGCGAGAGTCCTGATTGAGTTTTATACCTCTCCCAAGGGACGGGAGGAGTGATTGGCATGTTTATTCTCCTAAGTGATTATGTTGGCTGCAGACAACATAATGCTGTGGAACGGGTGACATGCTTTAGACTTTCGCTGGATTGGGTCGAGTGGCTTTTGTGTGCTGTTTTGTGGTTTCGTCGTGCCGAGCTGTGTCTCCCCGACGCTGGGTTTTGACCCGTGTGCATCCTGTCATGGCAGTTGAGCTTGAGCAGTTGGTTTTGGGCCGGATACCCGGATTGAGGTCAGAGAACTCCGGACTCAGATGACAGGATTGTCAGAGGCTTATCAGCGGTGGAGTGAGCAGCTGGTCTTGGTGACACAGTTGTCGGAGCATTGGGTAACCCCCTCTGTGCCAATGTTTAGTGCCGAGGCACCGAGGCAGGGTGGATAGCTGACAGGAGAGGAGCTGTGGGACATGATCGATCTATTGAGCCAGATTTGGCAGGTGAACTACCCCGACTCGTAAGATTGAGTTTGGAGCCTTTGGAGGCAGAGTCGTGGTTGGTGGTGATGGAGTGATCAAGTGAGAGCCTCCCTGTGCTAGAGAGTTTATGCAGTTGTTGAACAGCGCGCTCCAGATTCGAGGGACGAGGCTCACAGGATATATGAGACTGGGAGTGGATTGCACCAGGACACCTTTCAGTTTATTCAGTCCCTCCGTTATAGGTTTTGACGTCTCGTTGGAGTAGGCGTTGTGTTTGGAGCGTGGCGCTGCAGTTCCTTTGGATAGGGATCTGCCGCCAGAGGCGAGTTCTGGATTTTGGCGCTTGGCGCCGGGTGATGGAGGACGGATTGGCCGGCAGAGGCATTTCTGATTTCTTTTTCCAGGATAACGAGTTCCTGAGATGCCGGAGATCGGGTGGACCCCGATGGCAGCATCAGTATCTACATCGGAGTGGCGCAGCGGTAGCGTGGATTTGTTATCTGCGGAGGACCTTATTCGTCGCCTCAATGTGATCAGAGACAGAGGTCGTGCTTCCTTGTGGATAGTCCTGATTTTCAGGCAGATTGAGCGACAACCACTTGCTTTGAGCGGATGAATCTGTGCCGCCCGGTTGGAGGGCGCCACGGTAGTGGATCGAGTGTCGCAGGTGGGATTTCACCACAGCAGTCGGAGTTAGAGCATGTTTCATTCTTGCCTGGACTAGAGGCAGATTTGTTACCACGTGCACTATAGGTACAGGTTTCTGTTGGTGTTGTGCATGTGGGGGAGGCCTGTGGATTATGTCCAATGCAGTCGAGGCCGTGAGTTGTATCGGCAGATTTATTGGTAATTGTAGCAATTCGGTG
Source organism: Tillandsia leiboldiana (assembly GCA_029204045.2). NCBI lineage: Eukaryota > Viridiplantae > Streptophyta > Magnoliopsida > Poales > Bromeliaceae > Tillandsia > Tillandsia leiboldiana. The sequence goes on along the minus strand of CM055077.1, from coordinate 13,670,890 downwards.
TTTCGCCAACCCTGTGCTTGAGATTGATTGGCACAATGCCACAGAATGTTTGACTGCGACGAGAGAGGACTTTGATCTTCGGCAAGGCGGACAAGAGGAGGCTTGCTTGTTGAGATTGTTAGAGCACACAGGTTATAGCGACAGTGTGAGAGGTGCTTTCGGCGGCACCGGGACTCAAGGATATCTCTGTTGCCCACGAGATCCCGGGTGTGATTTCACCTGAGCTGTTGGAGATGCCGCCGGTTAGGGAGATAGAGATTGAGTTTGACGTGGTTCGGGGGACCGCGCCACCCTCGACAGCACCTCGTTGGATATCGCCTGTAGGGCTGAGAGAGCTGATGGCGCAGTTGCAGGATTTGATGGATCGAGGGGTCTGTTTGACCTAGTGCCACGCCGTTGGTACACGGTGGTGATGCCACGTCGTTGATACACGACTGTAAGGGTCCTTTTATGGTTCGAGTGTAGACAGGTCCGGGTGGTATCTAGGACCTTTTGATGGAGCTATACTCCGACAGTTATCGTATGATGCGAGTACCTACTTGGAATCAGACAGCCGAGGACTTCGCCTAGATGGCATTCAGGATCCGGTAAGGGCATTATGAGCTCATAGTGAGGCAAAAATGGAATAATTAATACCCTGTGACTTCAAGATCTGAGGAATTGTATATCCCAGTTGTACTTGGACGAACTGGGAGTGGTGTTTCCCGAGGATATTTTGATTTACTCCCGGAGCGACTTGGACCACGAGGAGCACTTATAGATGTGCTACCATGCCCGTATGGATGAAGCTGTATACCAAGTTATTGGAGTACAAGTTTTAGCTTCTGAAGCATACCTTCTTGGGTCACATTGTGTTAGCCGTAGGGGCGGCAGTGGAAATCCGGCCAATATGGATACCATTTGGGAATTGGCCGAGGTCGACAATTATGGTCGAGGTAAGGGGCTTCCTGGACTGGGCAGTGCCAGGAGAGCTTGGCAATCGAATGATGAGACTGATACCAGCGCCAATGCTAGCATTTCCAGTGTTGGGAGAGAGATCTGCGAGTTTTAGTGATGCCTTCTATTGTGACCGTGGAGTTATCGTTGGGTTATTGTTGAGCATTCTGGATCACCCAGACAGGGCCACGGCGTCGGCGGATACCTGGAGCAGGAAAGCTGTCTGGGGTTGAGTTGAATGATTCCACAGCTGGCGCTGTGTGGACTGTTGAGGCAAACATAGCTTGTGGTTGTGTTCCTGAGGGTCCCTTTGGATGATAGACCGCGGCTAAGTAGTTCACTCGGATGGTCAAGATTCGGGAGTGACCGAGTGAGGACCCCTCCTTGTTAGGGCTCTTTTCCTTATTGGGATAATCGTGTGGGTGCGTGTTGCACTGGCGGTTAACTTGTTTCCCCCAACTTTTGATGGAACCCCTGTTGTGTTTCATGTCTCAGCTCAGGAAGGTTATGTTTTTGGACCCCTCGCCCGTGATTGACTCGCCCCATTTGAGATCTAGGAATGCTTGGAGTACGAGGGACGCCCATTGTGAATTCTGGCTCGTGAGATTAGAGGTTGCGCAACTAGGCCATGCCGTACTGGCTGTTGTGTTGTTGTTGAGGAGTAATCACGGGGAGTGAGAGGTGACTTGGGAAGCTAGAGACAGTGATGATGAGTACTTACCCTTGGTGTTGTGACTCCTGGTGGAATTGAGCTAGTTTCGAGGACGAAACTTTCTTTTAGTAGGGGAGGATGTGAAGACCCGAAATTCCCACTTATGGAGCACTGTTGCATCTACAGCTTCTGGAGGCCTATGTGGCGCGTCAGCGGGGTTTGTGCACAATTTGGACACAAGTGGGGGACTTCAGGCTTAAATGGATCACGTGGGTGATCAGATGGCCCCGTCGAATGCTTGGAAGCGGTTTTGCGCGCAATGGATATTAAAATTGGACTCAGTGCGAAGTTTCGACCAAGGAACACCTTTCCGGATGCCTTCGGTAACTTTTGGAGTTGGAATTTGGCAAAATGGACTGCAAATTTGGATTCAGCGCGCGAAAACGATGAAAATGGACTATTCACTTGTATTTTTCGGAGCCCGGATGACGCGCGCAATTTTCGAGGCTTCTTGGTACTGTTCCGGCACCGGCGGCGGCGGCGTGCGGCGGCGGAGCGCGGCGGTGCAGGCGCGGGCAGGTGCGCGGTCCACTGCGGAGGCGTGCACCGGGCGCGGGCCACGTGGCGGATCCCGGTTGGGCCGGCGCAGGGGGCGCGGTCCACGGGAAAAGCGTGGTGTACGGTGGACCGGAGGGTGACACGTGGCGGCGTGTGGTTGGTGCGGTGTAGCACGCTCGGTCCACGGAGCTGGCTGGGGAGCGCCTCGGGAAGCATGCGTGTAGAGGCGCAGGCGGCGGGCGCAGGGCGCATGTGGGCGCGTTGACGCGCTGTTCCCGCGCGTGGGCGGCCACGTGTCGGCGTCTGGGGGCGCCACGTGTCGCGTTGTGAGCGGTGGGCGTTGCTGTCGCCTGTTCGGCGGGCTACGTGGAGGCCCACGGGAGATTCGGGCTGCTACAGTGTTGGGCCGGCCCAACACTGTGCGCGCCCGAATGTTGCCTTGCGCCCGAAAATCGGGACACGTTTGGTATTTTCCGAATTGTTTCTGGAGCCTATAAAAGGGACCCGAGCTTCTTCTTCTTCCCTTCTTTTCGCGTTTCTGAGCTTCAAACCGCCTGGAGGTCTTCAGCAAAGTTGCTCCCCTACTTGTTGTGCACCCTCTGGAGGATTTCTATGATTTTTGGTGGCACACATACCGAGGTTTCCATTTTTACGGCGCGGCGCGACGCTCGTCCTTTTGTGTTCCCCTTCGTTGCGTTTCGGTGCGCGAGCTCTCCCGGCCTACTCCGACCACCTTTTCGAGCGATTTCTGCGCAGCTGGATCCGCGACGGACAGATCTACGATCTAGGTACTTTCGGCTTTCCCTCATTTCGTGCTTTTCGAGGGGTTCTTCCATGTTTACTGTGACACTTTTCTGTGAAGGAGTTTTGGACAGCGGCGGGTTGTTTCGAGGATATCTCCGCAACCGGGCATCGGATTGAGACGAGCCTTTGCACATTTTTTATCTACTCGACGCGAGGATTGTCACAGTATTTTTATTGGATTTTTCTGAGGCTTGCCCTGAGGTATATTTTTCTCCCTTTATCTGTGCATGGAAATACAGATGTGTGGTTGTGCGTTTGTGAGCGCCCTGTATTGTGGAATTTGTAACTCGGCCTACGGGGCTCGGAATTTGACGTGCAGGTACTCGTTTCGAAGGTATCGACGCGAGGAACGCGAGAGTATTTTTGTCGGATTTTTCAGAATCGGTTCTGCAGGTGAAAACTGTACATCTTCGGGGCTGTTTTCTGATGTTGTATATACTTGGATATTTTGGGGAATAAACTGTAACCTTGGACCTTTTGTTGTCCCCAGGAGGGTTCGCGAGTCTTTCTGAACCTGTTGGAATTGGAGATAGTGGATTCCGAGTATTTTCAGCTGATTGGAGCCGAGGCTTGCGCGACATGTACCGAGGGTGCAGCTTTAGCAGATTTTGGACTGTGAGCGTCTACACTCTTCACCGACTTCAGGTTTGCCTTGGTTTAAGCGCTTCAGGTGGGTAAACTTAGTAATTGCGACTGTTAGAGGGAATGGCAGGGTTTATATGCATGTTATGCCTTATGGGAGGTGTAATAGTGGATGTTCATGTATGGTTAAGATAAGCTTACCTGTGGGAATGTCACCCTCTATGATTGATAGCATGCCTAATTTAATGTGCAACCAATATGAGCGAGAGGTAAGCATGGAAACGGCCTAGATCATGTGGATTGATGTTTACCTGATAATTGTACATGCTTGTTGAACTAGAGACTTAGCATGCGATAGACAGATTATATTTATCCCACACTAAATGATATAGAGATCATACATGTTTATTCAGTGGCCTATTTATGCGAGATTGGTATATCATAGTGGGAATATTGTAGTATGCTTTGCTACTATATGTTTTACTCTCTTTTATTGTTTCCAAGGACAAAAGCATGCTTGAATGGACTTGTAGTTAGGCCATCTTTTACTGTTGCACTACTTATTGGAACTTGACTTAGGAGAAACCATGCTTTTCCTTTCTCCTTCTTGTTAGTCGGGTGGTCAGTGTTGCTCGGGTTCGAGCAGGGGTCTGGGTAGTGTAGTCGGGACTTTGTGTCCGAGACAGGTTGGATTAGTTTGTGGGGTTTCGCGGTGACCGCGGTTATTGGGCGGTTGACCGGATATTACTTATGCATCAGATTGGATGGAGTTTCCCACTCATCGTTTAGTTGCATCCGATTGAGGTCGGGTCTTTCTTTAGTGGTTGAGTTTTCCCACTTTGATCAGATTTGTGATCAAAGTCCTGCTATACAGAGATACTTGTTACTGGGATACTTGTTACTGAGATACTTTACTCGTGTGGGTCGCTCCCCTCGAGTGCCACTCCGGAGTGTGCGATCGGACGGATTCGAGGCCGATCTGTTACTTACTTTTATGTGCGATCGGACGGATTCGAGGCCGATCTGTTACTTACTTTTACGTGCGATCGGACGGATTCGAAGCCGATCTGTTACTGACTTTTATATGCGATCGGGCGGTGCGACGCCGATCTATTACTTACTTTGGGATGCGACCGTACCGGTCCGAAGTCGGTCTATATCCCACGATTGAGTTCTTGAGTTCGACAGCAAAGCAGGCAGTGCCAGTGATTACTGGTCTATCGATTGGGTCATTATAGGCATTTACTTTATTGTTGCACTCGTGTCAGGGGGACTGAGTGGAGTCTAGTAGCTTTGTTTAGACTAGTGCTAGTGTTGTCGGGAACCGTTTGGGGATTGACGGTGGTCCCAAGGTCGTTGTGAGTTAGTCGACCGTTGTGCGAGAGGTTTGGTGATCTTGAGGCTATCCGTTCTGAGAGAGAGAGTGGATTTTGACTATAGCCTGCATGAGCCACTACTCGATAGCGAGTTAGTCCGTTTGGACGCCCTACGTAATTCCTGCCCGTCAGCGGGAGGTGGTTGTAGGTGGGCGCAGGTTTGATTGGACCAGATGTGGCAGTCAGCTCGATTGGGTCGATTGTGCACTTCATGTGCTAGTGGTTGCATACCATTATTTGGTTCTCCCCTTTTGAGCATTTAGATAGAGGCATGGTAGCTGTTGGGAGTCTCTAGCTTTCGTATTTCAGTCCTTACGGCTTTGGTTATTTTATGTCTCTTGAGGACTTAGTGGGCAGACCGTCAGGTCTGGCGGTGGTACCCACTGAGAACTCCCTTTTTGGTGTAGTTCTCACACCCTTTGGGGGTCTTCCCCCTCCTTTTTCCTTCCTCTCCCTTGTTTTGCAGAGTCTTAGCGGGTGTTGCGGATTCTACGGTGGTTGTTCGTGGCGAGGGAGTCGCGTGCTAGATCCCTACCCGTCGTTGGAGAGTAGCGGTACCCCTTCAGAGGAGATCTTCAGTAGATTAGTTGTTTTATTTTTCCTCTTTTGAGAGATTGATGTAGTGAGGATATATTATGTATTGAGAGCCTGTACACTGATGTATTTATTGGAGATACCTCCCTGTTGAGCTATGAGTTTTGTATCTGAGGATATTGTACGATTATCATTTTGGGAGGTGGACATTGTTGTATTATCTTTCCAGTTGTACAGTGATTGATTTTAGTTTTACAGCAGATTTTCAGTTATAGCTCTGATATCTGTTAGCTGTAGTACTTATCTTGCAGGTAGGACGCTTCGCCTACGCGGGGTTTGGCATAGGTGGCGGATCTGTTGGCGAGCCCGGGTCGCAGTTTCGACCCTGGGGCGTGACAATCTTCACTTTGCTTAACTTGCAATCCAATAAAGTATGTAAGCTCGCCCATCATGGACATCTTAAATTCGCTTTCCATCGTTTCAGCGAATTTTGAAGCATCGTTATTCCTTGTTGCACCAAACACAATATCATCTACATATATTTGTGCTACAATGAAATTGTCCAGAAAGTGCTTCACAAACAGTGTCCGATCGGCTCCCCCTCGAGTATAGCCCTTTTGCAAAAGGTGCTTTGTCAATCTTTCGTACCATGCTCGCGGTGCTTGTTTTAGACCATAAAGAGCCTTTTTCAATCGAAAAACATGGTTATGCAGTTTATGATCAATGAAACCTTTCGGTTGAGCAACATAAACTTCCTCATTTAGAAAACCATTTAAAAATACGCTCTTAACGTCCATTTGAAAAAGTTTTATTTTAAAATGACAAGCAATTGCGAAAAGTATACGAATGGACTCGAGACGAGCAACCGGGGCGAAAGTCTCATCAAAATATATACCTTCAACTTGTGAATAGCCCTGAGCAACTAAACGTGCTTTGTTTCAAACAACGGTACCATCTTCATTTTTCTTGTTCTTGAAAATCCATTTTGTACCGATTATATTTTGTTGCTTCGGGGGCTTCGTTAATTCCCAGACTTTGTTCCTTTCAAATTGATTGAGCTCTTCTTGCATTGCTTCAATCCAATAGTCATCTTGAAGAGCTTCATCAATGTTCTTTGGTTCCATCATGGAGACATAGCATTCAACTCCACAAACCAATTGTCTCCGAGTTCTAACTCCTTGAGGATCTCCAATGATGTTTGATTCGGGATGGTCCTTGGAGATTCGAAGCGTTTGAGGCAACGGAGTACTCGGGAGAATTCGCGCTGATTCCTGCACATTGGATGAACTAGAAGAACCATGAGATGCATCAAAATTTTCAGAAGAATTATCATGCAAAGATGCAATATCATTAGCAGGAGATTCATCATCAATAGACATATCAGGAGTAGATTTATTAGAAGAAAAATGAAAAGCTTCATCTACTTTAGCATTGAAAAATTTTATCATCGTTTTAGATTCAAAGTTAAATACCCGAAATGCTCTACTGTTTGTAGAATAACTCATAAAAATTCCTTCATCACTTCGAGAGTCGAATTTTCCAAGATTTTCTCGATCGCGTAAAATGTAACAGCGACTCCCAAAGATACGAAAATATTTTATATTTGGTTTTCTACTGAACCAAAGCTCATATGGTGTATTTAAAGTACCCGGGCGCAAATAGATGCGATTGATCACATAGACCGCAGTGTTAACTGCTTCAGCCCAAAAATGTAACGGGAGTTTCCGACTATAAAGCATAACACGCGCCATCTCTTGCACAACTCTATTTTTGCGCTCGACTACACCGTTCTGTTGCGGTGTATAAGGTGCAGAGAATTCATGTTTTATGTCGTTTGAAGTGCAAAAATCAATTAATTTAGAATTAATGCATTCTCCACCTCTATCACTCCGAACACGAACGATCTTTTCATTCTTCTCAATCATAATACGATGACATATCTCATGAAAAGAATCGAAAGTATCCGCTTTCTCTTTTAAAAATGCTACCCATGAATATCTAGAGAAATCATCAACCAAAAGAAAAATATACCATTTTCCTCCCAAACTTGGTTGACGAGTCGGCCCCATTAAGTCCATATGCAGTAATTCTAATGGGCGTTTTGTTCCTACATGGTTCAAATTCTTGTGAATGGATCTAGTTTGTTTTCCCTTTTGACAACCTCCACACACAATGTTATCTTTGAAGTTCAGTTTAGGAACACCTCTAACTATGTCTTTGTTAGATATTCTAGATAGTTCCTTAAAGTTCATGTGACCTAGTCTTTCATGCCAAAGTGTTTTATTATCAAGTGACCCTAGGTTATACTGTTCAGAAAACTTATTAGGAACTATATAGCAGTTATTTTGATACCTAACCCCTTTCAAAAAGAATGAATGGTTTTCGTCAGTTACAATGCATTCAACAAAAGAGAAATTAACTGAAAAACCATTATCACACAATTGATTTGTAGTGTACCGGTTTTCCCATGCAACTTTCCGGTGAATCCATTGTGTAGAACACCTAGTGTTGGTGTCTGGCCCATGGTGCATCGAAGGGGTGCCACAGATGGACCTCGTGAGACTTGGATAGATGATTTGGCCTTCGGCTGTGATTGCCGAATTTTAGAAAAGGTTTTGGGCCAATCTGAGGTTGGATTTGGATTCAGCGCGGAAAAACGCTTGAAAATGGCTATTTGCTTGTTGAATTTGGAGTCCGGATGACCAAATGCGGGCTTCCGGAAGATTTGGGGGATTTTCGGTGCATGGGGGAGCCTCGTGGACCGGCCTGAGCCACGTGGCGGCCTATTATTGGCCGGCTCACGCAGCTCGGTCCACGGGGTAGCGCGGCGGTGCATGGACCGCAGGCGGGTGGCACGTGGCGTGCCCGGATAGGCCGGCGCACGCGGCACGGCTCATTGGATTTGCGGGATTGCGGTGGACCGGGCGCACGGCACGTGGCGGCGTCGGATTCGTCGGCCCACGTGGGCGCGGTCCACGGGTGCGCGGGGGGGGCGCCTCGGTACTGT
>CM055077.1:13647071-13662341 GCA_029204045.2 Tillandsia leiboldiana | reverse complement strand
ATATAATTTGGAATAGAATGTCAAGATATATTGTGCATCCTCATCCTTCTGAGCGACTTCCGTTTCCGTTAATCATCATGAGGATCTTACAAAAGTTTGACATTGATATAAGCTCGACATCTTATCAACACTGTTGGGGGATGATAGATGAGTCAACGATTGTGAAGTCACTTCACAAACTACCACATGTTACTCCGACACATTCCACTGGAAAGAAACCTTGTGTCGGCACCTCGGCCTCACCGTCTAAACAAGCATCAGAACAAAGGCGAATGTCTGAAGAACTCGAGATCATAACGGCATCCCAAATTACATTGACCAAGAAAGTAAATTCAATGAGGAAATTGATCAAGAACATGTTCACTAAGATGGGATATAGTGCGTCTGAGGACTCAGACTCGGATGACTAATTTGTGCTTTAACAATTTTTGTGCAAATTTGTGCAGGATTTTATCTGTTTAGACTTTAGTTCAGCTTTTAGGACTTATTTTTAGTTCTAGTTCTTATTTTTCGGAACAATTTTTGAAATCTTTAACTCTCCTTAAATTTTTGTGTTTTTTGGCTAATTTTGTGACAAAAAGGGGGAGAGAGTTTATAGAGAACTTGAACAATGATTGATTGAACATGATGATGTGTTGGAACACAAAGGTAAGTAGAACTTCAACTTTTGGTTTTTCCATTTGTTTGAATGCATGCCTCGACTAACTATTTGCTAACTATTTGGGCATGTAATATAACTAACAAGTTGATGTTCACTAACAAGTTTGTGACACTTGGTTTTTGATTGCATAGAAGATATGTTGGTTCTTAACTCTGATCAATTACATATTGCATAGAAGATATGTTGGTTCTTAACTCTGATCAATTACATATCTATATATATATTAGTTTGTCACAAACATGTTCATGACATTTGGTTTTTACGTGCAAAAGGGATATGTTGGTGTTTATTTAACTATGATCAGTTTACATATCTGAATATAAATGTCATGGTAAGTATAAATGAGTTTAAACTTCATCTCTGTTTGTGTTTTTTGAATGATACAAAATTCTTGAGGTATCTAACGATTTCTTTTGTCAAGAATGATTTCTTTTTGCAGAGAGTACAGATGTCTAAGTCTAGAGTCTGTTTTAGGGTTTTAACTCATGTATTGTATTTTGGATCTCCATTGTAAATTTTTGTTGTATGGTGATAGCAACAAAAATATCTTTTTGAATTTTCTTTAGTGGATCTATGTTTTGTCACGAAACCGCCAAAGGGGGAGATTGTTACGGAATTTGAGTTGGCGTAGTTTCGTGAAAGTCTCAAGTCTTGAAGATTGAAGGTGAAGAAAGTTGGATCATTTAACTCAATCTCAAGTAAGAAGAATTCAAAAGGATCAGGTATGTTTAACTAAAGAATTTGTGTGATCCGAATACTTCTTGTAGTGTAGAAACACTTGGAAGAATCTTTCATTGCATAAAAATCAAAAACTGGACTTGGGACATGTTCAGGATCCGGATCAGGTTGTTCGATCCGGATCCCGAAGGTGGTTCGTTCATACATCGTCGCAATCCGGATCGTAGTCTCTTGATCCGGATCCCGAACGTTGAGTTTACCATCTACCTTGAACGATCCGGATCTTGCTTCGCAATCCGGATCCAGAACGTTGATGTTTGGTGAACTGTATGAACGATCCGGATCGTAGTCACATGATCCGGATCCCGAACCTTCGTTTTTCTGGAATTGGCTGTTTTGTTATGACGATCCGGATCCTAGTTATCACGATCCGGATCGCCGTCCGTAAATATCCAGAAATGGTTGGTTTTTGATTCTTATCTCCTTCCTAGGGTTTCTAACCTATAAATACACCCTATGTCTTTCTTTCTAGGGTGAATCCACATAGCCGTCATTTTCTTGTATCATCATATACGGCTATAGATCCACATATAGAGAAGAAAGGAAATCATTAGAGAATACTCTATGTTTCTTCATCTATATTGATTAGTTTGATTCTAGGTTTTCATACTCACATCTTGAGTTGAATCAAACTAATGAATACTTAGATGGTATTTCCGATCTATCTTTGATCTAAGTATTCGGCGGATCATCACCACCCAAAAACAACGATTTTCCCCAAAAATCGGCGCGTGGATTCGCGTGTCCTTGTGGATTCAAGGTTCAATCGCTCTCGTGGATTCGGAGCGAGGCACGTTCGTGGATTCGAACGGGGCTATTGGGTGAAGACCGTGGATTCGGTCGGACGTCGTGGATTCGACGTTGGACGCCGTGGATTCGGCGTTGGGCGCAGATCGTGGATTCGAGAAGCGTCGGAGCGAGCGGAGAAGATCCTCTAGGAGCGTATGGAAAAGGTTGAGTCGTAAGTGTGTACGGTAAATCACCTTGTACGTGTTTTAATTCTAGTGGATTTCTGCCGTGTTATCGGTCCCGTGGTTTTTTACTCCGGTGATGGAGTTTTCCACGTAAAAATCTTGCGTGTTATTTTATTTTCCGCATTGGGTTTTATCGCAACGATTTTTGGAGTGTTTATACGTTTACACCTATTCACCCCCCTCTAGGTGTTTCTTCCCCTATTTAGATCCGTGTTATATACGACCCAACACACCTCATAGTATTAATCCCACTAATTTAGCTACATAAAATATTAAGGTTTCTTCAAAAATACCCGCTTTTTCGGCACCTTTCACGCATTTCGAGACAAACTGTTCGCCGAATTGCGAAGAGGACTTCGCCACGACGTCCGGCTCGTCGAGACCTTCAAAATAGCCTATTTATTTGTTTGATTTGGCGCTCATATGAAATCTCGGGCCAACTAGTTCTGTAGGTCGCAAACCGACGCACGCACTTCGATGCACCCGGATCGCCAAACGCGAAAACCGTCAGTGCCATTGTGCTCAGAACATTGAAATTAGCTAGGATCGACTACTCATACCCCTATGTCAGGGTTCCAGACAGTGAAACGGCCGATGACGATCGAAGGGCCATTTAAAATAGAGGTTACTATTCACAACTTAAGTTGTGGGACCCGTTTCTTCTTCGCTGTTTTACGGAAAATCCGACCGTTGGATCGTCGACAAGTGAATATGAACTTTTCATGTTTCGTCGAGACGATCGCAATGGTGATCTCAGATTTTCGAGATCAGGCCCCGATCAAAAGTCGATATTTTAGGGCCACTATTGTACTAAAGATTCCCATTTTTGCCAAAATTACCAATTTTATAAATTCCAAAGGTAATTATAAAGTCTTTAATTTTCTAGATTACTACACCAAGGTTTAATTAACCATACCTGAGTGTTATCTTGAGCTCATGTTGAATCTTCAATGAGTCTTCGAAAGCTGATTTGACAATTTTTTCCCTTTAAGACTCCGACTCAACTCACGAAATATGCCAACACAAAAAGCCGTAACAATTTTTACGCAACGATTTGGTGTGTTTATTGTTTACACCTATTCACCTCCCCCTCTAGGTGGTTTTTCCCCTATTCAGATCCATATTTACATAACCCTCATGACTCGGTCAACATTTTGATTTTGATTCCAGCAAAACACTAGTCTAGACACAATTGAATCAACTTCGTGGCCAATTCACTGGATTACCAAACCAAACCAGATCGAAACGGTTGGATGGCTTATCAAGTTCTGTGATATTGTCTATTGAGTACTAGAAGCGTAAGTAACTGTTTGAGCGCGTCATTACTGTGCTGACTCCGCCAGTATGTTCATGACCCGGCTCATATGATCGACTACCCACCGCGGAATCTACGGGAAGACTTGAGCTATGATGAGTACCCGTGGAAAATAGTCGATCGACAAAAGAAGCATTTGAGGAACTGTTCCATTACATATATGAAGGTGCTGTAGGCTAACCATGATGAGTAGGAGGCCACTTGGGAGCTCGAGAGCACAATATTTGGCAAAGGAACAATTGCTATTCCAGATGGCCCGGTTTTGAACAATGTTCTATTCGTTGAAGGCCTTAAGACTAACCTCATAAGCATTAGTCATGTCACGCCCCGGGTGTAAACCAGAACCCGGGCCCGTCCACAGATCCGCCGTGCATACGGAATTTTCCGTGTACACGAAGCGCTGATAACCTGCTCAGATATAAAACAAGTAATAAAGGAGCATAAAACAGAGCTAACTAAAACTAATACAACTCAGACAAATGCTGGAAATAAAGTACAGTAAGCTCTCAAAAATATACAAGTGTCTCTCCCAGCTCACGAAATATATACAACCAGCTGGCCGCAGCCAGACCCAAAATAAAAGGAAAATACAACCGTCTGAGTGTACTGGGGATACATCAAAACTATCAAAAACTCGAACTCGGGGGCAGTGGCTATCTAGTCAGCGATCCTCTTACCTCGGTCCAGGGAAGAGGGTCCCGCAACTCCCGCAGAGAACTCTGCAAAACAAAGGGGAACAGAAAAGAGAAAACAGTGGGGGGGGTGAGAACTACTATAAAAACAGTAGCCTCCCCTAGTGGGTAGACCTCAAACTCAGACATGCCCACTAGGACTATCAGAGGCGAAGAAAATGAAACAAAGGTGGTAAGCTACAAGTACACTACTGATGCAAAGCTACCACTAACATGCCTCTACGATGTCTGCTAGAGAATGGCTAAAGGCAAGCACCAGAACGTAAGGACTGACAGACCAACACAATCAAAACACCAGTAAACACTGGTACTGCCTGCTCTGCTGTCAACCTCACAACTGAGTATCTCCCCTGTCCAAATAGACCGGAACCCAACACGGCCTGACCGGCACCCAACACGGCCTGACCGGCACCCAACACGGTCGAAATCCTACTCCGGAGTGGCACTCGAGGGGAGCGACCCCACACGAGCATAGCATCACTGTCACTAGTATCATCAGTACCATAAATAGCAGGACGGGGTCACGACCCTGATCAAAGTGGGAAAACCCATCCACTAAAAGGGAAACTCGATCCCCTACCCCCAATCTGGTGCAAAAGTAATAATAATAATCCGGTCAACCGCCCACAGTCCGCGGTCGCCGCAACCCCCAAAACTCAATCCCCGACTGTCCCAACTCTGAACATCTGACTACACAATCCCTTTAGGCTAGACGACAGGAGGATAAACAAAAGCATGGTTTCTCCTAAGTCAATTCCAATAAGTTGGTGTAGCAGAAAAAGGTGGCCTACCTAGATGACCATTCAAGCATGCAAAGTCCTTTATTTGCCATAATTATTCCAATTATTCAAACATATGCAACATTAAGTGTTTGGGCAAATCCCGATGTACATGTGGTAAGATATATGATACTTAATACATTTTAGATGCACAATCTACTAGCAAGTACCCCTTTTACAACATTCATTCTAATCACATGCCCAAACCTTCCCTCAACATACAATATGATATGGCTATAGCATTCTTTCCAACTAATTAAATTGCATATCTAAACATGGAAACACCACTTACTAACTTGTAGCTTGCTAACAATGCAAGTAATAGCAAAGGAACCTTAATCTCATACAAGCATGCTAGATACATTCACCATTAATTACATATAATCATGGCATTCTAATAGGCCTAGTGACATTCACAAGTAGGAGGTTCACAACATCACCCACCTGAAGCGCTATTCCAATTATCCAAAGGCGAAGTCCAAGACCAGTCCAAATACACCACCAATCTGTACAAAGTACCCCAAAGGAAAATACATAAGCTAAACATCCACAATTCCAGAATCTGTCCCCCCAACCAGCAGTCCACAATTCACTAATTTTCACCTGCGAATAATCTCCAGAAAAATCCAAGAAAAATACTATCGCGATCCTTGCGACGAGCCCGTCGAAACAAGTACCTGCACGCCCAATTTGGAGTTTCCTACGCTGAGATAAAAATCCGACAAGGGGTACACCCCGAATCCAAACTGCACTAAATTCCTGTAACAAGGAACCACAGAGGAAGAAGATTCTCACCCTGGAGTAAAATTCAGAAAATTCTGAGAAAAATCCAGGAGACTCCATGCGAAGCGTAGATGAAAATTGCCTTTTGAATCGCCTCGTTCCGACGCCTGAGCGAAAAGATATGGCAAGAACACTGCGGTGCTGTCCCAAAAGTCCGCGAAGAAAAAGGGTCAAATGGGTGCTAAGAAAACTCCAAGATCAGCACGGAAATCGAGGAACCATAAAACACAGGAGTTGAAGCCCTACCTGTCGCGAGTCCAACGGCGCAAGAATCGGCGGATTCCGAGGTCGGGGTGAGTCGGAGGAGTCCAAACACTGAGAAGGGGCGAAGAGGATCGCCGGAGAACAAGCATCGCGCCGCGCCGTAAAATGGTGAACCTCGGGACGCGTGCCTCCAAAAATCTTCAAACTTCTCCAAAGGGTAGAGCACAGAGAGAGGAGGAACTTCTGTGAAGGGAGCCCAGTGAAAAAGGTCCAAAAAAGACAAAGAAACGAAAGGGGGGTCCTATTTATAGGCCCAGCCCACAAGCATAACGGGCCGGGTTTTCGGGCGCGGTTTCCGGGCGCACTGCGCCCGGAAACCCGGGTTGCACCCTTCCGTCCGACGCGCCCGGAAGCGCCAGGGAGCGCCACGTAGCCCCGAACAGGGGACAGCGGATCCCCGCGCCCACGACACGCCGCGTGTCCCCCTCGCGGTCAGCGGGGTAGGTACGGCCGCCCAATCTCGAGGCGACGCGTGTCGCACTCGAGTGCGGCCGACCGCCCCGCCTGCGCCACTGTGCGCGCACGTGCGTGCACAGTACCGAGGCGCCCCCCCCCGCGCACCCGTGGACCGCGCCCACGTGGGCCGACGAATCTGACGCCGCCACGTGCCGTGCGCCCGGTCCACCGCAATCCCGCAAATCCAATGAGCCGTGCCGCGTGCGCCGGCCTATCCGGGCACGCCACGTGCCACCCGCCTGCGGTCCATGCACCGCCGCGCTACCCCGTGGACCGAGCTGCGTGAGCCGGCCAATAATAGGCCGCCACGTGGCTCAGGCCGGTCCACGAGGCTCCCCCATGCACCGAAAATCCCCCAAATCTTCCGGAAGCCCGCATTTGGTCATCCGGACTCCAAATTCAACAAGCAAATAGCCGTTTTCAAGCGTTTTTTCCGCGCTGAATCCAAATCCAACCTCAGATTGGCCCAAAACATTTTCTAAAATTCGGCAATCACAGCCGAAGGCCAAATCATCTATCCAAGTCTCACGAGGTCCATCTGTGGCACCCCTTCGATGCACCATGGGCTAGACACCAACACTAGGTGTTCTACACAATGGATTCACCGGAAAGTTGCATGGGAAAACCGGTACACTACATCCTCCCCTACAAGAAAAAGTTTCGTCCTCGAAACAAAAGTCATACCTCAGGTAGCGGCCTCAAACAAGTGGGGGTGAGCATCCATCATCGCTGACTCCAACTCCCAGGTAGCCTCGCGCTCATCATGACTGCTCCAGAGAACCTTCACATAGGGGATGGCCCGACTGCGCAACTCCCTAACCTTACGATCCAAGATCCTCAACGGCCGCTCAACATAACTCAGGTCCTCAGCAACCTCCAATGGAGTGAAATCGATAATATGAGACGGGTCATGAACATACCTCCTCAGTGTCGAAACATGAAAAACATTGTGAACACCCGAAAGTCTGGGAGGAAGCGCAAGCCTGTAGGCAACTGGCCCTAAGCGCTCCAACACCTCAAAAGGTCCAATATAACGAGGGCTCAGTTTCCCACGAATACCGAATCTCCGAATCCCCTTCGAAGGCGAGACTTTCAGAAAAACATGGTCACCCACCTGGAACTCTAAGTCTCGCCGTCGAGTATCAGCATAACTCCTCTGTCGACTCTGGGCGGTCTCGAGGTGTCGTCGTATCAATCTGACCTTTTCCTCTGCCTCTAACAGTAGATCAGGACCCAAGGTCTTCTTCTCACCCACGTCACTCAAATAAAGGGGTGACCGACACTTGCGTCCATACAACGCTTCAAACGGAGCCATCTGAATGCTCGCTTGATAGCTGTTGTTGTACGCAAACTCAACTAATCCCAAGTGTCGGTACCATCCTCCTCCAAAGTCTAGAATGCATGCTCTCAACATATCCTCGAGGGTCTGAATAGTGCGCTCTGACTGCCCATCAGTCTGTGGGTGGAATGCTGTACTGAATCGGAGCTGCGTCCCCAAGGCTGTCTGTAAACTCCTCCAGAAATGTGAGACGAACCTCGGGTCTCTATCTGATACGATGGAAACAGGTACTCCGTGTAATCTAACCACCTCAGCCAAGTACACCTGTGTGAGTCGCTCCATCGGCCAAGTCATCTGAACCGGCAGAAAGTGAGCGGATTTGGTAAGCCTGTCCACGACTACCCAGATAGCATCCGCTCCCGTCTGTGCTCTCGGCAAACTAGTGACAAAATCCATCGTAACATGTTCCCATTTCCATTCAGGGATTGGGAGACTCTGCAACTTGCCAGCAGGTACACGATGCTCCGCCTTTACTTGAGGACAAGTTAGACAGTGTGCTACAAATCTCCCAATGTCTCTTTTCATCCCATTCCACCAAAACTGTGCCTTAAGATCCCTATACATCTTAGTCCCACCAGGATGGATGGTGTAAGGTGTATAGTGGGCCTCCCTCAAGATCTGCTCTCGGATCTCTGCGTCCATAGGCACACACGCGCGGTCCCTGTACCGTAGTACTCCCGCAGCATCGACTGAGAAGTCCCCTATCAAACCAGTTTGCATCTGCTCTCGAATCCTCACCAGGTGGGGGTCCTCACTCTGTCTCTCCCGAATCCTGTCCAACAGAGTGGGCTGCACGACTAGAGACATAAGTCTAGCAGAGACCCCAGGGGACACAACCTCGAGCTCTAACCGCCTCATCTGCTCAAGTAATGGCGCCTGATCGGTGATCCTCAAAGATAGACTCTGTACTGCTCTCCTGCTCAGGGCATCAGCAACCACGTTGGCCTTGCCAGGATGGTATAATATGTCTACATCATAATCTTTCAACAATTCCAACCATCTACGCTGCCTCAAGTTGAGCTCCTTCTGCGTGAACAGGTATTTCAAGCTCTTGTGGTCGGTATAAATCTCGCAATGCTCCCCATACAGATAATGGCGCCACAACTTTAGTGCAAAAATCACCGCAGCTAGCTCCAAATCGTGGGTAGGGTAATTCTTTTCATAATCCTTCAGTTGCCGGGAGGCATAAGCGATCACCCTTCGCTCCTGCATCAGCACGCAACCAAGTCCACTGTGCGATGCGTCGCTGTATACCACGTATCCTTTCCCCATAACAGGGAGGGAAAGGACAGGAGCCGACATCAATCTGTTCTTTAATTCCTCAAAGCTCCTCTGACAATCCTCACTCCAAATAAACTTAATCCCTTTTCGCGTCAAACGAGTGAGGGGTGTGGAAAGTTTCGCAAAACCTTCCACAAACCGACGGTAATATCCTGCTAAGCCCATGAAACTGCGAACCTCTGATACCGTCGTCGGTCGGGGCCAATCCCGGACTGCCTCGATCTTCGCCGGGTCTACTGCCACTCCAGCGGCTGAAATCACGTGGCCCAAAAAGACAACCTCCCGAAGCCAAAATTCACACTTAGATAACTGGCATACAACTTCCTCTCTCTCAGAAGTTGTAGCACAATCCTCAGATGCTCCTCGTGCTCCGCATCGCTTCGGGAATAAACTAGGATGTCATCAATAAAAACAACGACGAACCGATCCAGGTATGGTCGAAAAATCCTGTTCATTAAATCCATAAAAGCTGCAGGGGCATTTGTCAGTCCAAAAGGCATGACGGTGAACTCATAATGCCCGTACCGCGACCTGAATGCCGTCTTTGGGATGTCCTCGGCCTTCACCTTCAATTGGTGGTAACCAGACTGTAAGTCGATCTTGGAGAAGACACAAGTCCCTTGCAGCTGATCAAATAAATCATCAATGCGCGGCAAAGGGTACTTGTTCTTGATGGTCGCTTTATTCAGCTCCCGATAATCAACGCACAGTCGAAGCGAACCATCTTTCTTCTTCACAAATAGCACCGGCGCTCCCCAAGGCGATACACTCGGTCTCACAAAACCCTTATCCATTAAATCCTGGAGTTGCGCCTTTAATTCTCGCAGCTCAGCCGGTGCCATTCGGTAAGGAGCCTTAGAGATTGGCGCGGTTCCTGGGACCACGTCAATCAAAAACTCGACCTCCCTATCCGGCGGCATGCTAAACAGCTCTGGAAGAAACACATTCGGGAACTCGCGGGCAATCGGGATATCCGCGAGTCCCGGAGCCGCCGTAGGCTCCTTAACCACAGATGCCATAAAGGCTACGCATCCACTGCGCATCATCTGCCTCGCACGAGAAGTCAAAACCATAGAGGCAAAGAAAGCACTCTGGCACCCCCTGAAAACGAACACCTCCTGGCCTGGCTCGCTAAAAGTAACAGACCTCGCGGCGCAATCAATCGTCGCGAAATAGCGAGCCAGCCAATCCATCCCCAGTACAATGTCAAAATCTCGCAGCTGACTAAGGACCATCAGGTCCGCTGGCAAAATCCAAGACTCAATCTGTACCGGGCACGACCAGCAACACTCCTCTACAAACAATATGTGACCAGGAATCTGTACCTCTAAGGCATGTGGCAACCGACCTAACTCTAGTCCATGAGATGATGCAAATGCTCTACTAATAATAGAATGTGATGCACCGGTATCAAATAAAGTGCGAGCTCTAATACCAAAAAGTAAAGTGATACCTGCCACCACGTGGTCGGCTGCCGCGGAGTCCCCTACCTGAGCGGCGTAGACTCGCCCGCTCTGAGCTGGTGGTCGGTGGTCTGCAGGGTGGGAGGAAGGAGCCCTGCTCGCAGAAGCATAGGGCCGCTGAGCTGGCGGTCGCTGCTGAGATGGAGGAGAAACTGAGGCCGAAGAAGGCGCCACTGATGCCGAAAAAGGGCATGAAGATCGTATGTGCCCTGCCTGCCCGCAGCCATAACAACGCCCCCACCTCTGATCACAAGTGTCGGGGAAATGCGGACCCCCACAGAAGATACAACTGCCTGGGGCCCGAAACTGCCGTGACTGCTGCTGCTGCTGCCTGTGCGGCTGCCGCTGAGATCCCTGCTGTCGCGACTGCGACCTCTGCTGCTGCGAGTGCTGCTGCTGTCGCTGGGGCTGCTGATGCTGTGGGGGCCTCTGGGATCCCCCAGGCCCTCGCCGCTCCGAACGCCCCCGGCCCGTAAACTGAGGCGGTTGCGGTCGGGGCGGCCCTCCAGGAACTGGCCTGTCCCCCCTCATCTGATGCTGGTCGCTTCTTCTCAGAACTCTGAGCGACCGGACCTCCGCGTCTAGAAACAACCTGATCTCCCCTCTCGACCCACTGGGCATGATCCACTGCCTCTGATAAAGTCTGAAGCCTCTGGGCGTGTACCATGGTAAAGATCTCGGGGCGCAAGCCTGTCTCAAACAGCTCCACCTGGTGCAGCCCATCCCTGGCAACGTAGGGCACGCAGTTGAGCAACTGCGTAAACTCCTGATAATAGTCCCACACCGGGCGATCACCTTGCTGCAGGTTCTTCAAGTCATCTTCTATCTTCTTCTTCACACTCGTGGAGAAGTAAGTGTCAAGGGTCATCCTCCTGAACTCTGACCAGGGTAGCTGCCGGGTGACCTGAAACTCTAGGGGCTCGACCCGACGCCACCAAGCATCTGCATCCCCCTCCAGACAGTGTACTGCCAAATGTGCTCTGAACCTCTGGTCAGATGAAGAAGTCCCGAACATCTTCTCCATCGACGCTAGCCACGATTCCAATCATCCCACGGGTGAGTGCTCCGCCCGAGAACTTAGGGGGTCCCCGCTTGCAGAACTGCGTGAGTTTATCAGAAAACTCCCGCTCCTCCTCTGGGGTCAAAGGCCTGAAACATCCCCTGAGCCCCGCTGCTCGACGACGGCGCTGTAGGGGCAAGTGGAAATAGTCGGTGGTACAACAGGTGGTACTGGGGCCTCTGCAGTAGTAGGGGGAGGTGCCGCAACCTGGGCAAGTAACTGCTCAAACCTCTGCTCCTGTCGGCGGTGGCTCTCCGCCAACTGGGCCATCATGGCCCTTCAGCTCACTGATCTCAGAAGGCCGGTACTGCTCCGGCTCCTCCGGGGGTGTAGGAGTACCCCGAGTAGGAATCTGCCGCCTAGGAGGCATCCTGCCACACAAAATCCACGGGTCAGTAAACCAAACCACTCTCGACCCAATCAAGCGAAAGTCATGGGCATTCCCCTATTTCTGTAACCTTATGTTGTCTGCAGCCAACATAATAGTCCCCCAGAAATAGGCTATGCCATCCCTCTTCACTCACAGGAAGAGTTAACAACCAATTACCGACTTTCGCACAATATCACGTCACTCGCGCTCAGCCTTCCTAGGGTCTGCCAAAAGCCTAGGGTTTCCTAAGTCCCGTCTGACCTATCCCCTAAGCTCTGATACCAACTAATCTTGTCACGCCCCGGGTGTAAACCAGAACCCGGGCCCGTCCACAGATCCGCCGTGCATACAGAATTTTCCGTGTACACGAAGCGCTGATAACCTGCTCAGATATAAAACAAGTAATAAAGGAGCATAAAACAGAGCTAACTAAAACTAATACAACTCAGACAAATGCTGGAAATAAAGTACAGTAAGCTCTCAAAAACATACAAGTGTCTCTCCCAGCTCACGAAATATATACAACCAGCTGGCCGCAGCCAGACCCAAAATAAAAGGAAAATACAACCGTCTGAGTGTACTGGGGATACATCAAAACTATCAAAAACTCGAACTCGGGGGCAGTGGCTATCTAGTCAGCGATCCTCTTACCTCGGTCCAGGGAAGAGGGTCCCGCAACTCCCGCAGAGAACTCTGCAAAACAAAGGGAACAGAAAAGAGAAAACAGTGGGGGGGGGTGAGAACTACTATAAAAACAGTAGCCTCCCCTAGTGGGTAGACCTCAAAACTCAGACATGCCCACTAGGACTATCAGAGGCGAAGAAAATGAAACAAAGGTGGTAAGCTACAAGTACACTACTGATGCAAAGCTACCACTAACATGCCTCTACGATGTCTGCTAGAGAATGGCTAAAGGCAAGCACCAGAACATAAGGACTGACAGACCAACACAATCAAAACACCAGTAAACACTGTACTGCTGCTCTGCTGTCAACCTCACAACTGAGTATCTCCCCTGTCCAAATAGACAGGAACCCAACACGGCCTGACCGGCACCCAACACGGCTGACGGCACCCAAACACGGTCGAAATCCTACTCCGGAGTGGCACTCGAGGGAGCGACCCCACACGAGCATAGCATCATTGTCACTAGTATCATCAGTACCATAAATAGCAGGACGGGGTCACGACCCTGATCAAAGTGGGAAAACCCATCCACTAAAAGGGAAACTCGATCCCCTACCCCCAATCTGGTGCAAAAGTAATAATAATAATCCGGTCAACCGCCCACAGTCCTCGGTCGCCGCAACCCCCAAAACTCAATCCCCGACTGTCCCAACTCTGAACATCTGACTACACAATCCCTTTAGGCTAGACGACAGGAGGATAAACAAAAGCATGGTTTCTCCTAAGTCCAATTCCAATAAGTTGGTGTAGCAGAAAAAGGTGGCCTACCTAGATGACCATTCAAGCATGCAAAGTCCTTTATTTGCCATAATTATTCCAATTATTCAAACATATGCAACATTAAGTGTTTGGGCAAATCCCGATGTACATGTGGTAAGATATATGATACTTAATACATTTTAGATGCACAATCTACTAGCAAGTACCCTTTTACAACATTCATTCTAATCACATGCCCAACCTTCCCTCAACATACAATATGATATGGCTATAGCATTCTTTCCAACTAATTAAATTGCATATCTAAACATGGAAACACCACTTACTAACTTGTAGCTTGCTAACAATGCAAGTAATAGCAAAGGAACCTTAATCTCATACAAGCATGCTAGATACATTCACCATTAATTACATATAATCATGGCATTCTAATAGGCCTAGTGACATTCACAAGTAGGAGGTTCACAACATCACCCACCTGAAGCGCTATTCCAATTATCCAAAGGCGAAGTCCCAAGACCAGTCCAAATACACCACCAATCTGTACAAAGTACCCCAAAGGAAAATACATAAGCTAAACATCCACAATTCCAGAATCTGTCCCCCCAAACCAGCAGTCGACAATTCACTAATTTTCACCTGCGAATAATGTCCAGAAAAATCCAAGAAAAATACTATCGCGATCCTTGCGACGAGCCCGTCGAAACAAGTACCTGCACGCCCAATTGGGTTTCCTACGCTGAGATAAAAATCCGACAAGGGGTACACCCCGAATCCAAACTGCACTAAATTCCTGTAACAAGGAACCACAGAGGAAGAAGATTCTCACCCTCGAGTAAAATTCAGAAAATTCTGAGAAAAATCCAGGATACTCCTTGCGAAGCGTAGATGAAAATTGCCTTTTGAATCGCCTCGTTCCGACGCCTGAGCGAAAAGATATGGCAAGAACACTGCGGTGCTGTCCCAAAAGTCCGCGAAGAAAAAGGGTCAAATGGGTGCTAAGAAAACTCCAAGATCAGCACGGAAATCGAGGAACCATAAAACATAGGAGTTGAAGCCCTACCTGTCGTGAGTCCAACGGCGCAAGAATCGGTGGATTCCGAGGTCGGGGTGAGTCGGAGGAGTCCAAACACTGAGAAGGGGCGAAGAGGATCGCCGGAGAACAAGCGTCGCGCCGCGCCGTAAAATGGTGAACCTCGGAAGCGTGCCTCCAAAAATCTTTCAAACTTCTCCAAAGGGTAGAGCCAGAGAGAGGAGGAACTTCTGTGAAGGGAGCCCAGTGAAAAAGGTCCAAAAAAGACAAGAAAACGAAAGGGGGGTCCTATTTATAGGCCCAGCCCACAAGCATAACGGGCGGGTTTTCGGGCGCGGTTTCGGGCGCACTGCGCCCGGAAACCCGGGTTGCACCTTCCGTCCGACGCGCCCGGAAGCGCCAGGGAGCGCCACGTACCCCGACAGGGACAGCGGATCCCCGATCCACGCCCACGACCGCCGCGTGTCCCCCTCGCTGGTCAGCGGGGTAGGGACGGCCGCCCAATCTCGAGGCGACGCGTGTCGCACTCGAGTGCGGCCGACCGCCACCGCCTGCGCCACTGTGCGCGCACGTGCGTGCAACAGTAACAGAGGCGCCCCCCCCCGCGCCCCGTGGACCGCGCCCACGTGGGCCGACGGAATCCGACGCCGCCACG
>CM055077.1:13594487-13646971 GCA_029204045.2 Tillandsia leiboldiana | reverse complement strand
TTTTCACACCCCAACGCTACCTCTTCCCATCGATCGGCGTGGAGACCAAGGGCCGCGACCGAGGAGAGGGAGGGCCGAGTACACCTTTCGAAACCGGGCACGCAAGAACGGGATGATCCCTTTCCCCCATTGTTCAACCCTAAGCGACGAACACCGAGTGAGCATGGTTTTAGATCGTTCTTGTTTTTCTTGCTTTCTCGTTTTCTTGTTTTTAGCAAGCGGGGGGAGGGAGGATGACGGCTTCGCCGGATTTCGGCGTGCGTGTGGAGCCGCGCATGCGGACGGCGCGCCCACACGGCCTGCGCAGGGGCTGGGCGCATGCGCACCCGCGCATGCGGGCGGCACCGCATGCGGGTGGCGCGCACGCCGCGGCCTGCGCAGGGGCTGGGGGCATGCGCACCCGCGCATGCGGGCGCACCGCTGCGGGTGGCGCGCCCGCGGCGGCCTGAGCACGGCTGGCGCGTGCGCACCCGCGCATGCGGGCAACACCCGGATGCGGGTGGCGCGCCCGCGCGGCCTGCGCAGGGCCGTGCGCGCGCGCACCAGCGCATGCGGGCGGCGCCCCCGTACGGCCGCACGGGCCGAGCGTCGCGCGGGGGAGGGCCGCGTGAGCCGGGGTCGTCTGTGTTTTACTCTTCGTTGATTACGGTTGGTGGGTACTGATTTTCTACCCGGGGCTTCTTTGATAGCTTCGGGGAGCGTGCCGGGATGCGGGGGAGTCGAGCGTTGATCCCTACACGTGACAGGTGGGTTTTATTTGAGGCTTAGCATAGAATCGGTGTTGTTGGAAGGTTACTATTTGCATGTTATCGGTACTAATGCTGACGGTCTCTATGATTTGCGTTATTTCCCTGTATCTTGGTTACTGTGCTCGTAGTTGCGACACGCGCACCCGCGGTCTGGCCACCACAAGGGTGCTCTTTTCCGGGAAAGCGGTCTCCGACCCGTGTAAACCACGAGGTGATGTGGTGGGGACCCCCGTAGGTGTGGGGTTTGAGGCATCAAGGGGGGGAGCGGTGCGATCCGTCGGGGTAGGTGCCCGACGAGGTCAGGTGCCCCAAGGTGTGAGCGGTGCGATCCGTCGGGATAGGTGCCCGACGAGGTCAGGTGTACAGGTGTACAGGTCTTACGGGTATTACAGGTGTTGCAGGTGTTCGCGTATTACCTTTCCCTTGAGCAGAGTGGTTGCCCTGGATAGTCATACAGTTGGGTTTGGTTTTCTTTCCTGCCTATATTCTATCATTGTGTCGCTGACTACCCACTCCGTGACAGGTTCTTCCAGGGGTGCGAGGTAGACGACGGTGAGGCCGAGGCAGGAGTAGTCGGGCCGTGGGGAGCCCTAGTCTGTATCTCCTTTACCTTTCCTTGCATTTCATTTGATACTGTAGGCTACGGTGTGGTTCTCGATACCCTCGTGGGTCGGTGTGGATGTTGATGTTGGTACTCTGGATATGCACTACTGGTTCTTTTTTTTACTATCTCCGGTCGGCCGATTTCAAAGCAAAACAACAAGAAAAGAAAAGAATTGCGAAACTATTTTCAAAACTTGGGTCGTGTGGGCCCGTTTTCTAAACCCTGTGGATTTATGGCTTTTTCAAACAGTTTGCAAAACCCTGGGTCGTGTGGACCTGCTTTCAAAACCGTGAGTTTATCCTTTCAACTTGACCGGCCTTGAGCATTATTCCTTTTCTTCATTCGTCGTTATGTTCCCGAATTGTTGTGATTGAATGAATGCTGTGTATAACTGTTGTATTAGCCGCGACGTCGTGCATATACAGAGGAGACTCTGCCCGTTTTTCGAGTAAATCTGTATATGCGGCGGGTCTGGGCACGCGCGGGGAAGACCGAATCAAAAAAAAAAAAGTTCTACGCCAAACAAACAACTCTTCTTTTCGCTGAACGAAACCCCGGGGCGTGACAGATTAAGATGGTATCAGAGAGGTTTTCTTTTAATCACAACAGTGAAGGTCCAACATCCACAGTGATACCACACGTAGCTTTGAATAAATGAAATGTGCAGGACATAGGGGTGTAGGACGTGAGTGATCGGGGGGGGGGGGGGGGAAGTGTAGTTCTTTCTCTCTCGATGTATGGTAGTTGTTCTAGCGGAGACTAGAACTAATGTTTTGGTTGTATGTATGTACAGACGATGGTCCGAACTAGAGCGTCGGCCGGGGACGAGGGGGCAGATGCGACGGCATCGACGGCCGCGGAGAACCAACTCCTGCGGCAGCAACTGCGAGAGATGGCGGGGCAACTGGCGACCCTACAGATCATGTGCGTCAGTTGACGCAACAGCTCCCAGCCGCGACAGTGACGGTCGCTCCGGCCCCTCGCAGGGGCCAACCGCGCCAGCAGCAGTACCGCAAGTGACGGGGACTGGGGTAGGAGCGGCCCCTCCACCGGTAGCAGCGGCCGGGATAGCATCAGCCCAGACCACGAGCCGGTGGCAGCACCCCCAACAGCGTTCATGGGACCGGCGCCGGGGACCCTCGGCGGGGGTACCTCGGGGGAGACCATGGTGGCACCCGTCCCTACTGTGGCCGCCGCCGCCACGGGAGAGGGGACAGCTTCACTGACGGAGCGGGAGCGGGTACGAGCCAACCTGGCGGATTTCAAGAAATACGATCCACCCATTTTCGAGGGAGAAACGACCGACCTTGGGTCGTCGAGAAGTGGTGTGGGTCGATGGAAAAGCTGTTTGAAGACTTGCTCATGGAGGACTGCAAGCGGGTTCCCCTAGCGGTCCACTGCCTGGAGGGGAACGCCCGCTTATGGTGGAAGACGGTGCGCCTCGACCCCACCAGGGGCACCGTGCTTCCATCATGGACGACGTTCAAGCAGGAGCTGTTTGGGGCTTTCTTCACCAACAGCGTCAAGAAGAAGCTGGAGGACGACTTGAACCACATCCAGCAGGGGAGGAAAACAATCATGGAATATCAGCGCGAATTCGTGCGATTGGCCAACTGCGTCCCTTTCGTCATAAGGGACGAATCCCACAAGGCGCAACTCTTTGTGGATGGCTTACGAAGTGATATCTTCCAAGTGGTACAGGCAGCCGACTTACACACGTTCCAGAAAGTGGTCGACCGGGCCACTGTGGTAGAGCGCGGATTCGTTGTTACACGCGCTAGGAGGGAGGCCCCGGCACAGCACGAGGATAGGAAGCGGCAACAGCAGAACTACGGGGGAGGTTCTTCTACTGGGAGCCGACCCCCCAAGCGGTGGAGACCACAGTCAGGATCACGGAGCGCACCTGCAGGAGGACCAAGACCAGGAGACAGGCCTTGTGTGATCTGCGGGGGAGCGCACCAGGTGTTAGATTGCCCTCAGAGAGTCGATCATTACTTCCGCTGCGGCAAGCAGGGGCACTTTCGCCGCAACTGCCCCCTTGCCATGGGACCAGCCTCTTCTGCCGCATCCACGCCTTCGCCACAGTTTTTCGGGCGGGGGGAAAGCTCCTTTGGGTCGACCTCTAGGCCCCCGGCATCGCGGCGCGAGGAGGAAAGGCAGCCTCAACCAGGCGGGCGAGTCTATTCAATGCCCCGCCAGGAGATGGACCCGCCGGAGGACGTACTGGCAGGTATTACTTCTATTTCAAATTTCCCGTGCTAGAACCCTTTTTGACACTGGAGCACGCACTCTTTTTTCTCGTGACTACGTGTTCATGCACGGACCTTGGGGAGACACCTCTCCCAAACCGGATGACGGTCCAGACGGCGGCTGGGGCCCTGGAGGCGGTTAACTTTGTGGCCGCTTGCCCGATCAGGCTAGGACGACTGCCTTGCCCGTGGGACTTGGTGGTGATACCTTTGAAGGAATACGATGCGGTGTTGGGCAATGGACTGGCTCTCGAGGTACCAAGCGCTCATCGATTGCGAGAAACGGCAGGTGCGGCTACAAGAACCGGGTTTCCTGAGCACGTGTACCTGGCGTGCAAGAGTACTTCCTTCCCTGCGGTCATCTCAGCAACAAAAGCCAGAAGATTGGTAGAGGGTGGGTGCGTGGCCCTACTTGGCGTCGGTGGACATGATCACCCGCCCCTCGGGGACGCCGTCGGACATCCCGGTAGTAAGGGATTTTCCTGATGTCTTCCCGACGGAACTGCCCGGGTATGCCCCCCCCGAGCGGGAGGTGGTGTTCCCAATAGAACTGCTACGGCGCACGCAGCCGATTACGAAGGTGCCGTACCGAATGGCTTTCGCGGAGTTGAAGGAGCTTAAGGCGCAGCTGGAGGATCTCTTGGACAAAGGGTTTCATCAGACCGAGTGTGTCACCCTGGGGCGCACAGTGCTCTTTGTGCGGAAGAAGGATGGAAGCCTGCGACTCTGCATCGACTACAGAGGGATAAACAAAGTTACAGTGAAGAACAAGTACCCCCTGCCCAGAATCGACGACCTCTTCGACCAGCTACGAGGAGCGACAGTCTTCTCAAAGATTGATCTGCAATCGGGCTACCACCAGCTTCGGGTTCGGAATGAGGATATTCCAAGAACCGCCTTCCGGACCCGGTATGGCCACTACGAATTTACGGTTATGCCTTTCGGGCTTACGAACGCCCCCGCAGTCTTCATGGATATGATGAACCGGATCTTCAGGCCTTTCCTAGACCGGTTCGTAGTGGTCTTCATCGACGACATCCTGATCTATTCACACACGGACGAGGAACACGAGTACCATTTACGAGCGATCCTGCAGACCCTCAGGGATCACCAGCTGTTCGCTAAACTCAAGAAGTGCGAATTCTGGCTACGCGAGGTAGGGTTCCTAGGGCACGTGATCTCGGCAAAGGGAATCGCCGTGGACCCCAAGAAGGTGGAATCGGTAACAGCCTGGCAACCACCGACTACAGTGACGGAGATCCGCAGCTTCTTGGGCCTGGCCGGATACTACCGACGCTTTGTCGAGGGCTTCTCGAAAATAGCCGCCCCTCTGAACCGGTTGACCAGGAAAGGAGAAAAGTTTGTGTGGTCGACCAAATGTCAGGAGAGCTTCGAAGAACTAAAGAAAAGACTAACCAGGGCGCCGATACTTGTACTACCGACCCCCGGAGAGGATTATGAAGTGTACTGCGACGCATCAAGGGTCGGCCTTGGGGGCGTACTGATGCAACAGGGGAAGGTAATAGCTTATGCTTCTAGGCAACTGAAGGATTTCGAAAAGAACTACCCGATACACGATTTGGAGCTGGCTGCAGTGGTTTTTGTTCTAAAGTTATGGAGACACTACCTCTTTGGTGTCCACTGTAACGTCTTTTCAGACCATCAGAGTCTTAAGTACCTGTTCACACAAAAGGAACTAAATTTACGACAGAGGCGGTGGCTTGAGTTATTGAAGGATTACGACTTGACAATCCAATACCACCCCGGTAAGGCAAATGTGGTGGCGGACGCGTTGAGCAGGAAAGGGCAACTGGAAGGGGGATCGTTGTGCGCGATAACTGAGCAAAGCGGCCTGATCGCGGATTTCTCACGACTAAGGTTGGAGGTGGTGCCAGCAGGCGCTGTGGCGCAACTTCTAGCCTTGGTGGTCAAGCCGACGCTGCTCGAGAAGATCCGGGAAGGACAACAGACTGACCCTCACTTACAGCTCGTTCGAGACAGGATCTCCCCGGAGCAAGTGAACGACTTTTCAGTGGAAGGCGACGGCACCATTCGGTTCCGAGGGCGGTTTTGCGTACCGGATTCGGCAGAATTAAAGGAGGAAATCCTGGCCGAAGCACACCGCACCCCTTATGCAGCGCATCCGGGGGGCACGAAGATGTACAGGGACCTCAGGCAAACATTCTGGTGGCCCAAATTGAAGGGGGACGTGATGCGTCATGTAGCTCACTGCCTGGTATGTCAACAGATAAAGGCGGAACACCAGTGACTGGCGGGAAAGTTACAGCCCCTACCGGTGCCAGAGTGGAAGTGGGATCAGATCACCATGGATTTCGTCACAGGGTTTCCACGTTCACAGCAGGGGCATGACACGATTTGGGTCGTAGTGGACCGGCTAACCAAGTCAGCGCACTTCCTACCCATTCACACAACCTGGACCCGAGAGCGGTTGGCTCAAGTCTACCTCAGCGAGATTGTGAGACTGCATGGAGTGCCGGCATCGATCACATCGGATAGAGACACGCGCTTCATTTCAAAGTTTTGGCAGAGTCTGCAGCGGGCCTTGGAGACCAAACTACAGTTCAGCACGGCCTTCTACCCGCAGACGGACGGACAGTCGGAGCGAGTGATCCAAACGCTAGAGGACCTGCTGCGGGCCTGTGTACTTGACTGGGGGGTCGGTTGGGAGCGCTACCTGCCCCTCGTAGAATTCGCCTACAACAACAGCTACCAGGCCAGCATCCAGATGGCACCCTACGAAGCCTTATACGGGAGACGCTGCCGATCCCCGATCTGTTGGGACGACTTGGGAGAACGGAAGTTCTTGGGACCCGACTTGGTGGAGGAGACTGAAGAGAAAGTACGCCTTATCAGACAGTGCTTACTGACCGCTCAGAGTCGACAAAAGAGCTACGCGGATCGGAGACGCCGCGACCTAGAATTCCAGGTGGGAGAACACGTGTTTTTGCGGGTCTCGCCGTCCAGAGGGATCAAGCGCTTCGGGCTGAAAGGCAAGCTGAGCCCACGGTTTGTGGGGCCTTTCGAGATCCTGGAGCGCATTGGCCCAGTGGCTTACCGCCTTGCCCTACCACCGAACCTCAGCCGGGTCCACGACGTGTTCCACGTTTCGATGCTCAAGAAATACCTCCCTGACCCATCGCATGTTCTGGATGTCTCGACACTCGAACTGAAGGAGGACCTAAGCTTCGAGGAAACCCCAGTGCGAATCCTAGCAAGGGAGAGCAAGACACTGCGAAATCGAGCCATTCCCTACGTGAAAGTGCTCTGGAGCAACCACGAGGAACGAGAAGCGACGTGGGAGCTGGAGTCAAAAATGAGGGGGTGCTACCCCGATCTTTTCACCACAACCCAGGATTGAGTTTCAGGGACGAAACTCGTTTTTAAGAGGTAAGTGGTGTAATATCTGCGGGTTTCAGGGCACCTGGATCTTTTATTTTTAAACTTTATTTGCACCGCGGTTCGCTTAAGAGGTCTGAAAGGTGGTTATTAATTCCTTATTGCTGGGCAGACCGTCAGGGCTCGCGGGTATTTTTGGATAATAAAGCTCGCGAAACGGAGAACGGCGGCGCGATCGGTTTTGGATTCCGACTCCGGAATCTCCCAGAATAAATTCGGGAAGGTTGCTTGTGTTGGGTTATATGTAATAATGGATCTAAATAGGGGAAAAAACACCTAGAGGGGGGTGAATAGGTGTAAACAATAAACACTCAAAAAATCATTGCGCAATAAAACCCAATGCGGAAATAAAAATGAACACGCAAGATTTTTTACGTGGAAAACTCCAAATCGGAGTAAAAAACCACGGGACCGATAACACGGCGAAATCCACTAGAATTAAAACACGTACAAGGTGATTTAACGTACTCACAGATGACTCAACCTTTTACCATACGCTCCTAGTTGATCTTCTCCGCTCGCTCCGCAACGCGTCTCGAATCCACGATCTGCGTCCAACGCCGAATCCACGGCATCCAACGTCGAATCCACGACGTCCGACCGAATCCACGGTCTTCACCTAGTAGCACGCTTCGAATCCATGAACGTACCTCGCTCCGAATCCACGAGAGCGGTTGCACCATGAATCCACAAGGCCACGCGAGTCCACGCGCCGATTTTGGGGAAATCGTTGTTTTTGGGTGGTGATGATCCGCCGAATACTTAGATTAGAAATAGATCGGAAATACCATCTAAGTATTCATTAATTTGATTCTACTCAAAATCTGAGTTTGGAAAACCTAGAATCAAATTAATCAATATAGATGAAGAAACATAGAATTAAATCCTGTATTTCCTTTCTTCTCTATATGTGGATTGACCGTCCTTTCGGAATTGACGGCTTACCCTAGAAAAAGATTTATAGGGTGTATTTATAGGTTAGATACATTTGGAAGGAGATAAGAATCAAAAACCAACCATTTCTGGAGTTTTTAAATGACGACGATCCGGATCGGATTAGGCGATCCTGATCGTCGCAACAAAACAGGCAAAATCCAGAAACACAAAGGTTCGGGATCCGGATCGGTTTGCCTGATCCGGATCGTTCATACAATTCAGAAAACTTAACATTCGGGATCCGGATCAGAATCTTCTTGGATCCGGATTGAAGTATTGTATGAAGCAACAACCTTCGGGATCCGGATCGCTGGCTCTGATCCGGATCCTGAACATGTCCGAACACCAGTTTTTGATTTTTATGACAATAAAAGTTCATCCAAGTGTTTCTACACTATAAGAAGTATTCGGATCACCAAAATTAATTAGTTAAACATACCTGATCCTTTTGAATTCTTCTTTCTTGAGATTGAGGTATATGATCCAAAATTCTTTCATCTTCAATCTTCAAGACTTAACACTTTCACGAAATGCGCCAAAACAAAATCCGTAACAATCTCCCCCTTTGGCGGTTTCGTGACAAAACACAAATCCACTAAAGAAAATTCAAAAAGATATTTTTGTTGATATCACCATACAACAAAAATTTACAATGGAGATCCAAAATACATGAGATAAACTCCTAAGACAGACTCTAGACTTAGACATCTGCACTCTCTGCAAAAAGAAATCATTCTTGACAAAAAGAGAGCGTTAGATACCTCAAGAATATTTAGCATTCAAAACCTAGCAGAGATAAAGTTTATACTCATCATGACATTTAGTAATTCAGATATGTAATAAGATCACAATCAAACATTGACATATCTTCTAAGCAATAAGATTCCAAATGTCATAACTTTGCTTTGTTAGTAATCAAACAACTTGTTAGTAATAATACATGTCCAAAAAGTTAGTCGAATAGTTAGTAGGGACATGCAACAAATCACAAGATAAAACCAGAAGTTGTGATACTTACCTTTCACCAAAGTCAAAGTTTGTTCAAAGTTCAAAGTTCTCACAAAGTTCTCTAAACTCTCTCCCCCTTTTTGTCACTAAACTTAGCCAAAAATACAAAACTTAAGGAGAGTTAAGAAGTTCAAAATCAAGAAAAACCTGAGAACTAAAATTAACAGAGACTAACAACTGAACTGAAAAACCTAAAAACTGAAATCCTGCACAAAAAATTAAAATCCTGCACAAAAAGATAAAAACGAACGTGAGGCAAAAAATTAATCAATCATCAGATTCAGAGTCTTCAGAGCTCGTGCAGCCCATCTTAGAGAACATCTTTTTCACCAGTTTGTTCATTGAATTGACCTTCTTAGTTATGGTAATATGAGCTGCCGTAATGAGCTCAAGCTCATTGGAAATTCTCTTCTGTTCCTTCGAAATCTGTTCCTGCTCAAAGGATAATCGTTGTTGTTCTTTGTAGATGGATGAGACTGA
Organism: Tillandsia leiboldiana; assembly: GCA_029204045.2. Classification (NCBI taxonomy): domain Eukaryota; kingdom Viridiplantae; phylum Streptophyta; class Magnoliopsida; order Poales; family Bromeliaceae; genus Tillandsia; species Tillandsia leiboldiana. The sequence goes on along the minus strand of CM055077.1, from coordinate 13,637,528 downwards.
TGCTTCGTCCGCTGGTGCGGGTGCTGGTTGTGATGGTGATGCAGAAGTGCCCACACACGGTTTCTTCTCAGTCGAAGACGTCGGAGCAACATGTGGCAATTTGTGAAGGGACTTCACAATTGTTGACTCATCTATCATCCCCCAACAGTGTTGATATGATGTCGAGCTGATGTCAATTTCAAATTTTTTCAAAATCCTCATGATGATCAATGGAAATGGAAGTCGCTCAGAAGGATGAGGATGCTCAACATATCTTGACATTCTATTCCAAATTATGTAGGGAATGTTCATGTTCAATCCTACAGCCTCAGAAGGATGACCTATGAGATATAAGAACAACATTCTATCCCATCTCACTACCTTTGTCTGCATGTTAGGGAGAATGTTGTAACACGTGATGAAGTTGAGAAAGCGGTACTCAAGCCGAAGTTGTTTGGATTTTACAGATTTGCCATCTGCTGATTCAGTTCCTTCCAAACAAATTGCTTCTATCACGGTTTGCCACAAGGCATTTGACAAACTTCTTCCCGTCAAAAAGTTGATCCCCGACCTGTTGGAGTCCATTCCTAGGACATCGCCGATTAAACGATACAAACAATACCCAAGTAATTCGGGGAATCGGCAGACTTGGATGAGATTAGCTTGCTTAATTAAATTCCCAAATTCTGGTGAGTGATTTCGGAGAGCTTCAATGTTGACATGTCGTTCACCGATGCATTCACGATGTTCAAAAGTTCTAAGGCGATCAGTGTTAACGACCACTTCTTCCACGCGAGGCGGGGAGTCAGGAACTATCGGCTTGTTGATGTCAACGTCTCGTGGTAGTCCAAAGCGTCGAGCCAGACGTTTTCTTTTCATAGAGATAGTTGGTGCAGACATAGGTGCTTTCCCTGTGTCCATGGATGCCTTTCCTTTTGATCGATCGGAAGCCTTTTGTTCAGGTTTAACGGGCATTGATTCATCATCATCATCCGTCAACTTGTCCCAATCCACCTCATCATTATCTGCTTTAGTCTCTGAATCGCTGATAAGATGAACTTCACCTTTTCGTTGAGGTTTCTTAGCTCTTTTCAGTTTGTTGGTTGCTCGAGTATGCACCATTGTGACTAACAGCAAGATGATCAATGAGAAGTCCATTGCTGTGAGTGCTTTAAAAAGTTTGAAATCCTGTGAATACCAACTCAAGAACACATGAAAAATTGTTAATTTTGAAAACTTTGAAAAATTGTACCCAAACAATCATAATCATGTAGAGAGACTAAGAATCAAATTAGTTTTACAAAAAGAATTTTAAAAATAGATCAATTGCATGATTTTCAAAAATTCCTATTATATGCCCTAAAACCAAATTTTCAGAAATCGAAGCCCAAAAATTCGTTAATCAATAGAATACCTAGCATATAATCAAAACTAATCTACCCAGAGTTCTTATTTCAAAAGAAATTTGACCAAAAACCATTCACAAACGAAAAAGTTCCATGATTTCTACTCACGTTTTGAGCAAACAAGGAAAAACAGTGAAAAACCGAGATTTTGATCAATAAAACTTACATGGAATCGAAGAACTCGAGTTTGGAAGGCTCCAAGAAGGATGAATTCTAGAGAGAGAAGCTCTGGAGTCTTAAGAACAAAAGATTGCAATAAAAGAAATCAAAAACCCTCTTGTTCTAATAAAACCCTAGCCGTGATCCGGATCGGATTGAGATTTCAATCCGGATCGGCTACCCGCAGGAAATACCTGCGGTCGGGATCCGGATCAACTTGTCCGATCCGGATCGGCTCCAACTTTTTCTTCAAAAAAATTTAGAAAAATTCCATAAAATCCAGAAAAAGTATGTAAGCATTTTAGCACATCAACTTTAAACAAAAATCATCGTTTCATGTCAAGAGAAATAAATTATGTTAAATCTATCAATAACATTCAAATAATGACATGAAAATTTATAGAAATTAAAACCTTTAAAGTTGATCAAGTTCAACCACATCCATCATGATCTTATGAGTAAGGCGTTTATCAAATCATTAATATGGTAAAGAAAATGAAGTACCAAGATCAATAGATGTTTGAAATCCCAAATAAATTATATAATGTATCTAGTCAATCTATTGAAGAGAGTGGCTCTTTGAGCATCTTTCATTAAAAATCCCACCTTATACCAACCTTGAAATTTCACGGAGTCAAGTATTTCAATCAAGCATTTTATTTAATCAAAAATTACAAAATCATGCTTGGTATACATGTGGTAGCTGCACACAGTACTCGGGCGACCGAGGTGGTAGCTCTTTCCTCCATGTGGTGGTAGTTTTCACACTCCTCATTGGGATGTAACTCTTTCCACATCTTTTGAGCATTTTACTTTTCTTTGACTCCCCCTCAATTGGCTATCAATTAATTTAAGATATAAAGTATTCAACCAAGGATTGATCTCGAATTCATACTCGACTAAATAGTCAAATAAGATAAAAACAATACCAAGAGATCATTGAGAGAGAAATTGACTTTGATCAATTAAAAATGGTTTAATTTAAATAAATGATCAATGCATCAACTGAATTATTATGATATCCAAAGCATAATAAATTTCTAATTAGATGAAAGGATGCAAGTAAAGTCAATAATACACATGCTCAATTAATGTACTATGTATAAACATAGATAAAGAACAAAAACACAAAAACAAAACCTAACCTAAGCAAAAGTTTCAAAAAGAAGTTTATTTCAAGGAAAGCATTCCAATTACTTTACGCAAATGAATAAAACGTTTTTGATCCAAAGGTTTTGTTAAAATGTCAGCTAATTGATCTTCAGTTGAAATATATGAAAGTTGAAGAGTATTTGATTCAACTAGCTCTCTAAGAAAATGATATCTAAGTTCAATGTGTTTTGTTCTAGAGTGCAACACGGGGTTTTTAGAAATGTTAATTGCACTTGTGTTGTCACAAAGAATTGTTACCGAAGTTGCTGAAATCCGGAAGTCGCTCAACACACTTTTCATCCAAATGAGTTGGGTTGAACAACTACCCGCTGAAATGTACTCTGCTTCGGCAGTCGAGAGTGCAATGCAATTCTGTTTTTTGCTATGCCATGCAACAAGGCAATGGCCTAGATAAAAGCATGCACCACTTGTGCTTTTCCGATCATCCACAGATCCTGCCTAATCGGCATCTGAGTATCCAATAATATCTAAACTCGTTCCCATAGGATACCAAATTCCGAAATTTATGGTTCCTTTGATATACCGGATGATCCGTTTCACCGCTTTCAGGTGAACCTCCTTGGTGCAGATTGATATCTCGCGCAAATCCCAACACCAAAAGATATATCCGGGCGACTAGCCGTGAGGTAAAGTAGACTTCCAATCATACTCCGATAAAGTTTCTCGTCTACATTCTCACTAAAAGATTCACTTCCTAATCCTTTATTGCTAGTTCCCATTGGAGTCGGAAAATCTTTACAATTTTCTAAATCAAACTTTTTGACCAACTCCAAAGCATACTTGGATTGACACAAGTGAATGCCTTCATCACTCTGTTTCACTTGCAATCCAAGGAAATAAGTCAATTCGCCCATCATTGACATCTCAAATTCGCTTTCCATGGTTTCAGCGAATTTAGAAGCATCATTATCTCTTGTCGCACCAAATACGATGTCATCGACATAGATTTGTGCTACAATGAAGTTATTTTGATAATGCTTCACAAAGAGAGTCCTGTGTGCTCCCCCTCGAGTATAGCCCTTATCCAATAGGTGCTTTGTTAGCCTTTCGTACCATGCTCGCGGTGCTTGTTTTAAACCGTAAAGAGCCTTTTTCAAACGAAAAACATGGTTAGGTTGTTTACAGTCTACAAAACCTTTCGGTTGAGCCACATAAACTTCCTCGTTTAAAAACCCATTTAAAAACGCGCTCTTAACGTCCATTTGAAATAATTTTATTTTAAAATGACAAGCTATCGCGAATAAGATACGAATGGACTCGAGTCTAGCTACAGGGGCGAAAGTTTCATCAAAGTCAATACCTTCTATTTGAGAGTAGCCTTGAGCAACTAAACGTGCTTTGTTCCTGATGATGGTACCATCCTCATTCTTCTTATTCTTGAAAATCCATTTGGTACTGATCACATTATGTTGCTTCGGAGGCTTCGTTAATTCCCAGACTTTGTTTCGCTTAAATTGATGGAGCTCTTCTTGCATTGCTTCAATCCAGTAGTCATCCTGAAGAGCTTCATCGACATTCTTTGGTTCGATTAAAGATACGTAGCAAGCGAATCCGCAAACCAACTGCCTCCGAATTCTAACTCCTTCTTGTGGATCTCCAATAATATTCGTTTCCGGATGATCCTTGGAGATGCGTAACGTTTGAGGTAACGGAGTACTCGGAGGTACATGAGACGATTCCTGCACATCAGATAAACTTGAAGAGCCATTAGATGCATCATTATTATCGGAAGAATTGTTATGAGAAGATGCAATGGCAGGTGTATCATCATCAAGAGAGATATCGAGGGTAGATTTTTCAGATGCAAAGTGAAAAGCTTCATCTACTTTAATATTTATTGATTCTACCATTATTTTAGATTCCAAGTTAAAAACTCGATATGCTCTACTATTTGTAGAATAACCAAGAAAAATCCCTTCGTCACTTCGAGAGTCAAACTTTCCAAGATTTTCGCGGTCACGTAAAATGTAACAACGATTCCCAAAGATTCGAAAATATTTGATATTCGGTTTTCTACAAAACCATAGTTCATATGGTGTATTCAAAGTTCCCGGGCGCAAATAAACGCGGTTAATTACATAGACTGCAGTGTTCACAGCTTCAGCCCAAAAATATAACGGTAAATTCCGGCTGTGAAGCATAACACGTGCCATCTCTTGTACAACCCGGTTTTTGCGCTCGACTACACCATTCTGTTGAGGTGTATAGGGTGCTGAGAATTCATGCTTAATGCCATTGGAAGTGCAAAAGTCAATGAATTTAGAGTTTATGAATTCTCCACCTCTATCACTTCTAACACGAATGATCTTTTCATTCTTTTCAATCATAATACGATGGCAAATCTCGTGAAAAGAATCAAAAGTATCAGCTTTCTCTTTTAAGAATGCTACCCAAGAATATCTAGAGAAATCATCAATCATCAAGAAAATATACCATTTACCTCCCAAAGATGGTTGACGAGTTGGCCCGAAGAAAGAAAAATAGTCTACATAAACTACACAACATTTAATCGTAGAAAGATTAAAGACAAGGAAAGATTTCACCTTTGCATACCCAAACCTTTTGAGTTTTGGAGTATGTTGGCAATGGTTGAGAAATTTTCCTTGATGAAGACGTCTTGTATGATTGATCTTTTTCTTTTGTCGTCGTCTTGTTTGAAGTACTACCAATGTTCTTTTCTTTTGAATGATTTGCATTTGATTTCTGAGGAATCACCTTTTTGGTAGTCGTTGCAAGAAGTGCTTGAGTTGAGCGTTTGACTCCCATCTTGCAATATCTCCTTATGTGCCCCGAAATACCACAACGAAAACATACCTTAGTGCTTGACGATCCCGAAGAGGATGAAGTAGGCTTGTTGTCGTTGCTTGTCATGAATTCCGGTGTCGGAGGAGGAGATACCGACTGAGGCACAAAAACTGTCCCACTCGAACTTGGACTGTTTCCAGTTTGAGTGTATCCGAGGCCGAACCGGTTCGTTTGACCAAGACCAAGAAGTTTATCCAACTTACTCCTTCCAGATGAAAATCTCTTTAAATCGTCCTTTAGTTGGAGAATGGTCTTTGTCATTTCCATTTTTTCTTGTTGGGCCTCGCTGTTGAGCTTCAAGAAGTAATTCGCTTTGTTCACCATATCTACATAATTCTTCTCGAATTGCTCATTGGACTCTTGAAGTGAAGCATTTACTTTTATTAGATTATCCCTTTCCACTTCAAGATCGGTCGAGAGAGAAGTTACCCTTTTTACTTCTTCTTCGAGATCCTGCAATCTCCCTCTCAACCCCTTGTTTTGTTTAGCCAGTTTCTTTGAATCCCTCAAAAGTCTGTGGTAGGCTAAAACAAAATCTTCACCTTCCGAATTATCCGATTCGTTGTCCGTTGCAATCTTTTCAACAGTGGAGTTGGACAATGACTCGGATGTACTTGCCATTAAGCACATGAATGGTGAAGATGTGGACACGTGGAATGCCGTTGCGCTCTCTTCTTCATCACTTGAGGATGACTCATTTGACGTTGAGTTGTCATCCCAGGTGACGACTTGCATCGCTTTCTTCTTTGCCGGATTCTTGTTGGGACACTCCGTTGCAATGTGGCCGTAGCCTCGACATTTGAAGCATTGTACTTGTCCCTCTGAACTTTTCTTATCCTTTGAGAAGTTCTCTTGCTTTCTTGACTTGTAGCTTGAAGAGCCTTTGCCTTTCTTTGACTTTCCGAAGGATGGAGTTTTGCTTGGATTACCCCTTCGAAAGTTGCGGTGAAACTTCCTTGTCAAGAGAGCGAGCTGCTTCTCAAAGTCCTCCATAGATAGGTTCTCGTCATCGTCTGAGGAGGATGAATCCGCGTCTTCTTCCTTTGTTGTTTTCAAAGCATAACCTGAAGAATTAGAAGAGGATGCCTTTCCCGATGAATAGTTAGTAGAAAATGTCATTTCATAAGTTTGTAATGAACCAACTAGTTCTTCTACACGCATTTCGTCCGGGTGTTTAATTGTTTCAATGGCTGTAACCTTTGGGCGAAATCGTTCAGGAAGAGTTCTTAATATCTTTCTTACAATTTTAAATTCTGGAATCTTCTCTCCCAAGTTAGCACATGAGTTTACGATATCTTGCAATCGTGTGTAATAGTCTGTGAAAGATTTATTTTCTGCCATAGAAATAGAGTCAAACTTGCTCGTAAGCATCTGCAGTTTTTGAATCTTCACAAGGTTAGTTCCCTCATGCGTAACTTGAAGAACATCCCAGATTTCTTTCGCAGCCTCACATGCCGAGACGCGAGAGAACTCAGTTTGTGACAAAGCATTAAATAGAGCATTAATCCCTTTGCCATTGTAAGAAGATGAATCAACCTCTTCCTTGGTCCATTTCGACCTAGGTTTGATGGTGCGAACATCAGCAATAATTTCAGTTGGATTAGACCATCCTAATTCAATTGATTGCCACACCCGTTCGTCGATGGAAATTAAAAAGGCTTTCATCCGTACTTTCCAGTACGCATAATTTGTTCCATCAAAGAAAGGGGGTCTGTTGATGTTTCCACCTTCAACCATTGTTTACAACCCTATTCCCGCTCTGATACCACTTGTTGGGTTATATGTAATAATGGATCTAAATAGGGGAAAAAACACCTAGAGGGGGGAGAATAGGTGTAAACAATAAACACTCAAAAAATCATTGCGTAATAAAACCCAATGCGGAAATAAAAATGAACACGCAAGATTTTTACGTGGAAAACTCCAAATCGGAGTAAAAAACCACGGGACCAATAACACGGCGAAATCCACTAGAATTAAAACACGTACAAGGTGATTTAACGTACTCACAGACGACTCAACCTTTTACCATACACTCCTAGTTGATCTTCTCCGCTCGCTCCGCAACGCGTCTCGAATCCACGATCTGCGTCCAACGCCGAATCCACGACGTCCGACCGAATCCACGGTCTTCACCCAGTAGCATGCTTCGAATCCACGAACGTACCTCGCTCCGAATCCACGAGAGCGGTTGCACCTTGAATCCACAAGGCCACGCGAGTCCACGCGCCGATTTTGGGGAAATCGTTGTTTTTTGGGTGGTGATGATCCGCCGAATACTTAGATCAAAGATAGATAGGAAATACCATCTAAGTATTCATTAGTTTGATTCAACTCAAAATGTGAGTATGAAAACCTAGAATCAAACTAATCAATATAGATGAAGAAACATAGAATTAATCTAGTTATTTTCTTTCTTCTCTATATGTGGATTGATATGGCCGTCTTTGATTTATTTAGCTTTTACGGCTTATGCGGCTTACCCTAGAAAAATGAGTCATAGGGTCTATTTATAGGTTAGAAACTATTGGAAGAAGATAAGGATCAAAAACTATCTTTTTCTGGAATTTTACATGACGACGATCCGGATCGGAGATCGGCGATCCGGATTGCAGTAGCGAGAAAAACAGATTCCAGAAAAACGAAGGTTCGGGATCCGGATCGAAGTGCCTGATCCGGATCGTTCATACAGTTCACCAAACATCAACGTTCGGGATCCGGATTGCAAAGCCTGATCCGGATCATTCAAATAAAATGGTAAACCAGTGTTCGGGATCCGGATCAAGGAAGGCTGCGATCCGGATTGAACTGGTGTATGAACGAACAACCTTCGGGATCCAGATTGAAGGGTCTGATCCGGATCCTGAACATGTCCCATGTCCAGTTTTTGATATTTATGCAATTAAAAATCCATCCAAGTGTTTCTACACTATAAGAAGTATTCGGATCACCAAAGATATTAAGTTAAACATACCTGATCCTTTTGAATTCTTCTTTCTTGAGATTGAGTTATATGATCCAAACTTCATTCATCTTCAATCTTCAAGACTTAACACTTTCACGAAATGCGCCAAAACAAAATCCGTAACACACCGAACTCAAGTATCTCATCAGTCTCAACTGTCTCATAAGCGGCACATGCAGGCTATAATCCACGATCAAACAGATCGGCAACTCGATGCTCAAAAAGCACAACGCAGTCGGAAAAAGACTCCACGACTCAATCAGAAAAAGCCCAAACACTCGCAGCTATGTCGGAGAACCCTCCACGACTCAATCTGATAATGCACAACCCATGGCTAAGTCGGGAAACCTCCACGACTCGATCTGCCAGAACCCCAAAACTCTCAAAGCTAAGTCGGAGAACCACCTCCACCACTGAATCAGAAAACACGACCCATGATCTAGAATAATCCCATCAATCCCAACAAGGAAGTATAACTCTCATGACACTAGAAACTCGACACACAATGCTCTAAAAATCCACTCGGCCCTCCGGCACGAGTATACATGCATCCTGAACCAACTCAACCCCTCTGGGTAATCTCACTTTTTAAAAACCATTTTTAAAGCCCAGTTTTCATTAAAACACGTCCGACGATTTTTAAAATGGTTCAGATGCCAATCTAATGCCAACTAATCATACAGTCTAGTGTCAAATAGTATCAGGAGTATACTAAAAATAATCTGGGGTTCTAAAGAATTTTCTGTAATTTTCTAGGCAGCTATCAGATTTACCAACAGTGAAAATATTACACTAGACATGCTCAAATTGCATTCAGAAGAATTAAAGGGCATTATGTATATTTGGAAGAAATTCCAACCCACCTCAAAAGCATTCCGCAGGCAATCGCTGAAGTCGGTGAAGCGCCGAACCGTCCGCTGCCTCGAATCTGCCGGAAAAACGAAAACCGCGCCGCGCGCGCGCGCGCGAACACTGTCGCGAAACCCGGAAAATTCCCCGGAAGCTCGAAACATCCTCTCGAGTCCTCTAATAAAAATTTGCGCGCACCTCGGCTCCCTCTCAGCCAAAGCAGCATGCGCACATGCACGCATGGATGCACTCTCGGCCCCGCGTAGTAAAAAACCACAACCTCAGCTCTATCAGCACAAAAGAGAAGCACGCAACCAACATCCAACTGAAAACTCATGCTAATCCATAAAAATAATCCAAGGATCATCTACCAAAAAATCTGTTAACTCACCTTGTATATTGCTCGATGCGCGCGCGGCTCCGCCCAACCAGCAGGAAACCTTAGCACCATACCCTCTCAACCTCTCCCACTCTCTTTTCTTATTCTCTTTTCTTTTCCTTATTTTCTTTCATCTCTTTTCTCTCTTTCTTTCTCTGATCCCAGCTGAGGAGAGTGGAGGTGGGGGGAGTCTTTAATAGAGAAGAGAGGGGGTCACAGGGGCCAATTGGAGGGCTAGAAAAGTGAAAAGACCGAATTGCTCTTGCTAAATCCACCAAAAGCTCAACCAGCAATGGGGTACCGGTACTCTCCATGTAGTACCGGTACCCAAAGGCTTGTTCCGGAACCCCACTTCAATTGGTTCCGGAACTCCAAGCCACATCCGCGCGCCCGCTCAGCCTCCACACGCGCGGCGCCCAAGGCTGCTGCGCGCGGCGCCCATGCGCGCTCGCGCAGGCGACTAGCTCCAACCGCTCGCGGCGCCTCGGCAAGCCTCTCATCCATTTCTTGGACAACAAGCTCATCCAATCCATCAACAAAAACCCATCATCAAAACCAACCCAAGCTTTCTCTCTCTCTCACTAGAAAAACTGAAATGTACCTCCATGAGGCTCGACGCGCGTGTGCTCCGCTCGGCTTTCGACGGTTGGTCCCACTACTAACACACCATCACCTCACTCAAACCCATCTTTTATTTCCCATCAATTCCTCTTCTTATTCTCCTTCTTCTCCATTCATTCAATCCTTTATTTCAAAATTTTTTCTCTGTTTCAATTCCATGGAGAAGGTGATGACGTGGCAAATATTAATTAAGTGCTAATTTGAGGTGCTTGGTGCATGGTGCATGGTGCATAGTGAACAAGCAACCCAAAGCACTCTCCAACACCAACACCAACATCTACAATCCAACTCTCTCTCTCATCTTTCACTTTTTTTTCTAATTTTCTTCTCTGAGGCTAATTAACCAATTTAATTAATTAATTAATTAATTCATTTTAAGCCAACTCCAACTCACTTTTCGCCCTCGGGGCCTCTACATCAGTCCGGAACCTCCCGAACTCCGCTGTAATCTGGAAATACACATGTCCAAAAACTTTTCTTCCTCAAAAAGCTCAACTGCGGAGTCGGTGTGCTCAATCCAAAAACCGGTTCTATTAACCGCCGGACTCCAACTCACTTTTCGCCTTCGGGGTCTCCGCACCAGTCCGAAACCTCCCGAACTTTACTGTAAACTGAAAATACACATGTTCCAAACATTTTCCAATTTTTCTGCATACAACAGTAGAGTCGAGGCTCTAACAAACCAGTCCTCTAATGGCGCACAATGTCCGGAAAATTCCGATTCAAGCTGGGGCTTCCGCGTTGATCCGAATCAACCCGAAATCATCTGTAAGCACCTAAGGAACACGCCCAAGGCGAGAACTCCGCACCACGCCATCTTGCGAGGTCGGTGCGCTCTACAAAGTTCCGGTACTCTACAAAATCTCTTAAAGATCTATCCTTACTCATATTTTTATTTTGCGCTCTCTCTTCTCTCTCTTATATTAGTTAGAGATAATAACAATTTAAATATTTTAAAGACGATGAATCATTCACCCCTTTCATGAAGGTGGTGAACGGTTCACCGTCTTCAAGAATGCGGCAAATGATTCACCGTATGTTAAAGAAATTCTCAATTCCTGCTGAGTTGGCGGAAGAATTTTTATTTTGCCAAATATAATTTTTGTAGGGTTATTTATCCAATTATAAATTTTTTAAGGGTTATTTGTGAAAAAAGTTCTGGTTAAGAAGTTGACTCAATTGTTTCTAAACTGGCAATATAACAGAACTTGATAAGCCATCCAACCGACTGGATATGGGTGTGTTTGGTTCGCTCTTTTTTCACTCAGAAATCGAAAGCGAAAAATGGAAATCGGAATGGACGAATTGCATCTGGTATGTGGGATTCCCATTCTGATTCTGATTCCCAGCCCATTCCGATTCCGATTCCCAGCGTGAATGGAAATTTTCCAATCACCCTTTTTTTCAATCTGCCCTCATAGTCCATCCAGATTGGAAGTTAAATTCGGACGAAAATAATGCATTTTTAAAAAATATTTCAATATATTTTATATTTTTTATTTAAAATTAAATTAAAAATTTTAAATTAATTTTTTTATTAAAATATAAATTTAAGTTTAGAAATTAAATTTTAAATTCTAGATTTTTATTAGAAATTAAGTTAAAATATAAATTCAATCAAGAATTTTGAATTTGATCTATAAATTTAATTTTAATTTTAATTGTAAGTTTGAATTTGAATCAAATTAAAAATTAGTTTTATATTTTGAATTATCCACTCAATTTTTTTAAAAAAATTATATTTAAAATTTTGACTTATTATTTCAATATTTTGATGTAAATTTTTAATATTTAATTTTTAGTTTGAATTTAAATTATAAATTAAATTTTATGTTTTATAGTGCAAACTCAATTTTAAATTATTTTTATATTTTGTATTTTAATTTTAATTTTATTTTATTTTAATTATTTTTTGATAATATTTTTTTTTTTAAATATTAAAAATAGGAATCAATAATACTAATTCCAATTGTTAATTTGAAGTAACATATTGGGAGGTTATATCATTTTATTTTCGATTCCTATCCACTCCGATTTCATTTCTCATTTTGAACCAAACGCACCTTGGTTTGGTTTGGTTTGGTAATCCAGTGAATTGTCCACGAAGTTGATTAAATTGTTTCTAGACTGGTGTTTTGCTTTAATCGAAGTCAAACTATTGACAGGGTCAAATGATCCTCGTTGTGGATTTGTTCTCAAAATGACCCTCAAAATACGCCTCTATATCTAGAGATCAGGTTGAGGAGGGATTGGCTCAACTGGATTCTCTCTTACAAAACACTTGAAGTAAAACGAAGAACGCACTCGGCTTATACAACCGAGTCAACTGTATTGATTGAAAGAACTAATTACAGAATTAAAAACTACTCCTATAAAGCTGGGAAAGCTACTAAGCTCTTAACTAAGGTCTTAAATTAAGCGCTTAAATTAGAATGTGGGTGTTGGGACCAAAATGTGGCTTGTGCGCGATCGGACCCTGCAGGGTGACCCGAGGTGTCGAAGTGCGTCGCGTGCCAACAATCAAGCGATCGGGCCGAGGAGGGATCCGCTCGGCCAGGTTCTCCTTTGGTAACTCCTCGCAACCGCAACGACCGGTGACTGCCGAAGCGGGTTCGCGGTGGTAGAGAAGGATCGCCATTTCGACTTAGATGAGTCGAAACGTTTGTAGATAAATGTACGGCTGATGAGCCGATTATAACTTTAAAGCGCAAGAAGGGCAAATAAAGACACGACCAATGGGTCGGTTTACACTCTAAATGCACAAAAACAACAAGATAAAGACACGGCTGAGCCGATTTACACTTTAAATTGATAAATAAAGATACGACCGAAAGGCCGGTTTACACTTTATATTGATAAAGAAGAAGGGGATAAAAGTGGGGAAAATGGACAGAAGGATTAATTGAGCATACTCCTAGAAAATCAGTAAAAAAGAAGAAAAAAGAGTTAAGTTACACGTACTCCTAGATAAATGAAGAAGCTGGAGTGGTACCGGGCTTATGAGGTTGCCGGACCTCGATCTCTTCGATGGTTCGAGTATTTATACACATCCCGAACCATGTTGTTAGGCGCTGATTTTGAATTTCGAATGATCGGCGTAATATGGGGGAGGTTATCGAAAAATTCTCAACCATTTCCTTTTGAGTCGATTAGCCTCAATAGGATGGTCGCAGCTTCCCGTCTAGGTTCATTCCCTGATCGTTGCGCCGGGGCGTAATTCTCAGCACTTTCCGGCGCTGGGCGTTAATGGCCCTTCTGGGTTAACCCCTTAATTGTTGTATCGAAGCGTGATCTTCGGCGCTTCCCTTTGCTAGACGCTGCTTGCCGCTTCGGGGTTCGTTACGAGATTCGCGCCTGAATCCTGCCTTCATTTTTTTCAAGATCTTTCCTTCTGTAGCTTCGAGCAGCTGAGGATTGACCTTGACTTCCCCTCTCTCGTCGTTTGATGGAGGCGGTCTAGTACACCTTTCTTTGGCCGCTTCTTTTGTCGGCCGGTTCTCCTATTGGCTGATGCTTTCAGCCGATTGCACACGTTGCGTGCAGTATTCTTACGCTGCTGGGATCGGTCTTAATTGCGACGCGAGCCCCTTCTTTGTCGACTCAAAACCCCGTCGGCTGATACCTTAAGCCGATGGTATATGCCACGTGTCACTTTCTCAAGGAGCAAAAATTATGGTCTCAATAGTGGGAAATGCTAGAATTGAAGAGAAAATAGAATAGTTGTGGTCTCTTGTGTGTGTGAAGGATCGAAAGATCCGCCACTACGTGAACCAACGAATAACCGTAGATGGAAAGCTCATCACTATAAATAAACAAAATTCACCAGTAATAAAGGTCCTTCACACACACAAGAGACCACAGCTATTTCATTTTCTCTTCAATTCCAGCATTTCCAGCATTCTAGTTTAATAGCTTTTAAGAGCTTATTAACTTTATAAGCTTTATAGGAGTAGTTCTTAATCATGTAATTAGTTCTTGCAATCAATACAATTGACTCGGTTCTTTACACCGAGTCTACTTTTCAGTTCACTTCAAGTGTTTTGTGAGAGAGAATTTGGTTGAGTCAATCCCTCAACCTGATCACTTGATTTAGAAGCGCATTTTGAGGGTCATTTCGAGAACGAATCCACGACCAGGATCGTCTGACTTGTTAAGGATTTTGTGTTGGCGTATTTCGTAAAGTGTTTTGAGTCTTGAAGATTGAAGATGAAGAATTGTGGATCATATACATCAATCTCAAGAAGAATGAATTCAAAAGGATCAGATACGTTTAACTAAATAATTTTGGTGATCCGAATACATTCTTGTAGTTTAGAAACACTTGAAAGATTTTTTCATTGCATAAAAATAAAAAACTGGACAAGTTAGATGTTCAGGATCCGGATCAGACCATTCCAGTCCGGACCCCGAACATAGTTTAGTTCATGCGGAATTCCAGTCCGGAACAGTCTTTACTCAGTCTGGACCCCGAACTATGTGTTTGCTGAAATCGCATGAATAGTCCGAATCAGAAAATTCCAGTCCGGACCCCGAACTTGTTTTTCTAGAAAAGCTATGTCTAAAGACGACAATCCAGATCAGATTTAATCCAGTTCGGACCGCCGAGCGGGAAAATTCCAGATAAGGTAGTTTTTGATGCTTATCTTTTTCCAAAGGTTTCTAACCTATAAATAAACCCTAATTTCACATCTAGAAAAGGGGGATGAAACCGGAGAAAATATAAAAAATCCACATATATAGAGAAGAAAAGAAAACATGATCTAATCTATGTTTCTTCGTCTATATTGTTCAATTTGATTCTAGGGTTTCCAAACTCATATTTTTTGTAGAATCAAATTGAAGAATACTTAGATGGTGTTTTCTTATCTATCTTTGATCTAAGTATTCGGCGGATTATCATTACCAAGAAAACAACGATTTCCCAAAATCGGCGTGTTGATTCGCGTGGCCTTGTGGATTAAAGGTGCTACCGCTCTCATGGATTCAGAGCGAGGTACGTTCGTGTGATCGATACGTACTACATTAGTGAAGACCGTGGATTCGGTTGGATGTCGTGGATTCGGTTGGACGTCGTGGATTCGACGTTAGACTTCGTGGATTCGAAGTTGGGCGCAAATCGTGGATTCGAGGAGCGTTGTGGAGCGAGCGGAGAAGATCAACTAGGAGCGTATAGAAAAGGTTGAGTCGTAGGGTTACGGTAAATCAGTTTGTACGTGTTTAATCTTAGTGGATTTCGCAATGTTATCGGTCCCGTGGTTTTTTACTCATGTGACGGAGTTTTTCACGTAAATCTTGCGTACTTTATTTATTTTCCGCATTGGGTTATTTTTTGTAGGTTTTTATATATTAAGAATCCACAAGGATCTAAATAGGTACTATCAAACAACTAGAGGGGGGGGGGGTGAATAGGTGTAATACTTAAAAACAAATCTCAGTGCAAAATAAAAACCAATGCGGAAATAAAAACAGCACACCGAGATATACGTGGAAACTCCAATCCAGGAGAAAAACCACGGGACCAACACGCAATAACAATCCACTAAGAATAGAAGAATAATAAGGTGATTACGGACTCCACGGACTCAAACCCCTCCTTCAACTTCTTCGGATCTTGCGCTCACCGACTGCACGTCCACTGCACACGTTCGAATCCACGAACGCCACTCGAATCCACGAGCACACGTTTCGAATCCACGAAATGCCTTCAACACATCGAATCCACGATGCTACGTCGAATCCACTACGCAAACTTGATAAAAGCTTCGATGGTGATCCTTTGCTTAGAATATCATTGAAGAACCGTAGAAGGAATCTCTAAGCAAAGACTAGATTAATTCGACAAAAGATAGATCTTGGAAGAACCGTCGAATTGACCTAAAAGAGGCTAAAGAGAAGAACGATAAAAACCAGCCTCTAGGGTTGCTCTCGAGTGTTTCTGAATTGATCGGTAAGTATTGAGAAACCCTAAGTATCTATTTATAACCCTTGGAAAAAGATAAAAGTCGGTTTAGTAATCTTATCCCGAGAAGGCATTGTGTACCGGTACCAAATAACGTGTTCCGGTACGCAATGATGCAAAACACAGATTTTTCTATTGTGTTCCGGTACGCAAGTCTGTGTTCCGGTACGCAATACAAATTACAGAAAATTCTGTGTCGGGTTTGAGGAACTCAAAGTGTGGTTCCGGTACTCAATGTAAAAACTGATTTTTCCAAGATAAGCTTTATCCAAAACAGACCTAGTACCGGAATCCAAACTTAAAATAGGCTGTAAGTTAAAACCAAGTTCCTAAAACCAGGTCTAAACCGGGTTTCAATCATTTCCAGATTCCAATGATTATAAATGAACTTAAATCACCAAGGTTTAATTAACCATACCTGAGTGTTATCTTGAGCTCATGTTGAATCTTCAATGAGTCTTCGAAAGCTGATTTGACAATTTTATCCCTTTAAGACTCCGACTTAACTCACGAAATATGCCAACACAAAAAGCCGTAACAATCTCCCCCTTTGGCAATTTCGTGACAAAACCCAAAAGAACATAAAATCGCTCAAGTCACTCATCTCAAACCAAAAATCGAAACTCAATGTTATCACCAAAATATTGATTTTCTTTGCGTGAAAGATCCAATAAATACAAATTACATTTGAACCAAACAGTCCTAGAACATACTCTATGAATTAGAACTTGGAGTCTTAAAGTGATGTAATTCCTGCAAAACAAAACTCCAAACAAAATCAAACGTTAGTCGTTAGAAATTAAAATCCTACATTTGATTCGTCTTCCTTTTGGTTCTTTTGTTTTTCCGGCTCTTTTGTTTAGTGGCTCTTGTTCTCAATCTTTTCTTTATCTCCCCCTATCCTGAGCATCTCTGTTCTCCCCTTATATGATATGTGCATCATCTCTGTTCTCCCCCTTTTTGTCACAAATTGTCAAACAGTTAAAATAGACAAAAAGAAACATACTAGAAGGATAAGTTCTTAGTTACATGCCCATAAGAGTTCTTGTTCATCACAAAGTGAAAAGAAAATGAAAACCAAAAAACAAGAAGGAAAAGAAATCACTCATCCTCATTTGAATCATCATCATCATCATCATGTGATGTTGGTCCATGGATGTAGTCGGTGCAGTTGCTCCAGTGACCACATCATCATGTTTGCACCCAAGGATATCGAAGATTTTCTTTAAACCATCCTCAAGTTTCTTGAAGCCTTGCTCCATTCTTTGCTTTAAGGAGCGAACATCCCGATGCAAGGTTTGAAGAGTTACGACCTCATCTGGTTCAGGAGATTCTTGACGAGGTGGTGCACCCACTGTCGCTTCACTTGCATAGCCTTTTGTATGCCCAAATGTCTTCAAAGTGCTAATTGACTTGGCTAAAGTGATTCCATCAATTGCCCCCAAGGCATAATCATATTTGGCACAAGAAATGTCCACTCCGTGATCTTCCAGAATACGAGTAATCAAGATTGGATACGGTAGAAGGTCACGTTGCCTTGATCCCTCAAAGACATGTACCATCTGCTGCCAAATAAGAAATGGAATGTTGATGTTAATTCAATTTGCACTCTCCGGGTGACCAATGTTACGGCTTTTTGGTGTTGGCATATTTCGTGAGTCATGTCAGTGAGTTGAGTCGGAGTCTTAAAGGGATCAAATTGTCAATCAGCAATCAAAGACTTAGAGAAGATTCAACAAGAGCTCAAGTTGACACTCAGTGTCTTGAGTCTTGAAGATTGAAGTTGAAGAATTGTGGATCAGTTACATCAATCTCAAGAAGAAAGTATTCAAGAGGATCAGGTATGTTTAACTAAATAATTGTGGTGATCCGAATACTTTCTTATAGTGTAGAAACACTTGGATGAATTTTTAATTGCATAAAAATCAAAAACTGGACATGGGACATGTTCAGGATCCGGATCAGACCTTGCAATCCGGATCCCGAAGGGTACTTGTTCATTGGCAATTTCAATCCGGATCCTAGGCCATTCCGATCCGGATCCCGAACATGGGACTTTGCTGAATTGCATGAACGATCCGGATCGGACTTTGCAATCCGGATCCCGAACTCTTGGTTTTTCTGGAATCGTCAATCTCGTTACGACGATCCGGATCGCAGTAAATCCGATCCGGATCGCCGTCCTGAAAATTTCCAGATAAGGTATGTTTTTGATTCTTATCTCTTTCCAAAGGTTTCTAAACTATAAATAGACGTTTAGGGTTTCTCAAAAACATGGGAGCTACGGCCGATCAATTTATAAAACTCTTGAGAGCAACCCTAGAGGCTAGGTTTTTATCAATCTTCTTTATAGCCTCTTTTAGGTCAATTCGATGGTTCTTTCAAGAACATATCTTTTGTCGAATTGATCTAATCTTTGCTTAGAGATTTCTTCTACGGTTCCTCAATGAGAATCTAAGCAAAGGATCACCATCGAAGTCAATATTCTTATCGACTGAGTTTGCGTCGTGGATTCGACGTGGCATCGTGGATTCGGTGTGCTAAAGGCGTTTCGTGGATTCGAAACGTGTGCTCGTGGATTCGAGTGGCATTCGTGGATTCGAACGTGTGCAGTGGACGTGCAAACGGTGGAGCGCGAGGTCCAAGAAATTGAAGGAGGGGTTAAATCCGTGGAGACGGTAATCACCTTGTTATTCTTCTTTTCTTAGGGATTGTTATTGCGTGGACATCCAACCGGTCAGCGCAAGGTCCGAAGAAGCTGAAGGAGGGGTTGAGTCCGTGGAGTCGGTAATCACCTTGTTATTCTTCTATTCTTAGTGGATTGTTATTGCGTGTTGGTCCCGTGGTTTTTCTCCTGGATTGGAGTTTCCACGTATATCTCGGTGTGCTGTTTTTATTTTCCGCATTGGTTTTTGTTTTGCACTGAGATTTGGTTTTATAAGTATTACACCTATTCACCCCCCCTCTAGCTGTTTGATAGTGCCTATTTAGATCCTTGTGGATCCTATAAAAACCTACAATTGGTATCAGAGCGGGTTTTAGGTTTATCTATCATGATGGGTGAAAGTGGTAATATTTATAGACCTCCTCTTTTTGATGGGACTAATTATGCTTATTTGTAAGTGCGGATGAGAGCTTTTCTCATCTCAATTGATGAGCGAGTTTGGCAAACCGTGGAACACGGTTGGGTGCATCCTGTTGAGGAAGTAGGAAATTCTACTACCCCAAAACCTCGCTCTAGATGGTCCAAAGAGGAATTTGAAAGATCTTCTTACAATGGGAAAGGTATGAACGCTTTATTTAATTCTCTTTCCTCGACTGAGTTCACACGAATTTCCGCGTGTGAAACCGCGAAGGAAATTTGGGATATTCTCAAAATTACACATGAGGGTACTAATCTTGTAAAAATTCAAAAGCTCCAGATGCTTACAAGTCAATTTGACTCTATTCATATGGAAGAGCATGAATTGTTTACAGATTATTACACTAGACTTCAAGATGTAATAAATACATGTGCTAATTTAGGAGAAAAGATCCCGGAGTCGAAAATTGTAAGAAAGATACTTCGGACTCTTCCGGAACGGTTTAGGGCAAAGGTTACCGCCATTGAAACCGTTAGTCATCCGGATGAGATGAGTGTAGAGGAATTAGTAGGTGCTTTGCAAACTTATGAAATGACTTTTCCTACTAATCAAGTTTCTTCCAAG
Source organism: Tillandsia leiboldiana (assembly GCA_029204045.2). NCBI lineage: Eukaryota > Viridiplantae > Streptophyta > Magnoliopsida > Poales > Bromeliaceae > Tillandsia > Tillandsia leiboldiana. The sequence continues at coordinate 13,617,526 of CM055077.1, read as the reverse complement.
TCTTCTTCTAAGCTTACAGGTATTGCATTCAAATCAACAAAGGAAGAAGATAGCGAATCAAGTTCCGACGATGAAATCTCTTGCCGATTTTGAAGAACAATTGGCGCGGATCACAAAGAAATTTCGTCGGACATTTTGGAAGAATCGAACCGATGGATCTTCATCCACGAAACCATCTAAAGGATCATCGGGTTCTAAATCCTCTTACCTCAAAGGCGTTGCAAAACCTTCTAAAGAAAAAGAAAAAGATGATTTCGAAGGGGAAATCCAATGCTATCGATGCAAAGGCTACGGCCATTTTTCAACGGATTGTCCTTCTCCGAAATCATATAAAAAGAAGGCTTTGCAAGCGAAAATTTGGGACGATTCTACTTCTAATGAATCGACCTCAAGTAAAGAGGAAAAAGTTGTTGCCTCTCATGCCTCTCATATTCCCTCTTCTAATGGTTGCTTATCATCTTTAATCACTGACTCTATTCCTTTGATTTTGCATGAAACATCAACATCCGGCGGAGAGTCATCAAGTGAGGGGGAGTCGGACGAGGAAGAACTCGTTGAGGCATATCAACAACTTCTTGCGGAATCTAAGAAGATGGCCAAGCATATCAAGAAGTTGAGGAAGCAACGACTTGAGAATCAAGACGAGAATCATGCTTTAAAGATCAATCTTCATGATCTCGAGGAGGAACGAGAGCTTTTATTGGATAATAATAAAATCCTCCAAGAAAAGGTAAACCAATCGGAGACAAACGCTACATCATATATGGACAAGATTGGTTTTCTAGAAAAGCAGTTTGAGGAAATTCATGTCACCAACCAAGCTTTGACCAAGCAAGTTCATCAACTTAAATCCGACATACAAAGGATTTCAACCGGTTCGAAGAAACATGATTGTATGTCCGGATTAGGTCAAACAAGCAAGGTTGGTTTGGGATTCAAAAAGGACCAAACTGTGCATGCTTCAAGTTCCACAATGAAATTGAAAGGAAGAACTTGTCACTTATGTGGACTTGAAGGACATTTGGTGAAGAATTGCCCGAAAAAGAGAAAGAAGAGAGCGAACTCAATGGAATCAAAAGACACATCAAGTCAAAGGAGTTCACTCAACCCACCAAAGGTCCGAGCCACAACATCAATCATTCAAGTGGATCACTGCGAGGCAAAGACCTAAGGTGGATCAACAGTCCAAGCTATCAACTCCCGACCACAGTGAATCAAGACAACCCAAAATTCGACAATTTTGGATTCGGAAAGGTGATATCTTTCCTTGTCTTAAGTTCTAAATAGCTTTTGACTGTATGTAATGCTTTGATTGATTTTCCCTTCATATTTTTCTTAATCTTTGCATTACATGTTTTTTCAATGCTCTTGGTTTTATGTTTTGTTCTTGAACAAAAGGTTTTTAACGAACAAGTGCATTGAATGAAAAGGGTTTTCACGTTCATTCACTCCAATTTAATTTTATATGAATTATCAACTTTACTCCGTAATCATAATCTTGAAGATACTTCATTATAGGAGTTTTTGATATTATAAGCATCAAATTTTAGAAATCTTGTGTGATCTTTAGATGCTTAATCTATCTCGGTTGTGTGAATTCATTGTGATAAATGTGAGACAACCGATAGACTAAAATTTGGGATTTAATTCTTTCACGTAAGAGATTGCATTCTTACAAGGGTAATGAAATGAATTGTAAAAGATGTGGAAAGAGTTATATCCGAAAGGAGTGTGAAAACTACCACCACATGTTGGAAAGAGCTGCCACCCCAGTCGTCCGGTCTATGTGTGAAGCTACCACATGTTATGGATGCTTGAAAAATATTTCTTGAAATTTTTAGTTGAAGCATTTGGAGATTTATATGCAAAGCTCTTATATTTTGAACAATCTCCTGGTTGGTATAAGGTGGGATAGTTGAAAGATGCTCAAAGAGCCACCCTTAGGTATTTTAGTGCTTATCTCAAATTTGAAAGGGTAAGAAATCAAATTGATGTCATTTGGAAATCTCTGTAAGTCATCTTTGTAAATCCGTTACATCTTGATAGAGTTTGGATCTCAAGATTATTTTTGATGACTTGTGTTTGATGAATATAACATGAAAAACGGTTTATAATGTTTTACCTTTATTTTTCATGATTTTGGAGTAAATCTTTTTAATTTTGTGAAATTAATTGGATTGAATGACATCTGTGTGAATTCACTGTTTAAAGCACTTAAATTGATTTCTTGATGGAATACAAATCGGTATTTGAAAAGATTCTAAAATCTGGATTTGTTTCAAGAAATTATTTGATTTTTGCTTTCTGGTACAGGTACGGAATCTGCATTTTTGTTATATACCAGAACTGAGCTTTTATCTCTCTTTCTCTATGAACTAATATTGTTAGTGATTTCCTTTTGTCTAGTATGTTCACTGTTTGACAATTTGTGACAAAAAGGGGGAGAACAGAAATTAATGATCGTATCACAAAGGGGGAGAACATAAATGCTCAAGACAGGGGGAGAACATGGAGAACATGTTAGAGATGCTCTTGATAGGGGGAGATAAAGAAAAGGTTGAAAGAGCCGGAAAAACAAAAGAACCAAAAGGACGAATCAAATGTAGGATTTTAATTTCTAACGACTAACGTTTGATTTTGTTTGGAGTTTTGTTTTGCAGGAATTACATCACTTTAAGACTCCAAGTCCTAAGTCGTAGAGTATGTTCTAGGACTGTTTGGTTCAAATGTAATTTTGTATTTATTGGATCTTTCACGCAAAGAAAATCAATGTTTTGGTGATAACATTGAATTTCGACTTTTTGGTTTAAGATGAGTGTCTTGAGCGCTTTTATGTATTTTTGGGTTTTGTCACGAAATTGCCAAAGGGGGAGATTGTTACGGCTTTTTGGTGTTGGCATATTTCGTGAGTCATGTCAGTGAGTTGAGTCGGAGTCTTAAAGGGATCAAATTGTCAATCAGCAATCAAAGACTTAGAGAAGATTCAACAAGAGCTCAAGTTGACACTCAGTGTCTTGAGTCTTGAAGATTGAAGTTGAAGAATTGTGGATCAGTTACATCAATCTCAAGAAGAAAGTATTCAAGAGGATCAGGTATGTTTAACTAAATAATTGTGGTGATCCGAATACTTTCTTATAGTGTAGAAACACTTGGATGAATTTTTAATTGCATAAAAATCAAAAACTGGACATGGGACATGTTCAGGATCCGGATCAGACCTTGCAATCCGGATCCCGAAGGGTACTTGTTCATTGGCAATTTCAATCCGGATCCTAGGCCATTCCGATCCGGATCCCGAACATGGGACTTTGCTGAATTGCATGAACGATCCGGATCGGACTTTGCAATCCGGATCCCGAACTCTTGGTTTTTCTGGAATCGTCAATCTCGTTACGACGATCCGGATCGCAGTAAATCCGATCCGGATCGCCGTCCTGAAAATTTCCAGATAAGGTATGTTTTTGATTCTTATCTCTTTCCAAAGGTTTCTAAACTATAAATAGACGTTTAGGGTTTCTCAAAAACATGGGAGCTACGGCCGATCAATTTATAAAACTCTTGAGAGCAACCCTAGAGGCTAGGTTTTATCAATCTTCTTTATAGCCTCTTTTAGGTCAATTCGATGGTTCTTTCAAGAACATATCTTTTGTCGAATTGATCTAATCTTTGCTTAGAGATTTCTTCTACGGTTCCTCAATGAGAATCTAAGCAAAGGATCACCATCGAAGTCAATATTCTTATCGACTGAGTTTGCGTCGTGGATTCGACGTGGCATCGTGGATTCGGTGTGCTAAAGGCGTTTCGTGGATTCGAAACGTGTGCTCGTGGATTCGAGTGGCGTTCGTGGATTCGAACGTGTGCAGTGGACGTGCAAACGGTGGAGCGCGAGGTCCAAGAAATTGAAGGAGGGGTTAAATCCGTGGAGACGGTAATCACCTTGTTATTCTTCTTTTCTTAGGGATTGTTATTGCGTGGACATCCAACCGGTCAGCGCAAGGTCCGAAGAAGCTGAAGGAGGGGTTGAGTCCGTGGAGTCGGTAATCACCTTGTTATTCTTCTATTCTTAGTGGATTGTTATTGCGTGTTGGTCCCGTGGTTTTTCTCCTGGATTGGAGTTTCCACGTATATCTCGATGTGCTGTTTTTATTTTCCGCATTGGTTTTTGTTTTGCACTGAGATTTGATTTTATAAGTATTACACCTATTCACCCCCCCTCTAGTTGTTTGATAGTGCCTATTTAGATCCTTGTGGATCCTATAAAAACCTACAACCAAGGAAAAAGAGAAGTAGCAATCGATCCCATCGAATCCTTTTGGTCCCCAGTGTGGGCAATAGGTTGTAGCATACAATTAAGGACAAAATATGATACTCTGGCTTTAGGTCCTTTGATTCTACATATGACCTGTTCGTGTGCGTCCCTGACTTGCAAATGGAGTCCACAACAATGTCCCAATGGGTGTCATGTTGGAAATCACCATCAGTGTAAAAAAGACCAGTAGTGTCAACAGCTAATCCAAGATTTGCACCAATTACTGCTGGAGTAATGTCAAACTTGACGTCCTTAACTGTTGTTTCAATGATGAAGGCCCCTGTATCATGGTCTTTTTGAAGTATGTTAGCTCTCATGTAGAACTCCCTGATGATCTCCACACAAAAACCCATCTTAGGTTGAACTCTGCCAAGTGGCCGAATATGACTTCGTTCCAAAAGCCTTGCAAAGTCTGGCACCTCACGACATAGCTCGTTAAAATTCACGTGTCGCTCTCCAATGCATGTGCGGTTTGCAAATCTGGAACGGCGTTTTGCACTCACATGCGGTTCACTTTCATCAACATTTGATCTCCGTTGAGAGCGCTCACGTATTACCGGTCCACCAGTACTTCTACGCGGAGGAGAATCCGCACCCTTCTTTTTCCTTGGAGCCAAAGGTGCTTTTCCCTTTCCTTGAACAGATTCCTCTTCATATTCTGAGGAATGTTCAGATTCTGAGCTAGTTGAATCTTCATTGCGTGATCGTTTCGTAGCCTTTTTCTTTCCAGAACCACGACCACGTCCACTTCCAGTGGCCATCAAAATCACTAGTGCAAGAAGCCACGAAAATGGTATTTCCTACAAAGAACACAATGCACTATGATTTGATCTTATAGGAAGGCTTAAACATGTTTAAGAAACATTCTAAACATGTCACAATTGATGATTCAACATTTAAAATCCATTAACATTGAAAGCCCTAAAATTTCAATTTTCTCTATGTTAAGAACATATGCAAATGATAGATTCAAGCATATAAGCATGGAAACATGAATCTAATTATATAGAAAGCAACCATTTATGTTCTAAACATGAAAGAGGGGTGATTTATACAAGAGATTTCATTTGGAGTAAGGATCAACTCAAAAATCCCTAAATAAAACATCAAAACCTAAAAACTAGGGTTTTGAAACAAAAGAAAGCAAGATTATTGAAGAAACTTACAAATCAAAGCAACAAATCACTTGATCTTGATGAAAAACCCCTTAGAGATGTTTTAGAGAGAGAGAGAGAGGGAGTGTTTTGAAATGGGAGAGATGAATTAAACCTTTGGAGTTCCGGAATATAAAGAAATCCAGATCGCGTACCGGTACTAATAAGTCGCGTACCGGTACGCAGTGCAATTCCTGAAAATCTTTCGTTCGGGTTCCGGATTGAAAACAGGGGGTGATCCGAATCTGCAATTTTAGTTCCGGTACTAAATATGGCGTACCGGTACGCAAGTGAAAAACCAGAAAAATCCACGTTCGGGTTCCGGATTGGTTTTTCTGATCCGGAATCTTGGTTCCGGTACTAAAAAGCAGGTACCGGTACACCAGAGCCAAAAAGCAAAAATTTCTTGAAACAAATCCAAATTTTGAAATCTTTTCAAATACCGATTTGTATACCATCAAGAAATCCATTTAAGTGCTTTGAAAAATAATGAATTCACATAGATGTCATTCAATCCAATTAATTATAAAAATTAAAAAGATTTACTCTGAAATCATGAAAAACAAAGATAAAACATTATAAACCGTTTTTCATGTTATATTCGACAAACATAAGTCATCAAAAATAATCTTGAGATCCAAAGTCTATCATGTGGTGACCCAGACCTTTGCTGGGCTTTTTCAGTGTGACCAGCAGCTTCTGGAAGCCTACGTGGCTTGTCGGCGGTGTTCGCGCGCCTATTTGGACACAAGAGATGGACCCTGTGAGCTTTGGTTGGCTGTATTGGCCTTCGGCTGCTTTTGCCGAATTTTAGGAAAGGATTTTGGCCAAACAGAGGGTGGATTTGGGTTCAGTGCGGAAAAACGCTTGGAAATGGCTTTTTGTTTGCTTAATTCTGAGTCCGGATGCCCAAAAGCGGGCTCCCGGAAGTTTTGGCAGTTTTTGGGGTTTGCGGGAGCCTCCGGCAAATTATAGGTTTGGAATTTGGCAAAATGGACACCGTTTTTGGAATCAGCGCGCGAAAACGGTCAAGATGGGCTATTTGCTTGATGTTTTTGGGTTGGCGGTTACTGTTCATGCCGGAACAGTACTTCCGGCGATCACCGGCGGCGGCTGGCGGCGGCGGGCAGCGGCGGAAGGCGGCGGAAGGCGCTCGGGCAGGCGGCGCGCGGCCGCGGGCAGGCGCACAGGGGCGCGGGCAGGCGCGCGGTCCACCGCGGAGGTCGTACACCGGGGGCGGGCCACGTGGCGCTCTCCGGTTGGCCGGTTCAGCAGGCGCGGTCCACTGAATTTTGGTCCGGGTGCACGGTAGACCGGGTGGACACGTGGCGAGAGGTGATTGGTTCGGTGTTGTGCTCCCGGTCCACACAACCTGTGGAGTCGTTGGCCGGGGCAGGTGCCGTACGCCCGGGGCAGGTGGCCATACGGCCCGGGTCAGCCGCGACGTGCGCGGTCCACGGCGCGACGTGCGCGGTGCACGGGTTGCCGGGCCACGTGTCGCGTCGCCATTCGCGGGCGCAGGTGCACCGGGTGCAGTGGGGCCCGGGGGAGTAGTGGGCTGGGCTGTGTGGTGGACCGGGCCGCACTGTGCGCGCCTGAAAGTTGTGGGCCGGGCCGCACTGTGCGCGCCCGAAAAGTTTCGGGCGCCCGGAAAATCGGACAAAATGGGAATTTTCCCAATTATTTTCTTCAGCCTATAAATAGGCAGCCCGAGCCCTCTTTTCTGCCCTTTTTCTCTCTGCCCTTTCAAGATCTCCCCGAGCTCCCTTCTTGGAAGTTTTTCACCTCTAAGTGCTTGATCTTCCTGCCAAGTTCTAGGATTTTTGAAGGCACGAATCCCGAGGTTCCCCATTTTACGGTGCAGCGCGACGTTGCTTTCTAGTGTTCTTCTTCGGTGCAGCAGCAGTGTTTTAGCTCCCCTGGGCTACCCCGAGATCCTTTTTCTGTGATTTTTGCGCCGACAGACTCCTAAGAGGTAGGACTTCATCTTTCGTTTTGATCGCGCTTTCCCGTTTCGAGTTTTTGGCACGGATCCCGAGGCAACACTGTGACCCATTTTCTGTTTGGCTTTGTGGGACTGCATCGAGGTGTTTTGGCCATATCTTTGCGCACGAGCGTCAGCTGGAAACGAGCTTATACAACTTTTTCATCTTCAGATCGCAAGGAACGCGCTCGTATTTTTCTTGGATTTTTCTGAGATTTCATCAGAGGTGAAAATTACTGTTTTCTCAGTGAACAGTGTACAGTTTTAACACAGATTTTTGTATGAGTGTACCCCCTTGCCGAATTTTTATCTTGACTTACCGAACTCCGATTTGGGCGTGCAAGGTACCGTTGCGAAGCTATCGACGCGAGGATCGCTGTGGTATTTTTCTTGGAATTTTCTGGGCACTTTCTGCAGGTGATAATTTAACAGTTTCGGGACTGTTGTTGTATGGGATTATAAGAGTTATATTTGGGAGCCTTAGTGTAATTAGTGAGCTTTGTATTGTGCCAGGAGAGTTACGGGTGTGCTGAACTTATTGGAGCAAGGGATTAGAGTTATCTGGTGTTTTCAGCTGTTGGGCTTTGGACAGTCAGCTTTTCAGGTGGGTGCCTTATTCCCGGAACCGGTGGACGGTTCTCTATATTGTTATATGTTAGCATTGCATGCAGGTGTACGGTACAATAACTGAAATTGGTCGGTAAGTTTAACAGTGAGGATTCTATGGAAATTGCAAGTGAATTTCTCATAGTATGACAATGGTATAATCAAATATTCATGTTGGTGATTAGTGGAAGCCCACCTAAGGCAAGGTTACCATATCAGGATTAATTATCATGCCATATTAGCACATAACCTTTTATGAGGCTGGTTTATGCATTGGGATAGGATTATGTAGTTATGTGCAGGTCCTACGCCAAGGAGTGATTATGGATCGAAAATCATGGACAGGTATGGTCATTGCTAATTCTGGCATGAGGTTTATTTTCTTTATCCTTCTTAAGGACAAATGCATGCTTGTATGGACATATGTGTATGAACATATAGTTAGGCCATCTTTTACTGCTGCACTACATATTGGAATTTGACTTAGGAGAAACCATGATTGCTTTCTTTCTCCTTTTTATTTAGACTTTTGAGTCATGTTGCTCGGGTTCGAGCAGAGGTTTGGGATAGTGTAGCTGGGACCTTAGGGTCAGAGACAGGGTGTGCTTGATGTTGGATTGTGGGTTATTGCGGCAACCGCGGACAGTAGGCGGTTGACCGGATCTTGATTTATTTACCCAATTGTGGATTGTGGGTTATTGCGGCAACCGCGGACAGTAGGCGGTTGACCGGATCTTGATTAATTTACCCAATTGTGGGTTGTGGGTTATTGCGGTGACCGCGGACTTTGGGCGGTTGACCGGATGTTGACTATTGCATCAGATTGGGTATCAGATTTGTTCTAGTGGATGGTGTTTCCCACTTTTTGAGTATTATTGCATCAGATCGGGGTTTTGTTAGTGGACGGAGTTTCCCACTTTGATCATAGTCTTGATCCAGTCCTGCTATTATGAGACAGTGGTTACAGAGATACTCGATACAGTGATGCTTGATATAGTGATACTTTACTCGTGTGGGTCGCTCCCCTCGAGTGCCACTCCGGAGTAGGCTTTCCACGGTGCAGAGCGCCGGGCACCATGCTGGGTTTTGAGTCCTTGGGACTCCTTTGCTTCGGTGTTATGCGTAGGCTGGCATACCCGTCGCGGCAGAGCAGGCAGTACCAGTGATTACTGGTCTATCGATTAGGTTTATTCAGTCAGATACTTTTGTTACACTCGTGCCTGGGGGACCGAGTGGAGTCTAGTAGCTGTGTTTAGACCAGTGCTAGTATTGTTGGGAACCGTTCGGGGTTTGACGGTGGTCCCGTGGTCGTTGTGAGTTCTTTGACCATTGTGTGAGAGGTTGAGCATCTTGAGTCTTTCCGTTCTGAGAGAGAGAGAGGGCATGGATTTGACTATAGCCTGCATGAGCCACTACTCGATAGCGAGTCAGTCCGTTTGGACGCCCTACGTAATTCCTGCCCGTCAGCGGGAGGTGGTTGTAGGTGGGCGCAGGTTTGACTGGACCCGATGCGGCAGTCAGCTCGATTGGGTCGATTGAGCATCTCGTGTGCGAGTGTTGCATATCTTCATCAGAGTTGCCCCATTTGAGCATTTGGTTAGAGGCATGGTAGCTGTAGAGTGTTTCCAGCTTCTTCTTTCAGTTTTACTGCATCGGTTATCTTTTGCCTCTAGTAGTCTTGGTGGGCAGATCGTCGGGCCTTGTGGCGATACCCACTGAGAACTCCCTTATTGCGAAGTTCTCACGCCCGTTGGGGGTTTTCCCCCTTTTGTCCTTTCTCCTCTTTGTTTTGCAGAGGCTTGGCGGGTGTTGCCGTTCTGTGGTTGCTGTGCGTGGTGAGGGAGTAGCGAGCTAGATCCAGACCCATCTTTGGAGAGTAGCGGTACCCCCTCTGGAGGAGATCTTCAGTATAGTCGGTAGAGTGGTATTTATTTCCTCTTTTGAGAGACTGATGTAGTGAGGATATGATGTATTGAGAGCTTGTACACTGATGTTTTATTTGAGATATCTCCCTGTTGAGCTATGAGTTTTGTACTCGAGGTTATTGTATGATTATCTTTTTGGGAGAGGGACCTTGTTGTTTTATCTTCAGTTGTACAGTGGTTGATTTTATTTCTATAGCAGTTTTATCTTTTAGCTCTGATATCTGTTAGCTGTAGCTCTTTTGCAGGTAGGTCGCTTCGCCTATGCGGGTTGGCATAGGTGGCGGATCTGTTGGCGAGCCCGGGTCGCAGTTTCGACCCCGGGGCGTGACAGATTAGGTGGTATCAGAGCCTAGGTTGTAGGTCATGGTGGACTTAGAAACCCTAGGCTTGCGGTTGGACCCTAGGATGACTTCGTGAGAGTCGTGATTTGTAGCGAGAGTCCTGATTGAGTTTTACACCTCTCCCGAGGGACGGGATGAGTGATTGGCATGTTTATTCTCCTAAGTAGTTATGTTGGCTGCAGACAACATAACGCTATGGAATGGGTGACATGCTCTAGACTTTCGCGGGATTGGGTCGAGCGTTGTTGTGTGCTGATTTGTGGTTTCGTCGTGGCGAGCGTTGTCTCCCCGACGCTGGGTTTGGGACCCTTGTGCATCCTGTCATGGCAGTTGAGCTTGAGCGGTTGGTTTTGGGCCGGATACCCGGATTGAGGTCAGAGAACTCCGGACCCAGATGACAGGATTGTCAGAGGCATATCAGCGGCAGAGTGAGCAGCTAGTTTGGTGACGCAGTTGTCAGAGCAGTGGGCGGCCTGACAGTACTTTTCTTCTGAGACCACCAGGATGTAGTATCCTCAGCGGCAGGGATTTCTGTAGTGCCAATAGAGCGTGTGGCCCCCTCCGTGCCAATGTTTAATGCCAAGGCACTGAGGTAGGGTGGATGGTTGACAGCAGAGGAGCTGTGGGGCATGTTCGATTGAGTGAGCCAGACTTGGCAGATGAACCACCCCGACTCGTAAGATTGAGCTCGGAGCCTTTGGAGGCAGAGTTGTGGTTGGGGGTGATGGAGTGATCAATTGAGAGCCTCCCTGTGCTAGAGAGTTTATGCAGTTGTTGAACTGGCGCTCCAGGTTTCGAGGGACGAGGCACATAGGATAAGTGAGATTGGGAGTGGATTGCGCCAGGATACTCCTTAGTTTCTTTTCGGTCCCTCCTGTTCGGGTTTTGGACTGTGGATGCCTCGTCGGAGTAGGCATTGTGTTTGGAGCTGGACACTGCAGTTCCTTGGACGGGGATCTGCCGCTAGAGGCGAGTTCTGGAGGGAGGCGCTTGGCGCTAGGTGATGGAGGACAGATCGGCAGGCAGAGGCATTTTCGTTTTGCTTTCCTGGGTGGTGGATATCCTTGTGGATGGTTAATGCAAAGCTTACCCAAGGGAATTCTACCCTTTGTGATTTATCATTTGCATATTTTGAATGTATTATTTGGGATTGAGGGGTGAGCTTAGTAAGGATAATTGTATAAGGAATTGCATGAATCAATTGTGCTTGGTCGTATGACGATGATACCCAGGTGGATTTCTGAGACGTCAGGGGTTGGGTGGACCCCGATGACAGCAACAACCCTTTCATCAGAGTGGCGCAGCGGTAGCGTGGATTGGTTGTTTGCGAGAGACCACGTTCGGCATCTCAGTGTGAGCATGGACAGAGGTCGTGCTCCCTTTGTGATTGGTCTAGATATTTTGGCAGGCTGAGCGACGACCACTTGCATCGAGCGGATGAATCTGTGCCGCCCGGTTGGAGGGCGCCACGGTAGTGGATTGAGTTGTCGCAGGTGTGATTTCTTCACAGCAGTCGGAGTTAGGACATGTTGCGTTCCTGCATGGGCTAGCGGTAGAGTCGTTACCACTTGCACTTGAGGTACAGGTTACTGTTGGCATTGTGCAAGTGGAGGAGGCTTGTCCAGTGCAGCAGAGGCCGTAAGTTATGCCGGCAGACTTATTGGTTTCTACGGCAGCTCAGTGTTATGACCCAGTGCTTGGGATCGGTTGGCATAGTGCCACAGGATGTTTGACTGCTGAGAGAAAGGACTTTGACTTTTTGCGAGGCGGATAATGGAAGGCATTTTGTTTGTTGAGACTTTTTGAGCACACAGGTTACAGCGTCCGTGTGAGAGGTGCCTACGGCGGCAGCGGGACTTAAGGATGTCCCTATTGTCCATGAAATCCCAGGTGTAAGTCCACCTAAGCCGATGATTAGGCCGCCAGAAAGGAAGATTAAGATTGCGATTGACGTGATTCTGGAAACCGCGCCAACTTCATTAGCCCCTCATTAGATACCGCCTTTAGAGCTACGAGAGTTGATTTCTTAGGTGCGTGGATTTAATGGATAGAGGGTCTGCTTGACCTAGTGCCACGTCGTTGATACACGACGGTGAGAGCCCTTTGGGATTGGAGTCCAGGTAGGTCCAGGTATTATTTAGAACCTTTTGAAGGAGCTATATTCCGGCAGATATTGTGTGATGCCTGCGCCAATTTGGAATTTCAGCTGAGGGCATTGTCTAGATGGTGTTCAGGACACAGTAGGGGCATTACGAGTACAGTGAAGCCAATGGATTGACTAATGCCCTGTTGCCTCTAGATTGAGGAATTTTGTATTTCTGTTGGCCTTGAACGGCTGGTTAGCGGCATCCTCCAGGGATATTTTGGTTTTACCCCCTCCCTGAGTGGTTTAGAGCTTGTGCAGCATTTGTAGATGGTGTGTCAAGATCTGTGAGGAAGGAGCCCTATGCCTAGTCGTTGTGGCATAAGCTTCAGCTTCGAGAGCTTATCTTCCTGGATTACTTTTTCTAGCCGAAGAGGCGGCGGTGGAAATTCGGCCAAGTGGATGCTATTTAAGACTAGCGGAGATCGACGGTCCTTGTTGGGGTAAGGAGTTTTAGACCGGATAGTGCTAGCGGGGCTTGATGAGCGGATGATGAGATTGGTACCAGCGTCGATTTTAACCTTGTCAGTGGTGGGTGATGGATTTGCGAGTTATAGTGATACCTCCCGTAGTGGCTGTAGAGCCACCATTGGATTTTGTGAGCATCCAGTGTCACCCCGACAGAGCCACTGTGGTGGCGGATGCCTGGAGCAGAAGAGCTATTTGGGAGTCGAGTTTGACGGTTCCATAGCTGGCACTGTGTGGGGCCATTCTGGTGTACAGAGTTTGAGTTTGTGTCCCAGAGGATCCCTTTTGATGTGAGGCTGCGGCTGAGCAATCCACTTAGGTGGTTGAGTTTTGAGGGCGACCGAGTGTGAACCCCTGCTTGTTTGGGCCCCTTTTTCTTTGCAGGTGTTTGTGTGGTTGTGTTTCGGGTCGCTTGGGTTGAGCTGGCTCTTGGGAGTGATTTTAGAGCGTGTTACTCAGGCTGTTCGTTCCTTTCCCCCAGTCTTTTGTTGGTGTTTGGAGGTTTTTCTGCGTCTCAGCTCAAGAGTGTTATGTTTTGGACCCCTCACCCGTGATTGACTCGTTCTTTTTGGGGTCTGTGAGAGTTTGGAGTACGAGGGACGCCCGTTGCGAATTCCGACTCGTGAGGTGAGGGAATTGCGCAATCGGGCTATGCCGTACTGGTTGTTGCTGTTGTTGTTGCTGAGGAGTAATCACGGGGAGTGATTGGTGACTTGGGAGCTGGAGACGGCGGTGTTGAATTTTGACCCCTGGTTTTTGAGACTCCCTGGGAGTTGCCTTAGTTTCGGGGACGAAACTTTCTTTTAGTGGGGGAGGATGTGGTGACCCAGACCTTTGCTGGGCTTTTTCAGTGTGACCAGCAGCTTCTGGAAGCCTACGTGGCTTGTCGGCGGTGTTCGCGCGCCTATTTGGACACAAGAGATGGACCCTGTGAGCTTTGGTTGGCTGTATTGGCCTTCGGCTGCTTTTGCCGAATTTTAGGAAAGGATTTTGGCCAAACAGAGGGTGGATTTGGGTTCAGTGCGGAAAAAACGCTTGGAAATGGCTTTTTGTTTGCTTAATTCTGAGTCCGGATGCCCAAAAGCGGGCTCCCGGAAGTTTTGGCAGTTTTTGGGGTTTGCGGGAGCCTCCGGCAAATTATAGGTTTGGAATTTGGCAAAATGGACACCGTTTTTGGAATCAGCGCGCGAAAACGGTCAAGATGGGCTATTTGCTTGATGTTTTTGGGTTGGCGGTTACTGTTCATGCCGGAACAGTACTTCCGGCGATCACCGGCGGCGGCTGGCGGCGGCGGGCAGCGGCGGAAGGCGGCGGAAGGCGATCGGGCAGGCGGCGCGCGGCCGCGGGCAGGCGCACAGGGGCGCGGGCAGGCGCGCGGTCCACCGCGGAGGTCGTGCACCGGGGGCGGGCCACGTGGCGCTCTCCGGTTGGCCGGTTCAGCAGGCGCGGTCCACTGAATTTTGGTCCGGGTGCACGGTAGACCGGGTGGACACGTGGCGAGAGGTGATTGGTTCGGTGTTGTGCTCCCGGTCCACACAACCTGTGGAGTCGTTGGCCGGGGCAGGTGCCGTACGCCCGGGGCAGGTGGCCGTACGGCCCGGGTCAGCCGCGACGTGCGCGGTCCACGGCGCGACGTGCGCGGTGCACGGTTTGCCGGGCCACGTGTCGCGTCGCCATTCGCGGGCGCAGGTGCACCGGGTGCAGTGGGGCCCGGGGGAGTAGTGGACTGGGCTGTGTGGTGGACCGGGCCGCACTGTGCGCGCCCGAAAGTTGTGGGCCGGGCCGCACTGTGCGCGCCCGAAAAGTTTCGGGCGCCCGGAAAATCGGACAAAATGGGAATTTTCCCAATTGTTTTCTTCAGCCTATAAATAGGCAGCCCGAGCCCTCTTTTCTGCCCTTTTTCTCTCTGCCCTTTCAAGATCTCCCCGAGCTCCCTTCTTGGAAGTTTTTCACCTCTAAGTGCTTGATCTTCCTGCCAAGTTCTAGGATTTTTGAAGGCACGAATCCCGAGGTTCCCCATTTTACGGTGCGGCGCGACGTTGCTTTCTAGTGTTCTTCTTTGGCGCAGCAGCAGTGTTTTAGCTCCCCTGGGCTACCCCGAGATCCTTTTTCTGTGATTTTTGCGCCGACAGACTCCTAAGAGGTAGGACTTCATCTTTCGTTTTGATCGCACTTTCCCGTTTCGAGTTTTTGGCACGGATCCCGAGGCAACACTGTGACCCATTTTCTGTTTGGCTTTGTGGGACTGCATCGAGGTGTTTTGGTCATATCTTTGCGCACGAGCGTCAGCTGGAAACGAGCTTATACAACTTTTTCATCTTCAGATCGCAAGGAACGCGCTCGTATTTTTCTTGGGTTTTTCTGAGATTTCATCAGAGGTGAAAATTACTGTTTTCTCAGTGAACAGTGTACAGTTTTAACACAGATTTTTGTATGAGTGTACCCCCTTGCCGAATTTTTATCTTGACTTACCGAACTCCGATTTGGGCGTGCAAGGTACCGTTGCGAAGCTATCGACGCGAGGATCGCTGTGGTATTTTTCTTGGAATTTTCTGGGCACTTTCTGCAGGTGATAATTTAACAGTTTCGGGACTGTTGTTGTATGGGATTATAAGAGTTATATTTGGGAGCCTTAGTGTAATTAGTGAGCTTTGTATTGTGCCAGGAGAGTTACGGGTGTGCTGAACTTATTGGAGCAAGGGATTAGAGTTATCTGGTGTTTTCAGCTGTTGGGCTTTGGACAGTCAGCTTTTCAGGTGGGTGCCTTATTCCCGGAACCGGTGGACGGTTCTCTATATTGTTATATGTTAGCATTGCATGCAGGTGTACGGTACAATAACTGAAATTGGTCGGTAAGTTTAACAGTGAGGATTCTATGGAAATTGCAAGTGAATTTCTCATAGTATGACAATGGTATAATCAAATATTCATGTTGGTGATTAGTGGAAGCCCACCTAAGGCAAGGTTACCATATCAGGATTAATTATCATGCCATATTAGCACATAACCTTTTATGAGGCTGGTTTATGCATTGGGATAGGATTATGTAGTTATGTGCAGGTCCTACTCCAAGGAGTGATTATGGATCGAAAATCATGGACAGGTATGGTCATTGCTAATTCTGGCATGAGGTTTATTTTCTTTATCCTTCTTAAGGACAAATGCATGCTTGTATGGACATATGTGTATGAACATATAGTTAGGCCATCTTTTACTGCTGCACTACATATTGGAATTTGACTTAGGAGAAACCATGATTGCTTTCTTTCTCCTTTTTATTTAGACTTTTGAGTCATGTTGCTCGGGTTCGAGCAGAGGTTTGGGATAGTGTAGCTGGGACCTTAGGGTCAGAGACAGGGTGTGCTTGATGTTGGATTGTGGGTTATTGCGGCAACCGTGGACAGTAGGCGGTTGACCGGATCTTGATTTATTTACCCAATTGTGGATTGTGGGTTATTGCGGCAACCGCGGACAGTAGGCGGTTGACCGGATCTTGATTAATTTACCCAATTGTGGGTTGTGGGTTATTGCGGTGACCGCGGACTTTGGGCGGTTGACCGGATGTTGACTATTGCATTAGATTGGGTATCAGATTTGTTCTAGTGGATGGTGTTTCCCACTTTTTGAGTATTATTGCATCAGATCGGGGTTTTGTTAGTGGACGGAGTTTTCCACTTTGATCATAGTCTTGATCCAGTCCTGCTATTATGAGACAGTGGTTACAGAGATACTCGATACAGTGATGCTTGATACAGTGATACTTTACTCGTGTGGGTCGCTCCCCTCGAGTGCCACTCCGGAGTAGGCTTTCTACGGTGCAGAGCGCCGGGCACCATGCTGGGTTTTGAGTCCTTGGGACTCCTTTGCTTCGGTGTTATGCGTAGGCTGGCATACCCGTCGCGGCAGAGCAGGCAGTACCAGTGATTACTGGTCTATCGATTGGGTTTATTCAGTCAGATACTTTTGTTACACTCGTGCCTGGGGGACCGAGTGGAGTCTAGTAGCTGTGTTTAGACCAGTGCTAGTATTGTTGGGAACTGTTCGGGGTTTGACGGTGGTCCCGTGGTCGTTGTGAGTTCTTTGACCATTGTGTGAGAGGTTGAGCATCTTGAGTCTTTCCGTTCTGAGAGAGAGAGGGCATGGATTTGACTATAGCCTGCATGAGCCACTACTCGATAGCGAGTCAGTCCGTTTGGACGCCCTACGTAATTCCTGCCCGTCAGCGGGAGGTGGTTGTAGGTGGGCGCAGGTTTGACTGGACCCGATGCGGCAGTCAGCTCGATTGGGTCGATTGAGCATCTCGTGTGCGAGTGTTGCATATCTTCATCAGAGTTGCCCCATTTGAGCATTTGGTTAGAGGCATGGTAGCTGTAGAGTGTTTCCAGCTTCTTCTTTCAGTTTTACTGCATCGGTTATCTTTTGCCTCTAGTAGTCTTGGTGGGCAGATCGTCGGGCCTTGTAGCGATACCCACTGAGAACTCCCTTATTGCGAAGTTCTCACGCCCGTTGGGGGTTTTCCCCCTTTTGTCCTTTCTCCTCTTTGTTTTGCAGAGGCTTGGCGGGTGTTGCCGTTCTGTGGTTGCTGTGCGTGGTGAGGGAGTAGCGAGCTAGATCCAGACCCATCTTTGGAGAGTAGCGGTACCCCCTCTGGAGGAGATCTTCAGTATAGTCGGTAGAGTGGTATTTATTTCCTCTTTTGAGAGACTGATGTAGTGAGGATATGATGTATTGAGAGCTTGTACACTGATGTTTTATTTGAGATATCTCCCTGTTGAGCTATGAGTTTTGTACTCGAGGTTATTGTATGATTATCTTTTTGGGAGAGGGACCTTGTTGTTTTATCTTCAGTTGTACAGTGGTTGATTTTATTTCTATAGCAGTTTTATCTTTTAGCTCTGATATCTGTTAGCTGTAGCTCTTTTGCAGGTAGGTCGCTTCGCCTATGCGGGTTGGCATAGGTGGCGGATCTGTTGGCGAGCCCGGGTCGCAGTTTCGACCCCGGGGCGTGACATATCAAGATATAACGGATTTACAAAGATGACTTACAGAGATTTCCAAATGACATCAATTTTGAATTTTACCCTTCTAAATTGAGATATGCACTAAAATACCTAAGGGTGGCTCTTTGAGCATCTTTTAACTATCCCACCTTATACCAACCAGGAGATTGTTCAAAATAAGAACTTTGAATTTAAATCTCCGAATGCTTTAACTAAACAAAGTTTCATAAAATATTTTTCAAGCATCCAAAATATGTGGTAGCTTCACACACAAACCGGACGACCGGGGTGGCAGCTCTTTCCAACATGTGGTGGTAGTTTTCACACTCCTTTCGGATGTAACTCTTTTCACATCTTTTGCAATTCATTTCATTTTCCTTGTAAGAAAATACAATCTCTTATGTGAAAAAATTAAATCCCAAATTTTAGTCTATCGGTTGTCTCATGTTTATCACAAAGAACTCACACAACCGAGATAGAATAATCATCTAAAGATCACACATGATTACTAAAATTTGATGAATATAATTATCAAAAACTCTTATAATGAAATATCTTCAAGATTTATGATTATAGAGTAAAGTTGATAATTCATATAAAATTAAATTGGAGTGATTGAAAGTGAAACCCTTTTTATTCAATGCACTTGTTCGTTAAAACCCTTTTGTTCAAAAACAAAACATAAAAACGAAGAGCATTGAAAACATGTAATGCAGAGATAGAAAAATATGAAAGGAAAACCAATCAAAGCATTACATACAGTCATAAGCTATTTAGAACTTAAGACAAGGAAAGATATCACCCTTCCGAATCCAAAATCGTCGAATTTTGGGTTGTCTTGATTCATTGTGGTCGGGAGTTGATAGCTTTGACTATTGATCCACCTTAGGTCTTTGCCTCGCAGTGATCCACTTGAATGATTGATGTTGTGGCTCGGACCTTTGGTGGGTTGTGTTGTTACGGAATTTGAGTTGGCGTAGTTTCGTGAAAGTCTCAAGTCTTGAAGATTGAAGGTGAAGAAAGTTGGATCATTTAACTCAATCTCAAGAAAGAAGAATTCAAAAGGATCAGGTATGTTTTACTAAAGATTTTGTGTGATCCGAATACTTCTTGTAGTGTAGAAACACTTGGAAGAATCTTTCATTGCATAAAAATCAAAAACTGGACTTGGGACATGTTCAGGATCCGGATCAGGTTGTTCGATCCGGATCCCGAAGGTGGTTCGTTCATACACCAGTTCAATCCGGATCGTAGCCTCTCTTGATCCGGATCCCGAACACTGAGTTTACCATCTTCCTTGAACGATCCGGATCAGGCTTCGCAATCCGGATCCCGAACGTTGATGTTTGGTGAACTGTATGAACGATCCGGATCAAGCACTTCGATCCGGATCCCGAACCTTCGTTTTTCTGGAATTGCCTGACTCGTTGCGACGATCCGGATCACAGTTAATCCGATCCGGATCGCCGTCCGTAAAATCTCCAGAAATGTTAGGTTTTTGATTTCTATCTCCTTCCTAGGGTTTCTAACCTATAAATAGACCCTATGACTCTTCTTCTAGGGTGAATCCAAAAAGAGGCCGAAAATAACTATAGCCGTCATTTTCATATATACGCCTCTAGATCCACATATAGAGAAGAAAGGAAATCATTAGAGAATACTCTATGTTTCTTCATCTATATTGATTAGTTTGATTCTAGGTTTTCATACTCACATCTTGAGTTGAATCAAACTAATGAATACTTAGATGGTATTTCCGATCTATCTTTGATCTAAGTATTCGGCGGATCATCACCACCCAAAACAACGATTTACCCCAAAAATCGGCGCGTGGATTCGCGTGTCCTTGTGGATTCAAGGTTCAACCGCTCTCGTGGATTCGGAGCGAGGCACGTTCGTGGATTCGAAGGGTGCTATTGGGTGAAGACCGTGGATTCGGTCGGACGTCGTGGATTCGACGTTGGACGCCGTGGATTCGGCGTTGGGCGCAGATCGTGGATTCGAGAAGCGTCGTGGAGCGAGCGGAGAAGATCCTCTAGGAGCGTATGGAAAAGGTTGAGTCGTAAGTGTGTACGGTAAATCACCTTGTACGTGTTTTAATTCTAGTGGATTTCTGCCGTGTTATCGGTCCCGTGGTTTTTTACTCCGGTGATGGAGTTTTCCACGTAAAAATCTTGTGTATTATTTTTATTTCCGCATTGGGTTTTTATCGCAACGATTTTTTGAGTGTTTATGCGTTTACACCTATTCACCCCCCTCTAGGTGTTTTTTTTTCCCCTATTTAGATCCGTATTACATATAACCCAACAAGTGGTATCAGAGAGGGAATAGGGTTGTAAACAATGGTTGAAGGTGGAAACATCAACCGACCCCCGTTCTTCGATGGAACAAATTATGCGTACTGGAAAGTACGGATGAAAGCATTTTTAATTTCTATCGACGAACGGGTGTGGCAATCGATTGAATTAGGATGGACTAATCCAACTGAATTTATTGGTGATGTTCGCACCTTAAAACCTAGGTCGAAATGGACCAAGGAAGAGTTAGATTCATCTTCTTACAATGGCAAGGGAATTAATGCTATCTTTAATGCCTTATCTCAAACTGAATTCTCTCGCGTCTCGGCATGTGAGACTGCGAAAGAAATCTGGGATGTTCTTCAGGTTACACATGAGGGAACTAACCTCGTGAAGATTCAGAAACTGCAAATGCTTACGAGCAAGTTTGACTCTATCTTAATGGCAGAAAATGAATCTTTCACGGACTACTATACACGATTGCAAGACATCGTAAACTCATGTGCTAATCTGGGAGAGAAGATTCCAGAATTTAAGATTGTAAGAAAAATCTTAAGAACTCTTCCTGAACGATTTCGCCCAAAGGTTACTGCCATTGAAACTATTAAACACCCGGACGAAATATGTGTAGAAGAATTAGTTGGTTCATTACAAACTTATGAAATGACATTTACTACTAACAATTCTTCTGGAAAGGCATCCACTTCTAAGTCTTCAGGTTATGCGTTGAAAACAACTAAGGAAGAAGACGCGGATACGTCCTCCTCAGACGATGACGAGAACCTTTCTATGGAGGAATTTGAGAAACAGCTCGCTCTCTTGACAAGGAAGTTTCGCCGCAACTTTCGAAGGGGTAATTCAAGCAAATCTCCATCCTTCGGAAAGTCGAACAAAGGCAAGGGTACTTCAGGTTACAAGTCAAGAAAGCAAGAGAACTTCTCAAAGGATAAGAAAAGTTCAGAAGGACAACTACAATGCTTCAAATGTCGAGGCTACGGCCACATTGCAACGGAATGTCCTAACAAGTATCCGGCAAAGAAGAAGGCGATGCAAGTCGTCACTTGGGATGACAACTCAACGTCAAATGAGTCGTCTTCGAGTGATGAAGAAAAGAGCTCCACCGCATTCCACGCGTGCGTATCTTCACCCTTCATGTGCTTTATGGCAAATACATCTGAGTCGTTGTCCAACTCCACTGTTGAAAAGAATGCAACGGACAACGAATTGGATGATTCGGAAGGTGAAGAATTTGCTCTAGCCTATCACAGATCTTTACGGGATTTAAAGAAACCGGCTAAGCAAAACAAGGGGTTGAGAGGGAGATTGCAGGATCTCGAAGAAGAAGTAAAAAGGGTAACTTCTCTCTCGACCGATCTTGAAGTGGAAAGGGATAAACTGATAAAAGAAAATGTTTCCCTTCAAGAGTCCAATGAGCAACTCGAGAAGAACTATATAGATATGGTGAACAAAGCGAACTATTTCTTGAAGCTCTACGGCGAGGCCCGACGGGAAAAATTGGAAATGACAGAGACCATTTGCCAACTCAAGGATGACTTACAGCAATTTTCCTTAGGAAGGAGTAAGTTGGATAAACTTCTTGGTCTAGGTCAAACAAACAAGTTCGGCCTCGGATACAATCGAACTGAAGACAATTTTAGTTCGGTTGGGACAGTCTTTGTGCCTCAGTCGGTATCTCCTCCTCCGACACCGGAAATCATGACAACCAACGACAACAAGCCTACTTCATCCTCTTCAGAATCGTCAAGCACAAAGGTATGTTTTCGTTGTAATTTTGCAGGGCACATTGGAAGAAATTGCAAGATTGGAGCTCAAAGATCAAATCAACCACATCTTGCAACTGCTACCAATAAGTTCACTCCATGGAATTCAAAGAAGGATTTTCCTAAAGAAAAGGACATTGGTAGTACTTCAAACAAGACGATGACAAAAGAAAAAGACCAATCTTGCAAGACGTCTTCATCAAGGAAAACTTTTCAACCATTGCCAACATACTCCAAAACTCAAAGGTTTGGGTATGCAAAGGTGAAACCCCTCATTGTCTTTAATCGTTCTTCGATTAAATCTTGTGTAGTTTATGTATACTACTTTCTTTTCTTCTTTTTCTTTTGGCCGACCCGTCAACCATCTTTGGGAGGTAAATGGTACATTTTTTTATTGGTTGATGATTTCTCTCGGTTTTCTTGGGTAGCTTTTTTTAAAAGAGAAAGCTGATACGTTTGACTCTTTTCATGAGATTTGCCATCGTATTATGATTGAAAAGAATGAAAAGATCATTCGTGTTAGAAGTGATAGAGGTGGAGAATTCATAAATTCAAAATTCATTGATTTTTGCACTTCAAATGGAATTAAACATGAATTCTCGGCACCATATACACCTCAGCAGAATGGTGTTGTTGAGCGCAAGAACAGGGTTGTTCAAGAGATGGCGCGTGTGATGCTTCATAGCCGGAATTTACCGCTACATTTTTGGGCTGAAGCTGTGAACACCGCTGTCTATGTCTTTAATAGAGTTTACTTGCGCCCAGGAACCTTAAATACACCATATGAGCTGTGGTTTAGTAGAAAACCCAATATCAAATATTTTCGTGTCTTCGGGAGTCGATGTTACATTTTACGTGACCGTGGAAAATCTTGGAAAGTTCGACTCTCGAAGTGATGAAGGGATCTTTTTGGGTTATTCTACGAATAGCAGAGCATATCGAGTATTTAACATTGAATCTAAGACGATAGATAGAATCTAGAAATGTTAACGGTTAAAGTAGGATGAAGCTTTTCACTTGAAACTGGAAAA
>CM055077.1:13499178-13594387 GCA_029204045.2 Tillandsia leiboldiana | reverse complement strand
CGACAGTGGGGGCACCACCTCGTCGAAGAATGCTCCTGAACCAGATGAGGTCGTAACCTTCAAACCTTGCATCGGGATGTTCGCTCCTTAAAGCAAAGAATGGAGCAAGGCTCAAGAAACTTGAGGATGGTTTTAAGAAAATCTTCGATATCCTTGGGTGCAACATGATGATGTGGTCACTGGAGCAACTGCACCGACTACATCCATGGACCCAACACACATGAATGATATGATGATGATTCAAATGGATGGTGATTGTCTTTTCCTTCTTGTTTTTTGGTTTTCATTTTCTTTCACTTTGTGATGAACAGAACTCTTATGGGCAGTACTAGAACTATCCTTCTAGTATGTTTCTTTTTGTCTATTTTAATGTTTGACAATTTGTGACAAAAAGGGGAGAACAAGATGATGCACATACATATAAGGGGAGAACAGAGATGCTCCATTTTAGGGGGGGATAATAAAAGATTGAGAACAAAGCCACTAAACAAAAGAGCCGGAAAAACACAAGAACCAAAAGGAAGACGAATCAAATGTAGATTTTTATTTCTAACGACTACCGTTTGATTTGTTTTGGAGTTTTTGTTTTGCAGGAATACATCACTTTAAGACTCCAAGTCTAATTCATAGAGTATGTTCTAGACTGTTTGGTTCAAATGTAATTTGTATTTATTGGATCTTTCACGCAAAGAAGAAATTCAAT
This sequence comes from Tillandsia leiboldiana, assembly GCA_029204045.2. Taxonomy (NCBI): domain Eukaryota; kingdom Viridiplantae; phylum Streptophyta; class Magnoliopsida; order Poales; family Bromeliaceae; genus Tillandsia; species Tillandsia leiboldiana. The sequence goes on along the minus strand of CM055077.1, from coordinate 13,593,684 downwards.
ATTTTGGTGATAACAGTGAGTTTCGATTTTTGGTTTGAGATTGACTTGAGCGATTTTATGTCTTTTGGGTTTTGTCACGAAATTGCCAAAGGGGGATTGTTACGGCTTTTGTGTTGGCATATTTCGTGAGTTAAGTCGGAGTCTTAAGGGATAAAATGTCAAATCAGCTTTCGAAACTCTTGAAGATTCAACATGAGCTCAAGATAACACTCAGGTATGGTTAATTAAACCTTGGTGATTTAGTTCATTTATAATCATTGGAATCTGGAATGATTGAAACCCGGTTTAGACCTGGTTTTAGGAACTTGGTTTTAACTTACAGCCTATTTTAAGTTTGGATTCCGTACTAGGTCTGTTTTGGATAAAGCTTATCTTGGAAAAATCAGTTTTTTACATTGAGTACGGAACCACACTTTGAGTTCCTCAACCCGACACAGAATTTCTGTAATTTGTATTGCGTACCGGACACAGACTTGCGTACCGGAACCATAGAAAAATCTGTGTTTTGCATCATTGCGTACCGGAACACGTTATTTGGTACCGGTACACAATGCCTTCTCGGATAAGATTACTAAACCGACTTTTATCTTTTTCCAAGGGTTATAAAAGATACTTAGGGTTTCAATACTTCCGATCAATTCAGAAACACTCGAGAGCAACCCTAGAGGCTGGTTTTTATCGTCTTCTCTTTAGCCTCTTTTAGGTCAATTCGACGGTTCTTCCAAGATCTATCTTTTGTCGAATTAATCTAGTCTTTGCTTAGAGATTCCTTCTACGGTTCTTCAATGTATTCTAAGCAAAGGATCACCATCGAAGCTTTATCAAGTTGCGTAGTGGATTCGACGTAGCATCGTGGATTCGATGTGTTGAAGGCATTTCGTGGATTCGAAACGTGTGCTCGTGGATTCGAGTGGCGTTCGTGGATTCGAACGTGTGCAGTGGACGTGCAGTCGGTGAGCGCAAGATCCAAGAAGTTGAAGGAGGGGTTTGAGTCCGTGGAGTCCGTAATCACCTTATTATTCTTCTATTCTTAGTGGATTGTTATTGCGTGTTGGTCCCGTGGTTTTTCTCCTGGATTGGAGTTTCCACTATATCTCGGTGTGCTGTTTTTTATTTCCGCATTGGTTTTATTTTGCACTGAGATTTGTTTTTAAGTATTACACCTATTCACCCCCCCCCCCTCTAGTTGTTTGATAGTACCTATTTAGATCCTTGTGGAGTTCTTAATATATAAAAACCTACACAAAAATAACCCAATGCGGAAAATAAATAAAGTACGCAAGATTTACGTGAAAAACTCCGTCACATGAGTAAAAAACCACGGGACCGATAACATTGCGAAATCCACTAAGATTAAACACTACAAACTGATTTACCGTAACCCTACGACTCACCATTTTCTATACGCTCCTAGTTGATCTTCTCCGCTCAGCTCCACAACGCTCCTCGAATCCACGATTTGCGCCCAACTTCGAATCCACGAAGTCTAACGGCGAATCCACGACGTCCAACCGAATCCACGACATCCAACCGAATCCACGGTCTTCACTAATGTAGTACGTATCGATCACACGAACGTACCTCGCTCTGAATCCATGAGAGCGGTAGCACCTTTAATCCACAAGGCCACGCGAATCAACACGCCGATTTTGGGAAATCGTTGTTTTCTTGGTAATGATAATCCCGCCGAATACTTAGATCAAAGATAGATAAGAAAAACACCATCTAAGTATTCTTCAATTTGATTCTACAAAAAATATGAGTTTGGAAACCCTAGAATCAAATTGAACAATATAGACGAAGAAACATAGATTAGATCATGTTTTCTTTTCTTCTCTATATGTGGATTTTTTTATATTTTCTCCGGTTCATCCCCCTTTTCTAGATGTGAAATTAGGGTTTATTTATAGGTTAGAAACCTTTGGAAAAAGATAAGCATCAAAAACTACCTTATCTGGAATTTTCCCGCTCGGCGGTCCGAACTGGATTAAATCTGATCTGGATTGTCGTCTTTAGACATAGCTTTTCTAGAAAAACAAGTTCGGGGTCCGGACTGGAATTTTCTGATTCGGACTATTCATGCGATTTCAGCAAACACATAGTTCGGGGTCCCAGACTGAGTAAAGACTGTTCCGGACTGGAATTCCGCATGAACTAAACTATGTTCGGGGTCCGGACTGGAATGGTCTGATCCGGATCCTGAACATCTAACTTGTCCAGTTTTTTATTTTTATGCAATGAAAAAAATCTTTCAAGTGTTTCTAAACTACAAGAATGTATTCGGATCACCAAAATTATTTAGTTAAACGTATCTGATCCTTTTGAATTCATTCTTCTTGAGATTGATGTATATGATCCACAATTCTTCATCTTCAATCTTCAAGACTCAAAACACTTTACGAAATACGCCAACACAAAATCCTTAACAAGTCAGACGATCCTGGTCGTGGATTCGTTCTCGAAATGACCCTCAAAATGCGCTTCTAAATCAAGTGATCAGGTTGAGGGATTGACTCAACCAAATTCTCTCTCACAAAACACTTGAAGTGAACTGAAAAGTAGACTCGGTGTAAAGAACCGAGTCAATTGTATTGATTGCAAGAACTAATTACATGATTAAGAACTACTCCTATAAAGCTTATAAAGTTAATAAGCTCTTAAAAGCTATTAAACTAGAATGCTGGAAATGCTGGAATTGAAGAGAAAATGAAATAGCTGTGGTCTCTTGTGTGTGTGAAGGACCTTTATTACTGGTGAATTTTGTTTATTTTATAGTGATGAGCTTTCCATCTACGGTTATTCGTTGGTTCACGTAGTGGCGGATCTTTCGATCCTTCACACACACAAGAGACCACAACTATTCTATTTTCTCTTCAATTCTAGCATTTCCCACTATTGAGACCATAATTTTTGCTCCTTGAGAAAGTGACACGTGGCATATACCATCGGCTTAAGGTATCAGCCGACGGGGTTTTGAGTCGACAAAGAAGGGGCTCGCGTCGCAATTAAGACCGATCCCAGCAGCGTAAGAATACTGCACGCAACGTGTGCAATCGGCTGAAAGCATCAGCCAATAGGAGAACCGGCCGACAAAAGAAGCGGCCAAAGAAAGGTGTACTAGACCGCCTCCATCAAACGACGAGAGAGGGGAAGTCAAGGTCAATCCTCAGCTGCTCGAAGCTACAGAAGGAAAGATCTTGAAAAAAATGAAGGCAGGATTCAGGCGCGAATCTCGTAACGAACCCCGAAGCGGCAAGCAGCGTCTAGCAAAGGGAAGCGCCGAAGATCACGCTTCGATACAACAATTAAGGGGTTAACCCAGAAGGGCCATTAACGCCCAGCGCCGGAAAGTGCTGAGAATTACGCCCCGGCGCAACGATCAGGGAATGAACCTAGACGGGAAGCTGCGACCATCCTATTGAGGCTAATCGACTCAAAAGGAAATGGTTGAGAATTTTTCGATAACCTCCCCCATATTACGCCGATCATTCGAAATTCAAAATCAGCGCCTAACAACATGGTTCGGGATGTGTATAAATACTCGAACCATCGAAGAGATCGAGGTCCGGCAACCTCATAAGCCCGGTACCACTCCAGCTTCTTCATTTATCTAGGAGTACGTGTAACTTAACTCTTTTTTCTTCTTTTTTACTGATTTTCTAGGAGTATGCTCAATTAATCCTTCTGTCCATTTTCCCCACTTTTATCCCCTTCTTCTTTATCAATATAAAGTGTAAACCGGCCTTTCGGTCGTATCTTTATTTATCAATTAAAGTGTAAATCGGCTCAGCCGTGTCTTTATCTTGTTGTTTTTGTGCATTTAGAGTGTAAACCGACCCATTGGTCGTGTCTTTATTTGCCCTTCTTGCGCTTTAAAGTTATAATCGGCTCATCAGCCGTACATTTATCTACAAACGTTTCGACTCATCTAAGTCGAAATGGCGATCCTTCTCTACCACCGCGAACCCGCTTCGGCAGTCACCGGTCGTTGCGGTTGCGAGGAGTTACCAAAGGAGAACCTGGCCGAGCGGATCCCTCCTCGGCCCGATCGCTTGATTGTTGGCACGCGACGCACTTCGACACCTCGGGTCACCCTGCAGGGTCCGATCGCGCACAAGCCACATTTTGGTCCCAACACCCACATTCTAATTTAAGCGCTTAATTTAAGACCTTAGTTAAGAGCTTAGTAGCTTTCCCAGCTTTATAGGAGTAGTTTTTAATTCTGTAATTAGTTCTTTCAATCAATACAGTTGACTCGGTTGTATAAGCCGAGTGCGTTCTTCGTTTTACTTCAAGTGTTTTGTAAGAGAGAATCCAGTTGAGCCAATCCCTCCTCAACCTGATCTCTAGATATAGAGGCGTATTTTGAGGGTCATTTTGAGAACAAATCCACAACGAGGATCATTTGACCCTGTCAATAGTTTGACTTCGATTAAAGCAAAACACCAGTCTAGAAACAATTTAATCAACTTCGTGGACAATTCACTGGATTACCAAACCAAACCAAACCAAGGTGCGTTTGGTTCAAAATGAGAAATGAAATCGGAGTGGATAGGAATCGAAAATAAAATGATATAACCTCCCAATATGTTACTTCAAATTAACAATTGGAATTAGTATTATTGATTCCTATTTTTAATATTTAAAAAAAAAAATATTATCAAAAAATAATTAAAATAAAATAAAATTAAAATTAAAATACAAAATATAAAAATAATTTAAAATTGAGTTTGCACTATAAAACATAAAATTTAATTTATAATTTAAATTCAAACTAAAAATTAAATATTAAAAATTTACATCAAAATATTGAAATAATAAGTCAAAATTTTAAATATAATTTTTTTAAAAAAATTGAGTGGATAATTCAAAATATAAAACTAATTTTTAATTTGATTCAAATTCAAACTTACAATTAAAATTAAAATTAAATTTATAGATCAAATTCAAAATTCTTGATTGAATTTATATTTTAACTTAATTTCTAAATAAAAATCTAGAATTTAAAATTTAATTTCTAAACTTAAATTTATATTTTAATAAAAAAATTAATTTAAAATTTTTAATTTAATTTTAAATAAAAAATATAAAATATATTGAAATATTTTTTAAAAATGCATTATTTTCGTCCGAATTTAACTTCCAATCTGGATGGACTATGAGGGCAGATTGAAAAAAAGGGTGATTGGAAAATTTCCATTCACGCTGGGAATCGGAATCGGAATGGGCTGGGAATCAGAATCAGAATGGGAATCCCACATACCAGATGCAATTCGTCCATTCCGATTTCCATTTTTCGCTTTCGATTTCTGAGTGAAAAAAGAGCGAACCAAACACACCCATATCCAGTCGGTTGGATGGCTTATCAAGTTCTGTTATATTGCCAGTTTAGAAACAATTGAGTCAACTTCTTAACCAGAACTTTTTTCACAAATAACCCTTAAAAAATTTATAATTGGATAAATAACCCTACAAAAATTATATTTGGCAAAATAAAAATTCTTCCGCCAACTCAGCAGGAATTGAGAATTTCTTTAACATACGGTGAATCATTTGCCGCATTCTTGAAGACGGTGAACCGTTCACCACCTTCATGAAAGGGGTGAATGATTCATCGTCTTTAAAATATTTAAATTGTTATTATCTCTAACTAATATAAGAGAGAAGAGAGAGCGCAAAATAAAAATATGAGTAAGGATAGATCTTTAAGAGATTTTGTAGAGTACCGGAACTTTGTAGAGCGCACCGACCTCGCAAGATGGCGTGGTGCGGAGTTCTCGCCTTGGGCGTGTTCCTTAGGTGCTTACAGATGATTTCGGGTTGATTCGGATCAACGCGGAAGCCCCAGCTTGAATCGGAATTTTCCGGACATTGTGCGCCATTAGAGGACTGGTTTGTTAGAGCCTCGACTCTACTGTTGTATGCAGAAAAATTGGAAAATGTTTGGAACATGTGTATTTTCAGTTTACAGTAAAGTTCGGGAGGTTTCGGACTGGTGCGGAGACCCCGAAGGCGAAAAGTGAGTTGGAGTCGGCGGTTAATAGAACCGGTTTTTGGATTGAGCACACCGACTCCGCAGTTGAGCTTTTTGAGGAAGAAAAGTTTTGGACATGTGTATTTCCAGATTACAGCGGAGTTCGGGAGGTTCCGGACTGATGTAGAGGCCCCGAGGGCGAAAAGTGAGTTGGAGTTGGCTTAAAATGAATTAATTAATTAATTAATTAAATTGGTTAATTAGCCTCAGAGAAGAAAATTAGAAAAAAAAGTGAAAGATGAGAGAGAGAGTTGGATTGTAGATGTTGGTGTTGGTGTTGGAGAGTGCTTTGGGTTGCTTGTTCACTATGCACCATGCACCATGCACCAAGCACCTCAAATTAGCACTTAATTAATATTTGCCACGTCATCACCTTCTCCATGGAATTGAAACAGAGAAAAAATTTTGAAATAAAGGATTGAATGAATGGAGAAGAAGGAGAATAAGAAGAGGAATTGATGGGAAATAAAAGATGGGTTTGAGTGAGGTGATGGTGTGTTAGTAGTGTGGACCAACCGTCGAAAGCCGAGCGGAGCACACGCGCGTCGAGCCTCATGGAGGTACATTTCAGTTTTTCTAGTGAGAGAGAGAGAAAGCTTGGGTTGGTTTTGATGATGGGTTTTTGTTGATGGATTGGATGAGCTTGTTGTCCAAGAATGGATGAGAGGCTTGCCGAGGCGCCGCGAGCGGTTGGAGCTAGTCGCTGCGCGAGCGCGCATGGGCGCCGCGCGCAGCAGCCTTGGGCGCCGCGCGTGTGGAGGCTGAGCGGGCGCGCGGATGTGGCTTGGAGTTCCGGAACCAATTGAAGTGGGGTTCCGGAACAAGCCTTTGGGTACCGGTACTACATGGAGAGTACCGGTACCCCATTGCTGGTTGAGCTTTTGGTGGATTTAGCAAGAGCAATTCGGTCTTTTCACTTTTCTAGCCCTCCAATTGGCCCTGTGACCCCCTCTCTTCTCTATTTAAAGACTCCCCCACCTCCACTCTCCTCAGCTGGGATCAGAGAAAGAAAAGAGAGAAAAGAGATGAAAGAAAATAAGGAAAAGAAAAGAGAATAAGAAAAGAGAGTGGGAGAGGTTGAGAGGGATGGTGCTAAGGTTTCCTGCTGGTTGGGCGGAGCCGCGCGCGCATCGAGCAATATACAAGGTGAGTTAACAGATTTTTTGGTAGATGATCCTTGGATTATTTTTATGGATTTAGCATGAGTTTTCAGTTGGATGTTGGTTGCGTGCTTCTCTTTTGTGCTGATAGAGCTGAGGTTGTGGTTTTTTACTACGCGGGGCCGAGAGTGCATCCATGCGTGCATGTGCGCATGCTGCTTTGGCTGAGAGGGAGCCGAGGTGCGCGCAAATTTTTATTAGAGGACTCGAGAGGATGTTTCGAGCTTCCGGGGAATTTTCCGGGTTTCGCGACAGTGTTCGCGCGCGCGCGGCGCGGTTTTCGTTTTTCCGGCAGATTCGAGGCAGCGGACGGTTCGGCGCTTCACCGACTTCAGCGATTGCCTGCGGAATGCTTTTGAGGTGGGTTGGAATTTCTTCCAAAATATACATAATGCCCTTTAATTCTTCTGAATGCAATTTGAGCATGTCTAGTGTAATATTTTCACTGTTGGTAAATCTGATAGCTGCCTAGAAAATTACAGAAAATTCTTTAGAACCCCAGATTATTTTTAGTATACTCCTGATACTATTTGACACTAGACTGTATGATTAGTTGGCATTAGATTGGCATCTGAACCATTTTAAAAATCGTCGGACGTGTTTTAATGAAAACTGGGCTTTAAAAATGGTTTTTAAAAAGTGAGATTACCCAGAGGGGTTGAGTTGGTTCAGGATGCATGTATACTCGTGCCGGAGGGCCGAGTGGATTTTTAGAGCATTGTGTGTCGAGTTTCTAGTGTCATGAGAGTTATACTTCCTTGTTGGGATTGATGGGATTATTCTAGATCATGGGTCGTGTTTTCTGATTCAGTGGTGGAGGTGGTTCTCCGACTTAGCTTTGAGAGTTTTGGGGTTCTGGCAGATCGAGTCGTGGAGGTTTCCCGACTTAGCCATGGGTTGTGCATTATCAGATTGAGTCGTGGAGGGTTCTCCGACATAGCTGCGAGTGTTTGGGCTTTTTCTGATTGAGTCGTGGAGTCTTTTTCCGACTGCGTTGTGCTTTTTGAGCATCGAGTTGCCGATCTGTTTGATCGTGGATTATAGCCTGCATGTGCCGCTTATGAGACAGTTGAGACTGATGAGATACTTGAGTTCGGTGTGTTACGGATTTTGTTTTGGCGCATTTCGTGAAAGTGTTAAGTCTTGAAGATTGAAGATGAATGAAGTTTGGATCATATAACTCAATCTCAAGAAAGAAGAATTCAAAAGGATCAGGTATGTTTAACTTAATATCTTTGGTGATCCGAATACTTCTTATAGTGTAGAAACACTTGGATGGATTTTTAATTGCATAAATATCAAAAACTGGACATGGGACATGTTCAGGATCCGGATCAGACCCTTCAATCTGGATCCCGAAGGTTGTTCGTTCATACACCAGTTCAATCCGGATCGCAGCCTTCCTTGATCCGGATCCCGAACACTGGGTTTACCATTTTATTTGAATGATCCGGATCAGGCTTTGCAATCCGGATCCCGAACGTTGATGTTTGGTGAACTATATGAACGATCCGGATCAGGCACTTCGATCCGGATCCCGAACCTTCGTTTTTCTGGAATCTGTTTTTCTCGCTACTGCAATCCGGATCGCCGATCTCCGATCCGGATCGTCGTCATGTAAAATTCCAGAAAAAGATAGTTTTTGATCCTTATCTTCTTCCAATAGTTTCTAACCTATAAATAGACCCTATGACTCATTTTTCTAGGGTAAGCCGCATAAGCCGTAAAAGCTAAATAAATCAAAGACGGCCATATCAATCCACATATAGAGAAGAAAGAAAATAACTAGATTAATTCTATGTTTCTTCATCTATATTGATTAGTTTGATTCTAGGTTTTCATACTCACATTTTGAGTTGAATCAAACTAATGAATACTTAGATGGTATTTCCTATCTATCTTTGATCTAAGTATTCGGCGGATCATCACCACCCAAAAAACAACGATTTCCCCAAAATCGGCGCGTGGACTCGCGTGGCCTTGTGGATTCAAGGTGCAACCGCTCTCGTGGATTCGGAGCGAGGTACGTTCGTGGATTCGAAGCGTGCTACTGGGTGAAGACCGTGGATTCGGTCGGACGTCGTGGATTCGGCGTTGGACGCAGATCGTGGATTCGAGACGCGTTGCGGAGCGAGCGGAGAAGATCTACTAGGAGCGTATGGTAAAAGGTTGAGTCGTCTGTGAGTACGTTATATCACCTTGTACATGTGTTAATTCTAGTGGATTTCACCGTGTTATCGGTCCCGTGGTTTTTTTACTCCGATTTGGAGTTTTTCCACGTAAAAATCTTGCGTGTTCATTTATATTTCCGCATTGGGTTTTATTGCGCAATAATTTTTTGAGTGTTTATTGTTTACACCTATTCACCCCCCTCTAGGTGTTTTTTCCCCTATTTAGATCCATTATTACATATAACCCAACAAGTGGTATCAGAGCGGGAATAGGGTTGTAAACAATGGTTGAAGGTGGAAACATCAACAGACCCCCATTCTTTGATGGAACAAATTATGCGTACTGGAGAGTACGGATGAAAGCCTTTTTAATTTCCATCGACGAACGGGTGTGGCAATCAATTGAATTAGGATGGTCTAATCCAACTGAAATTATTGCTGATGTTCGCACCATCAAACCTAGGTCGAAATGGACCAAGGAAGAGTTAGATTCATCTTCTTACAATGGCAAAGGAATTAATGCTATTTTTAATGCCTTATCTCAAACTGAATTCTCTCGCGTCTCGGCATGTGAGACTGCGAAAGAAATCTGGGATGTTCTTCAGGTTACACATGAGGGTACTAACCTCGTGAAGATTCAAAAGCTGCAAATGCTTACGAGCAGATTTGACTCTATTTTCATGGCAGAAAATGAATCTTTCACGGACTACTATACACGATTGCAAGACATCGTAAACTCATGTGCTAACCTGGGAGAGAAGATTCCAGAATTTAAGGTTGTAAGAAAGATCTTAAGAACTCTTCCTGAACGATTTCGCCCAAAGGTTACAGCCATTGAAACTATTAAACACCCGGACGAAATGCGTGTAGAAGAACTAGTTGGTTCATTACAAACTTATGAAATGACATTTTCTACTAACTATTCTTCGGGAAAGGCATCCTCTTCTAAGTCTTCAGGTTATGCTTTGAAAACAACAAAGGAAGAAGACGCGGATTCATCCTCCTCAGACGATGACGAGAACCTATCTATGGAGGAATTTGAGAAGCAGCTCGCTCTCTTGACAAGGAAGTTTCGCCGCAACTTTCGAAGGGGTAATTCAAGTAAAACTCCATCCTTCGGAAAGTCGAAGAAAGGCAAGGGTACTTCAAGTTACAAGTCAAGAAAGCAAGAGAACTTTTCAAAGGAAAAGAAAAGTTCAGAGGGACAAGTCCAATGCTTCAAGTGCCGAGGATACGGCCATATCTCAACGGAGTGTCCAACTAAGAATCCGTCGAAGAAGAAAGCGATGCAAGTCGTCACCTGGGATGACAACTCAACGTCAAATGAGTCATCCTCAAGTAATGAAGAAGAGAGCGCAACGGCATTCCACGCGTCCACATCTTCACCCTTCATGTGCTTAATGGCAAGTACTTCAGATTCATTGTCCAACTCCTCCCGGGTTGAAAAAACTGCAACGGATGATGAATCGAGTAACTCTGAAGGTGAAGATTTTGTTTTAGCCTACCACAGACTTTTGAGGGATTCAAAGAAACTGGCTAAACAAAACAAGGGGTTGAGAGGGAGATTGCAGGATCTCGAAGAAGAAGTAAAAAGGGTAACTTCTCTCTCGACCGATCTTGAAGTGGAAAGGGAAAATCTGATAAAAGTAAATGTTTCCCTTCAAGAGTCCAATGAGCAACTCGAGAAGAATTATATAGATATGGTAAACAAAGCGAATTACTTCTTGAAGCTCAACGGCGAGGCCCGACAGGAAAAATTGGAAATGACAAAGACCATTCTCCAACTAAAGGACGATTTAAAGAGATTTTCATCTGGAAGGAGTAAGTTGGATAAGCTTCTTGGTCTTGGTCAAATAAATCGGTTCGGCCTCGGGTACACTCAAACTGGAAACAGTCCAAGTTCGAGTGGGACAGTTTTTGTGCCTCAGTCGGTATCTCCTCCTCCGACACCGGAATTTACGACAAACAACGACAACAAGCCTACTTCATCCTCTTCGGGATCGTCAAGCACTAAGGTATGTTTTCGTTGTGGTTTTGCAGGGCACATTGAAAGAAATTGCAAGATTGGAGCTCAAAGATCAAATCAATCACATCTTGCAACTGCTACCAATGAGTTCACTCCCAGGAAATCAAAGAAGGACTTTTCAAAAGAAAAGAACATTGGTAGTACTTCAAACAAGACGATGACAAAAGAAAAAGATCAATCATACATGACGTCTTCATCAAGGAAAATTTCTCAACCATTGCCAACATACTCTAAAACTCAAAAGATTTGGGTATGCAAAGGTGAAATCTTTCCTTGTCTTTAATCTTTCTACGATTAAATGTTGTGTAGTTTATGTAGACTATTTTTCTTTCTTTGAACCGACTCGTCAACCATCTTTGGGAGGTAAATGGTATATTTTCTTATTGGTTGATGATTTCTCTAGGTTTTCATGGGTAGCATTTTTAAAAGAGAAAGCTGATACGTTTGATTATTTTCATGAGATTTGCCATCGTATTATGATTGAAAAGAATGAAAAGATCATTCGTGTTAGAAGTGATAGAGGTGGAGAATTCATTAATTCTAAATTCATTGATTTTTGCACTTCCAACGGCATAAAACATGAATTCTCAGCACCCTATACACCTCAGCAGAATGGTGTTGTTGAGCGCAAAAACAGGGTTGTTCAAGAGATGGCGCGTGTGATGCTTCATAGCCGGAATTTACCGTTATATTTTTGGGCTGAAGCTGTGAACACCGTTGTCTATGTAATTAATCGAGTGTATTTGCGCCCAGGAACTTTTAATACACCTTATGAGCTGTGGTTTAGTAGAAAACCGGATATCAAATATTTTCGTATCTTTGGGAGTCGATGTTATATTTTGCGTGATCGCGAAAATCTTGGTAAGTTCAATTCTCGAAGTGACGAAGGGATCTTTTTGGGTTATTCTACAAATAGCAGAACATATCGGGTATTTAACATAAAATCTAAAACGATTGTAGAATCTATAAATGTTAAAGTAGATGAAGCTTTTCACTTTGCATCTGAAAAATCTACCCTCGATATCTCTCTTGATGATGATACACCTGCCAATGCATCTTCTCATAACAATTCTTCCGATAATAATGATGCATCTAATGGCTCTTCAAGTTCATCTGATGTGCAGGAATCATCTCATGTACCTCCGAGTACTCTGTTACCTCAAACGTTACGCATCTCCAAGGATCATCCGGAAACGAATATTATTGGAGACCCACAAGAAGGAGTTAGGACTCGGAGGCAATTGGTTTGTGGATTCGCTTGTTACGTTTCCATGATAGAACCAAAGAATCTGGATGAAGCTCTTCAGGATGACTACTGGATTAAAGCAATGCAGGAAGAGCTCCATCAGTTTGAGCGAAACAAAGTCTGGGAATTAACAAAGCCTCCAAAGCAACACAATGTGATAGGTACCAAATGGATTTTCAAGAATAAGAAAAATGAAGATGGTACCATCATCAGGAACAAAGCACGTTTAGTTGCTCAAGGCTACTCTCAAATAGAAGGTATAGACTTTGATGAAACTTTCGCCCCTGTAGCTAGACTCGAGTCCATTCGTATCTTATTCGCGATAGCTTATCATTTTAAAATAAAATTATTTCAAATGGACGTTAAGAGCGCGTTTTTAAATGGGTTTTTAAACGAGGAAGTTTATGTGGCTCAACCGAAAGGTTTTGTAGATTGTAAACAACCTAACCATGTTTTTCGTTTGAAAAAGGCTCTTTACGGTTTAAAACAAGCACCGCGAGCATGGTACGAAAGGCTAACAAAGCACCTATTAGATAAGGGCTATACTCGAGGGGGAGCTGACAGGACTCTCTTTGTGAAGCATTATCAAAATAACTTCATTGTAACACAAATCTATGTCGATGACATCGTATTTGGTGCGACAAGAGATAATGATGCTTCTAAATTCGCTGAAACCATGGAAAGCGAATTTGAGATGTCAATGATGGGCGAATTGACTTATTTCCTTGGATTGCAAGTGAAACAGAGTGACGAAGGCATCCATTTGTGTCAATCCAAGTATGCTATGGAGTTGGTCAAAAAGTTTGATCTAGAAAATTGTAAAGATTTTCCTACTCCAATGGGAACTAGCAATAAAGGATTAGGAAGTGAATCTTCTAGTGAGAATGTAGACGAGAAACTTTATCGGAGTATGATTGGAAGTCTACTTTACCTCACGGCTAGTCGTCCGGATATATCTTTTGGTGTTAGGATCTGCGCGAGATATCAATCTGCACCAAAGGAGGTTCACCTGAAAGCGGTGAAACGGATCATCCGATACATTAAAGGAACCATAAATTTCGGAATTTGGTATCCTATGGGAACAAGTTTAGATATTATTGGATACTCAGATGCCGATTGGGCAGGATCTGTGGATGATCGGAAAAGCACGAGTGGTGCATTCTTTTATCTAGGCCATTGCCTTGTTGCATGGCACAGTAAAAAGCAAAACTGCATAGCACTCTCGACTGCCGAAGCAGAATATATTTCAGCGGGTAGTTGTTCAACCCAACTCATTTGGATGAAAAGTGTGTTGAGCGACTTCCGGATTTCAGCAACTTCGGTAACAATTCTTTGTGACAACACTAGTGCTATAAATATTTCCAAAAACCCTGTGTTGCACTCTAGAACAAAACACATTGAACTTAGATATCATTTTCTTAGAGAGCTAGTTGAATCAAATACTCTTCAACTTTCATATATTTCAACTGAAGATCAATTAGCTGGCATTTTAACAAAACCTTTGGATCAAAAACGTTTTATTCATTTGCGTAAAACAATTGGAATGCTTTCCTTGAAATAAACCTTTTTTTTGAAACTTTTGCTTAGGTTAGGTTTTGTTCTTGTGTTTTTGTTCATTATCTATGTTTATACATAGTACATTAATTGAGCATGTGTTTTATTGACTTTACTTGCATCCTTTCATATAATTAGAAATTTATTATGCTTTGGATATCATAATAATTCAGTTGATGCATTGATCATTTATTTAAATTAAACCATTTTTAATTGATCAAAGTCAATTTCTCTCTCAATGATCTCTTGGTATTGTTTTTATCTTATTTGACTATTTAGTTGAGTATGAATTCGAGATCAATCCTTGGTTGAATACTTTATATCTTAAATTAATTGATAGCCAATTGAGGGGGAGTCAAAGAAAAGTAAAATGCTCAAAAGATGTGGAAAGAGTTACATCCCAATGAGGAGTGTGAAAACTACCACCACATGGAGGAAAGAGCTACCACCTCGGTCGTCCGAGTACTGTGTGCAGCTACCACATGTATACCAAGCATGGTTTTGTAATTTTTGATTAAATAAAATGCATGATTGAAATACTTGACTCCGTCAAATTTCAAGGTTGGTATAAGGTGGGATTTTTAATGAAAGATGCTCAAAGAGCCACTCTCTTCAACAGATTGACTAGATACATTATATAATTTATTTGGGATTTCAAACATCTATTGATCTTGGTACTTCATTTTCTTTACCATTTTAATGATTTGATAAACGCCTTACTCATAAGATCATGATGGATGTGTTTGAACTTGATCAACTTTAAAGGTTTTAATTTCTGTAAATTTTCATGTCATTATTTGAATGTTATTGATAGATTTAACATAATTTATTTCTCTTGACATGAAACGATGATTTTTGTTTAAGGTTGATGTGCTAAAATGCTTACATACTTTTTCTGGATTTTATGGAATTTTTCTAAAGAAAAAGTTGGAGCCGATCCGGATCGGACAAGTTGATCCGGATCCCGAACGCAGGTATTTCCTGCGGGTAGCCGATCCGGATTGAAATCTCGATCCGATCCGGATCACGGCTAGGGTTTTATTAGAACAAGAGGGCTTTTGATTTCTGTTATTGCAATCTTTTGTTCTTAAGACTCCAGAGCTTCTCTCTCTAGAATTCATCCTTCTTGGAGCCTTCCAAACTCGAGTTCTTCGATTCCAAGTAAGTTTTATTGATCAAAATCTCGGTTTTTCACTGTTTTTCCTTGTTTGCTCAAAACGTGAGTAGAAATCATGGAACTTTTTCATTTGTGAATGGTTTTTGGTCAAATTTCTTTTAAAATAAGAACTCTGGGTAGAATAGTTTTGATTATATGCTAGGTATTCTCTTGATCAACGAATTTTTGGGCTTCGATTTCTGAAAATTCGGTTTTAGGGCATATAATAGGAATTTTTGAAAATCATGCAATTGATCTATTTTTAAAATTCTTTTTGCAAAACTAATTTGATTCTTAGTCTCTCTACATGATTATGATTGTTTGGGTACAATTTTTCAAATTTTTCAAAATTAACAATTTTTCATGTGTTCTTGAGTTGGTATTCATAGGATTTCAAACTTCTTAAGGCACGCACAGCAATGGAATTCTCATGGATCATCTTGCTGTTAGTCACAGTGGTGCATACTCGAGCAACCAACAAACTGAAAAGAGCTAAGAAACCTCAACGAAAAGGTGAATTTCATCTTATCAGCGATTCAGAGACTAAAGCAGATACTGATGAGGTGGATTGGGACAAGTTGACGGATGATGATGAATCAATGCCCGTTAAAACTGAACAAAAGGCTTCCGATCGATCAAAAGGAAAGGCACCCATGGACACAGGGAAAGCACCTATATCTGCACCAACTATCTCTGTGAAAAGAAAACGTCTGGCTCGACGCTTTGGACTACCACGAGACGTTAACATCAACAAGCCGATAGTTCCTGACTCCCCGCCTCACGTGGAAGAAGTGCTCGTTAACACTGATCACCTTAGAACTTTTGAACATCGTGAATGCATCGTGAACGACATGTCAACATTGAAGCTCTCCGAAATCACTCACCAGAATTTGGGAATTTAATTGAGCAAGCTAATCTCATCCAAGTCTGCCGATTCCCCGAATTACTTGGGTACTGTTTGTATCGTGTAAGAACTTTTTACACAAATGCAAGACATCTTCAAGAAGATGAACGTGCTTCAATGCATTTCTATACAAATATCCAAGGAATGACACTTAAAATCACTCCACAGTTAATCGGCGATGTCCTAGGAATGGACTCCAACAGATCGGGGATCAACTTTCTGACGGGAAGAAGTTTGACAAATGCCTTGTGGCAAACCGTGATAGAAGGAATTTGTTTGGAAGGAACTGAATCAGCAGATGGTAAATCTGTAAAATCCAAACATCTTCGGCTTGAGTACCGCTTTCTTAACTTCATCACGTGTTACGACATTCTCCCTAACATGCAGACAAAGGTAGTGAGATGGGATAGAATGTTGTTCTTATATCTCATAGGTCATCCTTTTGAGGCTGTAGGATTGAACATGAACATTCCCTACATAATTTGGAATAGAATGTCAAGATATGTTGAGCATCCTCATCCTTCTGAGCGACTTCCATTTCCATTGATCATCATGAGGATCTTGAAAAAGTTTGAAATTGACATCAGCTCGACATCATATCAACACTGTTGGGGGATGATAGATGAGTCAACAATTGTGAAGTCCCTTCACAAATTGCCACATGTTGCTCCGACGCCTTCGACTGAGAAGAAACCGTGTGTGGGCACCTCTGCCTCTCCATCTCAACAAACACCCGGCACACATGATGAAGCATCGGTAACTTCAATTTTCAAGCAACAACAGCGCCTATTTTTTGAACATGAACAAATCGCCAAGGAACAACGGCGTATTTCAGAGGAGCTTGGGATCATTACGGCCTCCCAGATCACGTTGACTAAGTCAGTCACTTCGATGAAGAAATTCATGAAGAAAATGTTCTCGAAGATGGGATATAGTGTTTCGGATGAGACCGACTCGGATGATTGATTAATTTGTGCCTCACGTTCTTTTTTATCTTTTTGTGCAGGATTTTAATCTTTTGTGCAGGATTTCAGTTTTTAGGTTTTTAATGTTCTGTTTTTACTTTGCTTTAGTTTTAGTTCTCAGGTTTTTCTTGATTTTGAACTTCTTAACTCTCCTTAAATTTTGTATTTTTGGCTTAGTTTGTGACAAAAAGGGGGAGAGAGTTTAGAGTGAACTTTGTGAGAACTTTGGACAAACTTTGACTTTGGTGAGAACTTTGAACAAACTTTGACTTTGGTGAAAGGTAAGTATCACAACTTCTGGTTTTATCTTGTGATTTGTTGCATGTCCCTACTAACTATTCGACTAACTATTTGGACATGTATTATTACTAACAAGTTGTTTGATTACTAACAAAGCAAAGTTATGACATTTGGAATCTTATTGCTTAGAAGATATGTCAATGTTTGATTGTGATCTTATTACATATCTGAATTACTGAATGTCATGGTAAGCATAAACTCTATCTCTGTTAGGTTTTGAATGCTAAATATTCTTGAGGTATCTAACGATCTCTTTTTGTCAAGAATGATTTGTTTTTGCAGAGAGTGCAGATGTCTAAGTCTAGAGTCTGTTTTAGGAGTTTATCTCATGTATTGGATCTCCATTGTAAATTTTTGTTGTATGGTGATAGCAACAAAAATATCTTTTTGAATTTTTTTTAGTGGATTTGTGTTTTGTCACGAAACCGCCAAAGGGGGAGATTGTTACGGATTTTGTTTTGGCGCATTTCGTGAAAGTGTTAAGTCTTGAAGATTGAAGATGAATGAAGTTTGGATCATATAACTCAATCTCAAGAAAGAAGAATTCAAAAGGATCAGGTATGTTTAACTTAATATCTTTGGTGATCCGAATACTTCTTATAGTGTAGAAACACTTGGATGGATTTTTAATTGCATAAATATCAAAAACTGGACATGGGACATGTTCAGGATCCGGATCAGACCCTTCAATCCGGATCCCGAAGGTTGTTCGTTCATACACCAGTTCAATCCGGATCGCAGCCTTCCTTGATCCGGATCCCGAACACTGGGTTTACCATTTTATTTGAACGATCCGGATCAGGCTTTGCAATCCGGATCCCGAACGTTGATGTTTGGTGAACTGTATGAACGATCCGGATCAGGCACTTCGATCCGGATCCCGAACCTTCGTTTTTCTGGAATCTGTTTTTCTCGCTACTGCAATCTGGATCGCCGATCTCCGATCCGGATCGTCGTCATGTAAAATTCCAGAAAAAGATAGTTTTTGATCCTTATCTTCTTCCAATAGTTTCTAACCTATAAATAGACCCTATGACTCATTTTTCTAGGGTAAGCCGCATAAGTCGTAAAAGCTAAATAAATCAAAGACGGCCATATCAATCCACATATAGAGAAGAAAGGAAATAACTAGATTAATTCTATGTTTCTTCATCTATATTGATTAGTTTGATTCTAGGTTTTCATACTCACATTTTGAGTTGAATCAAACTAATGAATACTTAGATGGTATTTCCTATCTATCTTTGATCTAAGTATTCGGCGGATCATCACCACCCAAAAAACAACGATTTCCCCAAAATCGGCGCGTGGACTCGCGTGGCCTTGTGGATTCAAGGTGCAACCGCTCTCGTGGATTCGGAGCGAGGTACGTTCGTGGATTCGAAGCGTGCTACTGGGTGAAGACCGTGGATTCGGTCGGACGTCGTGGATTCGGCGTTGGACGCAGATCGTGGATTCGAGACGCGTTGCGGAGCGAGCGGAGAAGATCTACTAGGAGCGTATGGTAAAAGGTTGAGTCGTCTGTGAGTACGTTATATCACCTTGTACGTGTGTTAATTCTAGTGGATTTCACCGTGTTATCGGTCCCGTGGTTTTTTTACTCCGATTTGGAGTTTTTCCACGTAAAAATCTTGCGTGTTCATTTATATTTCCGCATTGGGTTTTATTGCGCAATGATTTTTTGAGTGTTTATTGTTTACACCTATTCACCCCCCTCTAGGTGTTTTTTCCCCTATTTAGATCCATTATTACATATAACCCAACAAGTGGTATCAGAGCGGGAATAGGGTTGTAAACAATGGTTGAAGGTGGAAACATCAACAGACCCCCATTCTTTGATGGAACAAATTATGCGTACTGGAGAGTACGGATGAAAGCCTTTTTAATTTCCATCGACGAACGGGTGTGGCAATCAATTGAATTAGGATGGTCTAATCCAACTGAAATTATTGCTGATGTTCGCACCATCAAACCTAGGTCGAAATGGACCAAGGAAGAGTTAGATTCATCTTCTTACAATGGCAAGGGAATTAATGCTATTTTTAATGCCTTATCTCAAACTGAATTCTCTCGCGTCTCGGCATGTGAGACTGCGAAAGAAATCTGGGATGTTCTTCAGGTTACACATGAGGGTACTAACCTCGTGAAGATTCAAAAGCTGCAAATGCTTACGAGCAGATTTGACTCTATTTTCATGGCAGAAAATGAATCTTTCACGGACTACTATACACGATTGCAAGACATCGTAAACTCATGTGCTAACCTGGGAGAGAAGATTCCAGAATTTAAGGTTGTAAGAAAGATCTTAAGAACTCTTCCTGAACAATTTCGCCCAAAGGTTACAGCTATTGAAACTATTAAACACCCGGACGAAATGCGTGTAGAAGAACTAGTTGGTTCATTACAAACTTATGAAATGACATTTTCTACTAACTATTCTTCGGGAAAGGCATCCTCTTCTAAGTCTTCAGGTTATGCTTTGAAAACAACAAAGGAAGAAGACGCGGATTCATCCTCCTCAGACGATGACGAGAACCTATCTATGGAGGAATTTGAGAAGCAGCTCGCTCTCTTGACAAGGAAGTTTCGCCGCAACTTTCGAAGGGGTAATTCAAGTAAAACTCCATCCTTCGGAAAGTCGAAGAAAGGCAAGGGTACTTCAAGTTACAAGTCAAGAAAGCAAGAGAACTTTTCAAAGGAAAAGAAAAGTTCAGAGGGACAAGTCCAATGCTTTAAGTGCCGAGGATACGGCCATATCTCAACGGAGTGTCCAACTAAGAATCCGTCGAAGAAGAAAGCGATGCAAGTCGTCACCTGGGATGACAACTCAACGTCAAATGAGTCATCCTCAAGTAATGAAGAAGAGAGCGCAACGGCATTCCACGCGTCCACATCTTCACCCTTCATGTGCTTAATGGCAAGTACTTCAGATTCATTGTCCAACTCCTCCCGGGTTGAAAAAACTGCAACGGATGATGAATCGAGTAACTCTGAAGGTGAAGATTTTGTTTTAGCCTACCACAGACTTTTGAGGGATTCAAAGAAACTGGCTAAACAAAACAAGGGGTTGAGAGGGAGATTGCAGGATCTCGAAGAAAAAGTAAAAAGGGTAACTTCTCTCTCGACCGATCTTGAAGTGGAAAGGGAAAATCTGATAAAAGTAAATGTTTCCCTTCAAGAGTCCAATGAGCAACTCGAGAAGAATTATATAGATATGGTAAACAAAGCGAATTACTTCTTGAAGCTCAACGGCGAGGCCCGACAGGAAAAATTGGAAATGACAAAGATCATTCTCCAACTAAAGGACGATTTAAAGAGATTTTCATCTAGAAGGAGTAAGTTGGATAAGCTTCTTGGTCTTGGTCAAATAAATCGGTTCGGCCTCGGGTACACTCAAACTGGAAACAGTCCAAGTTCGAGTGGGACAGTTTTTGTGCCTCAGTCGGTATCTCCTCCTCCGACACCGGAATTTACGACAAACAACGACAACAAGCCTACTTCATCCTCTTCGGGATCGTCAAGCACTAAGGTATGTTTTCGTTGTGGTTTTGCAGGGCACATTGAAAGAAATTGCAAGATTGGAGCTCAAAGATCAAATCAATCACATCTTGCAACTGCTACCAATGAGTTCACTCCCCGGAAATCAAAGAAGGACTTTTCAAAAGAAAAGAACATTGGTAGTACTTCAAACAAGACGATGACAAAAGAAAAAGATCAATCATAATAGACGTCTTCATCAAGGAAAATTTCTCAACCATTGCCAACATACTCTAAAACTCAAAAGATTTGGGTATGCAAAGGTGAAATCTTTCCTTGTCTTTAATCTTTCTACGATTAAATGTTGTGTAGTTTATGTAGACTATTTTTCTTTCTTTGAACCGACTCGTCAACCATCTTTGGGAGGTAAATGGTATATTTTCTTATTGGTTGATGATTTCTCTAGGTTTTCATGGGTAGCATTTTTAAAAGAGAAAGCTGATACGTTTGATTATTTTCAAGAGATTTGCCATCGTATTATGATTGAAAAGAATGAAAAGATCATTCATATTAGAAGTGATAGAGGTGGAGAATTCATTAATTCTAAATTCATTGATTTTTGCACTTCCAACGGCATAAAACATGAATTCTCAGCACCCTATACACCTCAGCAGAATGGTGTTGTTGAGCGCAAAAACAGGGTTGTTCAAGAGATGGCGCGTGTGATGCTTCATAGCCGGAATTTACCGTTATATTTTTGGGCTGAAGCTGTGAACACCGCTGTCTATGTAATTAATCGAGTGTATTTGCGCCCAGGAACTTTAAATACACCTTATGAGCTGTGGTTTCGTAGAAAACCGGATATCAAATATTTTCGTATCTTTGGGAGTCGATGTTATATTTTGCGTGATCGCGAAAATCTTGGTAAGTTCAATTCTCGAAGTGACGAAGGGATCTTTTTGGGTTATTCTACAAATAGCAGAGCATATCGGGTATTTAACATAAAATCTAAAACGATTGTAGAATCTATAAATGTTAAAGTAGATGAAGCTTTTCACTTTGCATCTGAAAAATCTACCCTCGATATCTCTCTTGATGATGATACACCTGCCAATGCATCTTCTCATAACAATTCTTCCGATAATAATGATGCATCTAATGGCTCTTCAAGTTCATCTGATGTGCAGGAATCATCTCATGTACCTCCGAGTACTCCGTTACCTCAAACGTTACGCATCTCCAAGGATCATCCGGAAACGAATATTATTGGAGACCCACAAGAAGGAGTTAGGACTCGGAGGCAATTGGTTTGTGGATTCGCTTGTTACGTTTCCATGATAGAACCAAAGAATCTGGATGAAGCTCTTCAGGATGACTACTGGATTAAAGCAATGCAGGAAGAGCTCCATCAGTTTGAGCGAAACAAAGTCTGGGAATTAACAAAGCCTCCAAAGCAACACAATGTGATAGGTACCAAATGGACTGTATGAACGATCCGGATCCCGAACGTTGATGTTTGGTGAACTGTATGAACGATCCGGATCAGGCACTTCGATCCGGATCCCGAACCTTCGTTTTTCTGGAATCTGTTTTTCTCGCTAATGCAATCCGGATCGCCGATCTCCGATCCGGATCGTCGTCATGTAAAATTCCAGAAAAAGATAGTTTTTGATCCTTATCTTCTTCCAATAGTTTCTAACCTATAAATAGACCCTATGACTCATTTTTCTAGGGTAAGCCGCATGAGCCGTAAAAGCTAAATAAATCAAAGACGGCCATATCAATCCACATATAGAGAAGAAAGAAAATAACTAGATTAATTCTATGTTTCTTCATCTATATTGATTAGTTTGATTCTAGGTTTTCATACTTACATTTTGAGTTGAATCAAACTAATGAATACTTAGATGGTATTTCCTATCTATCTTTGATCTAAGTATTCGGCGGATCATCACCACCCAAAAAACAACGATTTCCCCAAAATCGGCACGTGGACTCGCGTGGCCTTGTGGATTCAAGGTGCAACCGCTCTCGTGGATTCGGAGCGAGGCACGTTCGTGGATTCGAAGCGTGCTACTGGGTGAAGACCGTGGATTCGGTCGGACGTCGTGGATTCGGCGTTGGACGCAGATCGTGGATTCGAGACGCGTTGCGGAGCGAGCGGAGAAGATCTACTAGGAGCGTATGGTAAAAGGTTGAGTCATCTGTGAGTACGTTATATCACCTTGTACGTGTGTTAATTCTAGTGGATTTCACCGTGTTATCGGTCCCGTGGTTTTTTTACTCCGATTTGGAGTTTTTCCACGTAAAAATCGTGCGTGTTCATTTATATTTCCGCATTGGGTTTTATTGCGCAATGATTTTTTGAGTGTTTATTGTTTACACCTATTCACCCCCCTCTAGGTGTTTTTTCCCCTATTTAGATCCATTATTATATATAACCCAACACGGTGGGGTCGCTCCCCTCGAGCTACGCCCCGGGTGCGTGTTGTTGATGCGACTAGTTGATACACTAGAGTTCGCTTGAGATTGAGATAGTCTGTGTGGGACGCCCTACGTAAGTCCCGTCCCAGTGGGGATGAGGTGGCAGTGTGTTTGGCGCAGGCTTGACTGGACCCTATGTGGCAGTCATTGAGATTGGGTGATATGAGAGAGTGATTGCATAGCATGTTCTTAGATGTGTTTTCCTTTGAGCATGATACTTGAGGCATATTAGCAGTAGCGAGTGTATGCATAATTATAGTAGAGTTTCCTTGAGCATGGTGATTGTTGTATGTTAGCTGTAGTTTTCATTCAGCTTACCTATTATCTATCTATCTGCATACCTATCTGTTTCCCTCTAGTAGACTTAGTGGGCATACCGTGGATATTGGTGACGGTACCCACTGGGATCTACCTTCTGCAGTAGATCTCACACCCGCTGCGGTGACAGGTTACTAAGGTTGCTGTTCCGGCTTAGCACGCGCGGAGACAGCTGATCGAGGTGAGGACGTAGCCGAGTAGTTCCTTACCAGCATTGAGAGTCAGAGGTAGATGTACCCGGTATATTGTTTTATGATTCCACTTTTGTACTGGACATTCTGAGAGATCTGTGAGGTTGTTTTATTTTACATAGGGTGTGAGACTATGTATTGAGGATTTTTATTTATTTCAGATGTTCAGTTTGATTTATGTAGTTTTTTGTTCTTTTTCAGCTCTGATACATGTTTAGATATAGATCTTTTGCAGGGTAGACGCTTCGTCTGTGTTGCAGTTTCTGTATAGATGGCGGATCTTTTGGCGAGCCCGGGTCGCAGTTCGACCCCGGGGCGTGACAGATTAGGGTGGTATCAGAGCCTAGGAATATAGGTTGTTTAGGACTTAGAGACCCTAGGCTATTGGTGGGACAGTAGGATGACTGTCGTGAGAGACGTGACTTTAGCGAGAGTCTTGATTGAGTCTGTATCTCCCCCAGAGGATTGGGGCGAGGAATCTTACATGTTATTTCTCTAAAGATGATTATGTTGGCTGCAGACAACATAATACTTTAGTGTGGGTAACATGTTCTAGACTTTCGCTTGATTGGGTCGAGAGAGTTTTTGTCCTAATGTTTGTTCTGTTGCAGTTGTCTTTGATGCCTCCGAGACGCCGTGCAGCGGCGAGGGCGTGCTCGACCTTGGTTGAGGAGCCCGAACAGCGGGAGGCTGAATGGACAGAGCAGAGTGAGGTCTGAGAGTTACAGGCCAGGTAGCCCAGATATGTGAGGCGATGCGGCGCCAGGAAGAGAACATGGAGCGCGTGATGCGTATGCTCGAGTAGAGAGCATCTAATATTGTATCGCCAGTAGTACCTCCGGCCGCGACATAGACGACTTCGACCTAGATCGCACTGTGGATAGTGCAGGAGCAGCAAGAGATTGCCAATCGGTTGTGTACTTCATCCAGTTCCATCCCCTGTAGATTTCGGGGCAGAGTTTGGAGCCTTGGGAGGCTGAGAACTGGATTGCTGCTATGGAGAAGTTGTTTGAGGATTTGTTCATTTCGGAGAAGCATCGGGTGCACATGGTTGCGCACTTTTGGATAGGGACGTCGAGAGTTGATGGCGTCGAGTTCGTCCTGTTGGACCACCGGGAGCGCAGTGGATGACCTGGAGCGGGATTCTAGGATTGATGAGCAGTGTGCCCCATGTTGCCCAGGATGAGGCCCAGAAGGTTGATCATGTGTGAGGGGGGGCTGCATCGAGATATTTATCATCTTGTGCATTCTCGGCGAGCGACGACTTTAGATGCGGTGGTTGTGCATACTCGATGGATTGACCGAGGATTAGTGATCATGTCCGAGAGGGACGGAGAGCGAGGGACCAGCTCCTGAGAGAGGCGTCCAGTATCGCCTGATTTTGGGGACAGTCGAGTGGATCGAAGTTGCCATGATTCCAGTTTCAGGATCATGAGCCTCAGGGGAGACAGAGACTAGGAGGTTCTCAACAGTCGAGGCACCAGCAGTAGTGTCAGGATGAGTATGTCTTTTACGGTGGGCCGCATTCATCGCCATAGTGTGACCTCAGGCAGGGGTGATGCCTTTCATGTGGGTAGTCAGGATATCTTCAGGCAGAGTGTCCCAGGGTAGTGCTCAGGGTTGCCGCTTGCGACGGCACCCCCACTACCCCTTCAGGATGGAGAGGTTCGTCCGACGTACCGGTAGGCTGATAGAGCAGTGATGCTGAGGCAGATTGAGCGATGGCCACCAGCATCTAGTGGATGAGTTTGTGTAGCCGGTTGAGGACGCCAGGATAGTGGATCGCGTCTTACTAGGTGTGGTTCTGCTAACGGTTGTCAGAGTTAGAGCCTGATGCCGACACCGCTTGCACGTGTTTTAGTAGAGCAGGGGTAGCTTCGTGTGGGCCAGAGATGGGCTGTTGGCTTGTGCACGTGAGGATCAGGTTCCAGATCACGTTTAGCACATGGATGAGTGTTGCCAGTCCTGGCCAGTGCAGTCAGGACATTGGATTTGATCCATTGAGTTTTTAGTCATACATCAGCTCTGAGATATTGATATGAGGTTGGATAGGGATTGGGTATCCCAATGTTATGCTATCATGGATTGTCGAGAGAGGACAATGACCCTCCGTGGACCTGGTCAGGAGGAGTATGTTTATAGAGGATGCTAGAGCACGACGGAGGTTGAGTCGTGGTCGTATCGCTTTGATTAGCGACTGTGGAGGAGGTGCCTACGGCGGCACCGGGACTAAAGAATATCCTTATCGCCCGTGTGATCCCGGGGTGAAAGTTTACCTGATCTGAGGTTGAGGCCGTCGTTTAGCGAGATTGAGATCGAGATAGTGGTCGACATAGTTTGGAACTGCGCCGACTTCGATAGCACCTCTTGGAGTATTACTCGTGAGACAGAGAGCTGATAGCACAGTTGCGGATTCTGTTGGATCGAGGGGTCTATGTGACCCAGTACCACGTCGTAGGAATACGACAGTGAGGATCTGAGAGATTGATACTTGAGTAGGATGCCACGCCGTTGATTCACGGTGTTGATGCCATGCCGTTGGTAGGCGGCAGTGATGCCACGTTGTGAGTACACAACGGTGAGGGTTCTATGATGGTTTGAGCACAGACAGGTTGGGATTGTTTTTCGGCAGATGCCTTTGTGAGAGTGGTAGCTTTATGGAACCTTATACCCGTGGGCTATGCCCAGGTAGTGTTCTGGACCTAGTAGGGGCATTATGAGCTTACAGCGAGGTCAAATGGATTGACTAATGCCCTGCCGTCTTTAGGATTTGAGGAATTGGGTACTTTCCAGCTGTATTTGGATGGGTTGGCAGCCGGACCCGTCGTGGATATTTGGATTTATTTTCGAGGTGGCTTAGAGCTTGAGGAGCACTTGAGGATAGTACGGCAACTTCTCAGAGGGGAGAAGTTGGTTGCCCAGTTGAGAGAGTTTGCACTTGACTTCGGAAAGTTCTATTGTTAAGTCTTGTGATTTCAGTTGCAAGAGTAACAGTAGACCCAACAATGAGTGATACCGTTAGGGGATTTGCCTTAGCCTATGTGGTGACAGAGGTCAGAAGCTTTTGGACTATGCAAGGCCAGTGTAACTGGGAAGAGTTAAAGCTAAAGAGGATACCAGTATGGATGTAGATGTTTTCCAGTGATAGAGAGAGAATTGAGTTATTCATGGATCCTCGAACCTGAAGTACTTGGATACTCAGGAAGAGTTTGGTTTGAAGTAACGCCGGTGGATAGAGTTTTCAAAGATGTATGATTGATATATAGTATAGCATTATTCCGGCAAGAACATTATGGTCTTGGACGCCTTGTGTAGGCGAGCAGAGTAACCTTGGAATGAGGTGATCGATTAGTGGGTGCCATTTTTGGAACTTGGAATTTGAGAGTCGAAAATTTGGGAAATGTTCCCGAGGTTGAAATTCTTCCCCTGTCAAGGGATGTGAGAGAGCATTGTGGAGTTTTGGACTTGGAAACCATGTCTGTGGAAGCCATCTGCCGCAGGGATATATATATATATATATATATATATATATATATATATATATATATATATATATATATATATATATATATATATATATATATATATATATATGTATATATATATATGTATATATATATATATATATATATGTATATATATATATATATATACATATATATATATATATATACATATATATATATATATATATACATATATATATATATATATATATACATATATATATATATATATATATATATATATATATATATACATATATATATATATATACATATATATATATATATGTATGTATATATATATATATATTGATTTGAGTTTACGCGGGGAGTTTGGTCCGCGAATGATTACCTGGCTGGAAGAAGTATATTTGATCCTTGCCATGTTTTGGACTTCACTTCCTTGGAATTGGACGAGGATTGAGTTATCAGGATCGACCGATGCAAATTCTTGTTTCTGAGACAGAAGAATTGTGCAGTCGAGTTTTACCTTTGGTGAAGGTTCAGTGGAGCCATCCTGATGAGTGAGAACGACCACCTAAGAACCTGGGGAATTGTTGAGGATCTCCTATCCCCATTTGATTGAGACACCCTCCTGTGTTATGGATTTATTCGGGTTTCGAGGACGAAACCCTTTTTAACGAGGGGAGAGTGTAGAGTACCGGGACTTTGTAGAGCGCACCGACCTCGCAAGATGGCGTGGTGCGGAGTTCTCGCCTTGGGCGTGTTCCTTAGGTGTTTACAGATGATTTCGGGTTGATTCGGATCGACGCGGAAGCTCCAGCTTGAATCGGAATTTTCCGGGCATTGTGCGCCGTTAGAGGACTTGTTTGTTAGAGCCTCGACTCCACTGTTGTATGCAGAAAAATTGGAAAAGGTTTGGAACATGTGTATTTTCAGTTTACAGTGAAGTTCGGGAGGTTTCGGACTGGTGCGGAGACCCCGAAGGCGAAAAGTGAGTTGGAGTCGGCGATTAATGGAACCGGTTTTTGGATTGAGCACACCGACTCCACAGTTGAGCTTTTTGAGGAAGAAAAGTTTTGGACATGTGTATTTTCAGATTACAGCGGAGTTCGGGAGGTTCCGGACTGATGCAGAGGCTCCGAGGGCGAAAAGTGAGTTGGAGTTGGCTTAAAATGAATGAATGAATTAATTAATTAAATTGGTTAATTAGCCTGAGAGAAGAAAATTAGAAAAAAAAGTGAAAGATGAGAGAGGGAGTTGGATTGTAGATGTTGGTGTTGGTGTTGGAGAGTGCTTTGGGTTGCTTGTTCACTATGCACCATGCACCATGCACCAAGCACCTCAAATTAGCACTTAATTAATATTTGCCACGTCATCACCTTCTCCATGGAATTGAAACAGAGAAAAAATTTTGAAACAGAGGATTGAATGAATGGAGAAGAAGGAGAATAAGAAGAGGAATTGAGGGGAAATAAAAGATGGGTTTGAGTGAGGTGATGGTGTGCTAGTAGTGTGGACCAACCGTCGGAAGCCGAGCGGAGCACGTGCGCGTCGAGCCTCATGGAGGTACATTTCAGTTTTTCTAGTGAGAGAGAGAGAAAGCTTGGGTTGGTTTTGTTGATGGGTTTTTGTTGATGGATTGGACGAGCTTGTTGTCCAAGAATGGAGGAGAGGCTTGCCGATGCGCCGCGCGCGGTTGAGCTCGTCGCTGCGCGGGCGCGCATGGGCGCCGCGCGCAGCAGCCTTGGGCGCCGCGCGTGCGGAGGCTGAGCGGGCGCGCGGATGTGGCTTGGAGTTCCGGAACCAATTGAAGTGGGGTTCCGGAGCAAGCCTTTGGGTACCGGTACTACATGGAGAGTACCGGTACCCCATTGTGCTGGTTGAGTTTTTGGTGGATTTAGCAAGGGCAATTCGGTCTTTTCACTTTTCTAACCCTCCAATTGGCCCTGTGACCCCCTCTCTTCTCTATTTAAAGACTCCCCCACCTCCACTCTCCTCAGCTGGGATCAGAGAAAGAAAAGAGAGAAAAGAGATGAAGAAAATAAGAAAAAGAAAAGAGAAGAAGAAAAGAGAGTGGGAGAGGTTGAGAGGGATGGTGCTAAGGTTTCCTGCTGGTTGAGCGGAGCCGCGCGCGCATCGAGCAATATACAAGGTGAGTTAACAGATTTTTTGGTAGATGATCCTTAGATTATTTTTATGGATTTAGCATGAGTTTTGAGTTGGATGTTGGTTGCGTGCTTCTCTTTTGTGTTGATAGAGCTGAGGTTGTGGTTTTTTACTGCGCGGGGCCGAGAGTGCATCCATGCGTGCATGTGCGCATGCTGCTTTGGCTGAGAGGGAGCCGAGGTGCGCGCAAATTTTTATTAGAGGACTCGAGAGAAAGTTTCGAGCTTTCGGGGAATTTTTTGGGTTTCGCGACAGTGTTCGCGCGCGCGCGGCGCGGTTTTCGTTTTTCCGGCAGATTCGATGCAGCGGCCGGTTCGGCGCTTCACCGACTTCAGCGATTGCCTGCGGAATGCATTTGAGGTGGGTTGGAATTTCTTCCAAAATATACGGAATGCCCTTTAATTCTTCTGAATGCAATTTGAGCATGTCTAGTGTAATATTTTTACTGTTGGTAAATCTGGTAGCTGCCTAGAAAATTACAAAAAAATTTTTAGAACCCCAGATTATTTTTAGTATACTCCTGATACTATTTGACACTAGACTGCATGATTAGTTGGCATTAGATTGGCATCTGAACCGTTTTAAAAATCGTCGGACGTGTTTTAGTAAAAACTGGGCTTTAAAAATAGTTTTTAAATAGTGAGATCACCTAGAGGGGTTGAGTTGGTTCAGGATGCATGTATACTCGTGCCGGAGGGCCGAGTGGATTTTTAGAGCATTGTGTGCCGAGTTTCTAGTGTCATGAGAGTTATACTTCCTTGTTGGGATTGATGGGATTATTCTAGATCATGGGTCATGTTTTCTGATTCAGTGGTGGAGGTGATTCTCCGACTTAGCTTTGAGAGTTTTGGGGTTCTGGCAGATCGAGTCGTGGAGGTTTCCCGACTTAGCCATGGGTTGTGCATTATCAGATTGAGTCGTGGAGGGTTCTCCGACATAGCTGCGAGTGTTTGGGCTTTTTCTGATTGAGTCGTGGAGTCTTTTTTCGACTGCGTTGTGCTTTTTGAGCATCGAGTTGCCGATCTGTTTGATCGTGGATTATAGCCTGCATGTGCCGCTTATGAGACAGTTGAGACTGATGAGATACTTGAGTTCGGTGGGGTCGCTCCCCTCGAGCTACGCCCCGGGTGCGTGTTGTTGATGCGACTAGTTGATACACTAGAGTTCGCTTGAGATTGAGATAGTCTGTGTGGGACGCCCTACGTAAGTCCCGTCCCAGTGGGGATGAGGTGGTAGTGGGTTTGGCGCAGGCTTGACTGGACCCTATGTGGCAGTCATTGAGATTGGGTGATATGAGAGAGTGATTGCATAGCATGTTCTTAGATGAGTTTTTCTTTGAGCATGATACTTGAGGCATATTAGCAGTAGCGAGTGTATGCATAATTATAGTAGAGTTTCCTTGAGCATGGTGATTGTGGCATGTTAGCTGTAGTTTTCATTCAGCTTACCTATTATCTATCTATCTGCATACCTATCTGTTTGCCTCCAGTAGACTTAGTGGGCATATCGTAGATATTGGTGACGGTACCCACTGGGATCTACCTTCTGCAGTAGATCTCACACCCGCTGCGGTGACAGGTTACTGAGGTTGCTGTTCCGGCTTAGCACGCGCGGAGACAGCTGATCGAGATAAGGACGTGGCCGAGTAGTTCCTTACCAGCATTGAGAGTCAGAGGTAGATGTACCCGGTATATTGTTTTATGATTCCACTTTTGTGCTGGACATTCTGAGAGATCTATGATGTTGTTTTATTTTGCATAGGGTGTGAGACTATGTATTGAGAATTTTTATTTATTTCAGATGTTCAGTTTGATTTCTGTAGTTTTTAGTTCTTTTTCAGCTCTGATACATGTTTAGATATAGATCTTTTGCAGGGTAGACGCTTCGTCTGTGCAGCAGTTTCCGTACAGATGGCGGATCTGTTGGCGAGCCCGGGTCGCAGTTCGACCCCGGGGCGTGACAGATTTAGAGTGTTATTATTCACTAACTAATAAAGATTTAGATTATTATTGCCTCTAACTAATATAAGAGGGAAGAGAGAGCGCAAAATGAAAATAGGGGTACGGATAGATCTTTAAGAGATTTAAGTTGTTATTATTCACTAATTAATATAAAAATATATATATATAGGCAAAAAAAATTAAGATATTTAAATTGTTATTATTCACTAACTAATATAAGAGAAAAGAGATAAGAGGGAAGAGAGAGATTAAAATAAAAATGTGGGTAGAGCAAATAGTAACAACCTAAATCTATTAAAGACGGTGAATCGTTCACCGCCTTCACGAAGGCAGTGAACAATTCACCACCTTTTGAAAAATCATCCACCCTGACGCTGAGTTTGTAAAATGAAAGTTATTTCTATAAATATATTTTTAAAAAAATTATTTGGCTAATTATAAAATATTATAGTGTTAATTGAAAAAAAAAAAAAAAAAAAAAAGTCCGCTTGGCCAATTCACTGGATTACCAAACCAAACCAGGTTGACCCCGTTATGAGCGTACAAGTAGCTCAAAATAAGTACGTACAATATTGTAGCTCAAAATAAGTACTCACAAGCAGCAGCCACGAAGGGAATTCCTGTAAGAAGACAGATTGACAAGTAAGAAAACATGGATGCAAGTGCAGAACAAGCCGCAATCGTGCAGGTGCACAATGTGAATCAAGAGAGCAACATAGGGCGCTGTACCACAACCTAAGCAAGACATAGCAAGAGGAGGAAGGCGGGCGACATAAGACAGAATCTCCAAAAAGGAGAGCCACAATGGCTGTGCTCCTCGAGCACAGGCTGCAATGGAGCTGCTGCGTGAATCCTAAGCTGAGAATATGTACAGTAGCAGGATGAATTCAGACCCTGGTTAAAGAGAAATAAAGAGAACGCACACTCACCACAGGAAGAGCTGCCATTACTGTCAAGACAGCTGCTTCACCACACTTGGGTTTGATCCTCAAGCTTAAATTGTCTGAGCAAGTCCGTATGATAAGCATTACATTTCTATTTTCATTGAATTCCCCAAAACGCTAACAAACAAGCAAAAAGTTCCTTGCACAGATGCTATATGCGTCAGACAAAACAAACATAATCGCTGATTTTGGTGGAGAAATTCGATGGAAAAACTACAGCTGCATTAAGCATGAAAGTAGAGCCCCAAATGCAAAACTTTGGAAGTTGGAACATCAAAATGAAACTGGATTAAAATGATGATGCCCCCATGGCAATGCACCACAATAATCATAAAATACGATGTCATAAAGCCAAACACAAAATGACATACTGCATAACATCTTCAAATAAGTAAATTCTCGTCCAAAGTTTCACCCACACTGACACGCCAGAGTTTGTTTATTCAAACTCGACTCTATTCATAGCGCAATTAACTAAACACGCAGATCACTAACAGAGGAGAACAGACAACAACAGATGATAGAACTAAAACACGCAAACTAAAAGCACACATACCACTACAGTTATTTGATAGCCATCACTGACAAGCACACAAGATTTAGTAGCAGTGACGGGTTGAACAGATACACACAATCACATCACTCTTCCTCAGACTCTGCTGTCTGGAGCCACTCGACAAAGGGCTTCGCATTCTTCAGCACCTGAGAGCTCTTACCACCAGCAGTCCCTTTCTCATACCACTGTACTATGCTTTCTTCCTCCAGAATATCTGCATCATAAAGTGCCTTCAAAACGAGTGCCACCTCCTTCAGGGCTTCCACACTGCACTTGCCACCAAATATTTCGACAGCTTGGAGTAAAAGCAACTGAGATGCCTCATCCTGCACAAAAGCAGCAATGTACTTCTTTTTCTTTCCCACCTCCTTCCCGAATCCTTTGCCAACACCTCCGAAAAGGGCCTCAAAAAGAGCAGTCATTACATCCTGAGGAGGCTGACCTGCTGAACCCAGAAAACTTTGTAGCTGGCTTGGGGTAGAACCCTTGTTTAAATGATCCTTAATCTCCTGAAGCAGTGTATCATAAGCATTGTCTTTAGCTTGGTAACCATTTTGGGTAGTACTGGATTTTCCTTCAGTTGTGATGCTTCCATTAGTGAGCCCCTCTTTCTTTGCCTTCTCTTGCTTTCTGTTATCCTGCTCGGACTCGGCGGTGGAGAGCATCACCATCTCCGAAGTCACAGCATTAAGCTGTTCTTGGATCCGCTGCTTTGCAGCCTGCAGAGAGGTGTCGGTCTGCCACTGGACATCATCATGGTCATCATTATCACCAGCAGCATTATCACCATCATGACTCTCAGCAGGCGAAGCTGAACGGTCCTCATCAGAACCACCACCATTAGCTTTCTTCTTCGTAACACCAGCTTTTGCACAAGCAGCTTCCTTGGACGAAGCACCACCTTTCTTCTTCACATCCTTTTTCAGCTTCTTCTGCTCCTCATCAGCAGCCTCCCCTTCCTTGAGCCGTTCCTTCTCAGCCCTCCTCATCGCCTTCTTATTATCTTTTCCTCCCTTCTT
Source organism: Tillandsia leiboldiana (assembly GCA_029204045.2). Classification (NCBI taxonomy): domain Eukaryota; kingdom Viridiplantae; phylum Streptophyta; class Magnoliopsida; order Poales; family Bromeliaceae; genus Tillandsia; species Tillandsia leiboldiana. The sequence goes on along the minus strand of CM055077.1, from coordinate 13,559,582 downwards.
TTGCTCAGGTGGGTTCTTAAGAATGAAGGTCGTGAGCTTATCCCTCATATCAACATCAGACACATACCCACAGGCAGCACATTTCAGGGTAATCATCTGAGTCTTAGTGATCACAATTTCAGTCTCAGGGTTGCCACATCCGTAGCACTGCACATACTTCTTGATGAAGTTCTCGAGAAGGCCAGCCAGCTTGGCAGTGTCATGGGCCCCATTCACTAGGGAAGTGCCAGCCTTCTCATCGAACTTCGACTGCGCACCGAGCTCACAGCCGAAGTATTTGGTGGTGTAAGACGCTGGCCTGGCCAGTGCTTTTGCAATGTCCACCATGTTCACAACGTTGGTCTTGATACCATTTCCCCGGCCTTCAATCTTCGTTATCATCTTGGGCATCTTGTACCTATAGAAGGCATCGTCGCTGTTCGAAGCACCAATATTTTGCAAAGCCATATTTGCTTCCTTCTTAGAGAATGAGAGAGTTGATACTATTATAGGCAGCAACAGTCAGCAGTGCTGTTTCGTTCGAGGAGACCAAGCGGCTGTTCAGAATTGGGGAGAAGTTGATTACAGTAGCAACTACCAAACTTTTGCAGGAAATGCCAAATGGGCTCGTGATGCATGCAGCCAAGAAGACTCTCGGGGGAGAGTCGGAACTTTTTTCTTGATGTAGGAGAATATTCTCCGAGCAAGCCAATTGAGTCAAAGTAGAGAGAGGCTTGTTCAGACATAAAAGAAACTTCCGTGTTCACGGCCTCCACTTTGGCAATGTGCTTGTAACAGAACAGTTCGAGATGCCAACTTCCTGAACAAGAATTAGTCAAGCATTAAACGATAATACTATAACCACAATAATGAGAAAAAAATATAGTTTATTCCATCTAAGGCACTATTCTACAATCATTCTTCAAATTAGCAAAGAAAAACAAATGCAAATATAAGACAAGCTCACTAAGTAATTCAACTGGACCACATAAAAGTACCGACTGAGCAAACACCTGAAAAGTCTAGTCATGACAATATAAAAAAAAAAAAAAAAGAGAGCCATTAAAGTAAAGAAGAGTTTCTCAACAGACTAATCAAAGTGCCAAACGCAATATCCTTCCAACTGGCTAAGACACACCAATGTAATTACTCAAGAATACAAACAGATTCCAAAGAGATGATTTCGACAGATTATACACACCAAGGGTACAAATTACAAACTAATTGGCTGACTGTTGAGGATTAACATGCGTATATTTTGTGGAGCCTCGTACACATCCTCAAGTATCCTAGAGCCCTGCTACTCGCTGCCCAAGGAAAATTACCTAAATTGAATACTCAACATTTTCATAACTAAAAGACTACAATTCGATAGATAAACCAAGCAATCCCTCAGAAATAGTCTAATGTCAGTGGAAGCTGCCAACAATCTGTCACTGAATTGTGAACAAATAATTCACCGAAATTTAACTGCCAACACATGAATTCATCAGAATAACCGAGCACCAAATCTTCCAAACCAGAACAAAGTAGTAATTGAAATTTCAAGGTTCCCACTTGTGCAACAAAGGTGGCAACCAATACCTTCAGGCGGCAACAAGCATGTCAACATGGTAGATAGACCAGTGGTTTCTAAAATCCCAGCATAACACTCCAATCCCCTTGATATTGTTTCTTGCTCCTTTTGAGCAGATGGCAAGTTACTTTTCAAGCACTACCCTTGAATTTAAGATACATATATTTCCTTCTATAGGTCAAACTTAACTAAGAATGGATGATTTATTCATGACTGGCCATTTGTTGTCTCAGTTATGTTCTTGGGGAAAATAATTATGGCTACTAGTGTGATGCCCCGGCTTTTGCTAAAGTAGCAAAGTGCGGATAAGTCACCTATACATGTTTAAAATGTGACTAAAATGAGTTAGAGCAAGTTTGATTCGAAATAAAAGGCATCTGGACCAAAGTTGAATTGGAAAACGGAGTTTGAAGGAAGTTCCGTATTGGACTTCGGCCTAAAAGAGACCCCGGAACAGTAAAAATGACAGTGGGCATGTTGGAAATGGATTTCGAGTATGTCGGAGTGATTAGATGGGAGTTAGAGCTTCGTTGAGTGAAAACACGCTTTTCGAGGCGAAGAGTTTTTTGGGAATTGGACCTTTAGGGTCCGGACCTTGGCAGAAGGGTCCCCACCCTGGAGGAAAAGTCCGAACCTTTCTGAGAAATTTTGGACCCAACGTTCGGGGTCCGGACTTTTTTTCGGACCTTTCTGTTGAGAAATTTTGGACCCAACGTTCGGGGTCCAGACTTTTTTGAAAAAGTCCGGACCTTCTACGCGAACAATGAGGAGCCATGTTCGAGGTCCGGACATTTTGGAAAAAAGTCCGGACGTTCCACGGTCTGGCAGCCCAAAGAGAGTGGCAAACTTGTAAATAATGGAATGGGCTTGGGTATATTAGGTGGGGGACTTCATCCCCAACCCAAACCGCGCAACCACCTCTTTCTTTCACTCTCTCTCTTTTCTCTTTCTCTCTCTAGAAGAAGAGGAGCCCTAGCTTGGAGAATGAGCTTTGGTGGGTTTTGATCTCTTTCGAAGCCACAAAACGAAAGAGGATCGCAAAGAGAGTACCTTGGGAGGAAGAGGAACTCTTCTCTACCTAATTTGAGAAAGAAAACAAGAGGTGAGTTTTTAGGGTTTTTGAGATATTAGGGTCATGGGGTTTTTGAGTTCTAAAAGAATTTCTAATGATCTATTTTGGTTTCTAAACCTTGTTTTAGGGATTTTTCTTTGGATTTGGTAAATCAAACACCCCTCTCTTCCATATGAGAACTACAAGGTGAGGGATTTCACTGAAAAGGGTTATTTCATCTCTTTCATCTCTTTTCCTTTGCTTTTCTTTGATTAGAAGCATTGTTATAAGAGTAGTGTGTAGAGACACAAGAAACTCTTGAGTAAATTAGGGTTTAGCCCTAAGTAGCATAAAAGAAAAGCTTTCAAGGTTTAGCCTTGCATGAAAAGAAGAAAAGGGGTTTAATGAACCAAGTTTGTAGGTTGTTTTGTGGATATGGACTTAGGAGAAAAACCTAGGTCAATTGGGATGTGTGGAAACCTACGAGAAAACTAAGTATTGATGAGTGGCATTTAATTTAGAAAAAACCTAAGATAAAAATATGGAGTTTCAACATAGAGTTAAAGAACTCTAAGGTTAGAGTGGTATGTTTGATACCTTGGTATCCTTGGGATACTTTGTAATCCTAGAGTCAAGGACTTAGGGTTGAGTGAGCAAATAAGAGAACTCTAACCTAAAATGGTGTCCTTGGGGCACCCTTGCAATCCTAGCGTAAATAACCTAGGATAAAAGAGAGATGTATGAATAGCACCTCCGGATTTAAAACTCGTTAATTGGGAGCGCAACTCCTAGAGCAGGGGCCCATCGGATAAGGTACTTCCGGAAGGATCAAAAGCAAACAATGAGCAAATTGGCACCCAGGAGGTATACATTGTGACCATAGGGTAAAAGTAACAATAAATATACATGTACCCCCGGATTTGAGACTCGTCGATTGGGAGCGCAACTCTTAGGGCAGAGGCCCAGCGGACGAGATACTTCCGAAAGGGGTTGAAGCGAATGCAAATGATGCCTTCGGATTTGAGACTCGTCGGATAGGAGTGCGACTCCTAGGGCAGAGGCCCGATGGACGAGGTACTTCTGAAAGGCTTAAAAATAAAAAAAAAATGTAAATTGACCAATGTACTCTGGTTAGATGTAACCCTTACATAGCGGCATAGTGGCCGAGTTGTGATATAGTAGCCTCGTGGGATATGGCATGGTAGCATAATGGACTAGTAGTGTAGTGATTTCATATCAGCATACTAGTGTAGCGTTTACAATTTTTCATATATTTATCTTGCTACTAATGCTTCCATTGGTGTAGAGTATGTTTCTCGGTGGATGAATCCTCTGAGAACTATTCGTAGTTCTCACACCCTTTTGGTTTTCACTTTTTGCAGGACCAAGTACAGCCGGTGAGGCACTCAATAGGAGCAAGAGCCCGACAGCCTAGTAGACCTAGAGGATCTAACAGTGTTTACCATTTTGTATTTTGAGAGAGTGAACATTGTATTTGGTAAGGTTAAACAAAAGAAAAATTGTAACTAATTGTTATATATATACCAATGTACATTCTAGCACTTTATTTCAGCTTTATATAATTGTATATATATGTTTAAAGTTGAATGTTCAGTTTAGTACTAGTTTTACTCTGATATACTTGTATTCTCATTGTGCTTCTACCGTTTGAGATGATTGCCCTTCCTTTCGGATATGGAGAGGTCATGCCCGATTGATGAATCTGTTAGCGAGCCCGAGCTGACCAAATTGGCGGTCTCGGAGCGTGACAACTAGGCATTTAGCTATTCCCAGCCAAACTATGACACAGTTGGTAAAAACAATGTTGACCGTCAAATGTAAGAGAATTTAATGAGGCATAGAATGAGTAACACAGCAAACCACATTTAGACTACTTTTGTTTCCTTTGATAATGTCTCAATTTGCACCTAAGGAAGAGGCAAGCAATGTCCACATCTCTAAAGCAACTCATCTTATGTGAGCTTTAATATATACAATAATTGCTTTTTTTCTTTAACTAGGTATTTTAGCTTTTAGACTCATAACTTTACTATAAGTGCTATCCGTAGTACTTCTCAACATTGTAGATTGATGAATCATACCAAGAAGTCAACTGAAATAACACCACACAATATATTATGAATGGCAAAATTGTAACCAGATATGAATGCTTAACATGATAAGGTCACAACAAGGACTAAATTTATGAGACATTTTTTAGTAGCGAAGATTCTCCTAGGGTTAATTCCCAACCAAATGGTCTCATGGTTTATTCTCCAGTCATTTAAGTAGTGGTCCTGCTAATTCCTAGGTAAGTAGTTTCAAGGAAGATACTAAGAAAAGGTTGTTTGACATTGACATTATCACTTTGTTCTATTTTAATTTACAAAAAAATACAATTATGAATACTTGTTCCATCATTTTGTTAGCATATTATCTATTTAAAAATAATCAGTGATTCATTGTGTTTCCATATTATTTATTTAGTATTTACATATCCACTGAGATGCCTTCTGAAATGTGTTGTTATGCAATGAGCTAATACAATTTTAGAGGACATTCAACCACTATGTTTTATCAGAAATGCCATAATGATAGTGCACCATGGATTTTAGATGGCAATAATTGTAATTAGAAATGAATGCTTAATACAATTAGAATCTAGAACACAACAAGAGCAAAAATTACGAGGAAATTAATAGGAGAGAAGATTCTACTATGCTTAACTCCAGAACAAATTTTCACACAGTTTATTCTCTGGTCATTTAATTAGCAGGCGTGATGATTCCCAAATAAGCAGTTTCAAAGAAGATACTAAGAAAAGCTTGTTTGACATTGGCACTATCACTTGTATTCAATTTTAGCCAGTGAAAATGTATTATGAATGCTTATTCCATCATTTTGTTACCGTATTATGTATTTCTAGATCCGATGAAATCGTTCGACCACATAATAGTGATTATATTAAGACATAGTGGCTTAAATTCTTCTAAAACTAATTAGCTCGTTGTATAGATAACAGAAGAGAGGGTCATTCTAATGAAATATAATTATTATGTATCACGTCATTATAAAAAGTGTGCTTTATAATGTAATTAATAATGATAATATCATGAGCCAATTTCAAGTTGCTCCAATGGTTGAATTGATGAACTGTAACCCTCTTGACTTTTCATGTGTCAGACTTAAGTACACGCTTGAACCCATACATGATAAATAGCAATCTAATTGCCAAGTCTAAACTGAGGCCTAAGGCACGATTCAACAATTCAAGTGTCAAACTTAACTAGAAACATGGCCTTGGCACATGCAATGGTTTTGTCTGGAAGAAATTCACATATAATATGTACGTTACTATCCGGGGAGTTTGATAGTGAATCATTCATGAGTTATAAACTCCTATTTACACACATTATTATCCTTCTAACTTTCCTTTTTTCAATAGCCATATTCATTCATACAATATATAGCACATGTAGTCAAGTTACAGGCAATGTTATCCGATGAAGTGTTTTCCACAGGTTTTAGAGGGAAGGAGCAGCAGGAGGGAGAGGGGATGGAATTCTGCAGTTTCTAAAATTTTCAACAAATAATGGATTGCTAGTCAAAAACAAGTCAAAGTTGCAACAACAAAAAAGTATGGCTTAAATTGAAAACATGTAAATTTAATACAAAAAAGACCCATTACCATGTGACCGTTAAATGCTTTCAATATTATTTTATGATTTCTTAGAGTTTCATTTCATATATGTATTCAATTCTTTGATGAAATATATATATATATATATATATATATATATATATATATATATATAGAGAGAGAGAGAGAGAGAGAGAGAGAGAGAGAGTCTGACTGGAATACTATCGATAGCACCAAGCAATTGGTGCTACCAAGTTTCCAACTCTTAGATGAAAGAATGTGCGGTTGGGATTATAGTGGTCCCCTATAATTTTTACTATTCAACCAACCACCCACTAAACCCTAGGGGACCACCATCATCCTAACCGCACATCCCTTAATCGAAGGGCTAAAAAATTAATAGCACCAATGACTTGGTGCTATCGATAGTATTGTAGCCTAGTTCTATATATATATATATATATATATATATATATATATATATATATATATATATATATATATATATATATATATATATATATATATATATATATATATATATATAACCATTACATCTATCCTCAAGTCCTGCTTACAAATTTTCTCATTTGAAAATATCATGTTTAATCAAATGCTTCATCGAATACTTATTCAATCCTATTCCAATCTAGTATGGTCCAACACCCATTATCTTCTCCTGTCTAGGTTGCCAAACAGACTCTTAATGGATGAGAATGTTTATAAATAACTTATCAAGCCATTTGGGTTGAGAGGCTGTTAAGAACTAAAATATTTTTATTAATGAATTATTAATGATTCTCATCAAACATGAAAATAAGTATACCTTCCAACCCACGATAATCTAGTATCATTACTATCTAGGAATCTATAATAATCTCACTACTTCACTAACACCTATAACTATCCAACTAAAGTTGAATGACAATAATTTAAATATTTTCAATAAAAATATATTAAGGATTATTGAAATATTACAACCGTGAAACAAACTGACCCTAAAAGTAATCTCCACATCCAAATTTGCCACAAATTCTACCAAACAAAACTGCAGAACAGATGTCATTCTCTAAAATTTAAAAAAAGACATGATATAACTTAAGACATTCTACAGAATATGTAAAAGCAATCTCAAAAAATAAAAAATATGCATGCTCAATAAATTCTCACAGACCGACACCAACTAAGACAGCATTCAATGAAACAATAAAGGTCAAAATTGAAAGGCTAAATCCAACAATATGTGATTGCTAAATGCAACATCCTCGACTCATCCAAAGTGTCGAGTTAAGCAATCAACACAGAAGAAATCATTCAAAACCTCAGATCAACGGAATACCCAACTAATCGTGCAAAATTGGTGACTATAATAAGTCATTAAGCTAACCTAATGTCCCCATCTAATAACTCAATCAGAAGAAACATAAAACCCTAACTCCACAGAACTCGAACTACAAGATCCGATGAGATCGTTCCCGAAACAAAATACGAGGAGAGGCAACAAAATCAAACCCTAGATCGAACAAAATCGGAAGAACTCGTAATGCTACAAATCAATCGATCGATCGATCGCTACGAGAAAAGAATAAATTGAACACGAGATCCATTTGGGAAAAGTAAGAGGAGGAGATCTCACCTCGATCGAGGACGCTTTACCGCAGAGGGCTTCTGAGATTTGATCTTCTTATTCGTTCGGTTTGCGGAGGAACTGAGAGGAATTGGGGCGGTGGGTGGTATTTGTAGTAAAAAAAAAGAACGCGGATCGAAAGGTAAGCATGACATTTTTAGGGCAACCACCGGGCACCGGTTGAAGATTGCCCTTGAATGTTCAGTTAATTACCGGCTGCCCTCATATGTCGTTTTTAGAGCTTGGCAACTCTTATCAGTAACCGCGGGTATCCACCCATTACCCGTAAATTTACGGTATGAATATTAGAATTTCACTAATTACCCGTAAATTTACGGGTATGAATATTAGAATTTTTTATCCAAAAAAATTATGGATAAAACGGATGGGCACCAATTTAGTCGTAGACATTTTGGACAACCCGCAAATACCCGTATAAATTTTTTAATTAAAAATATATATTATTTTTATTTATATATTCTTAAAAATTATAATCCTAATTTCTTTTTAGATTTTTTTTTTATCGTTGTGGTCATCTCTCGTACTGCACTGCCTCTCCATATCATTTTATTCTATAATAATTAATTATTTAAAATTTAAAATGTAAATAAACATGATGACAAGAATTTTGTGGTGTCATTGTTGAAAATTGTTGAAAGTTTGGAATTAAGAGAATCAACTGATGGAATTATATGGTATAAAATAAAATCGAATACATACCAATATTCAGGATCATAAATAAAACTGTAAAATAACTTACAGAGCGTCATCGAGAAGAAATTCTTTATTAAACAGCGGAAGTAAGAAATTCGGTTGCAATACTAAATATTACCGACCGAACTAGATAATCTGGTTTCTCCTCCTTTCTCAAGCGTTCTTCCGTATGGTATGGATTTAATGGATAATCTTACCAGAATACACATGAGTAGGTGGCGGGACCAGTACCCCTTTATATAGATTCCAAATCGACTTCCTATCAAAGTCTGATTAGGATTCTATTTAATTTAAATGGATAGAAAAGGGATAAGATATACCATATCAAGTAATTCTATATCTTTTAGGATTGACCTTATCTACAGTAAATCCAAATTTAAATATAATTAATTAGGCCACATATATGAAAATCCTAACAATCTCCCACTTGGCTTATATTAATTATATTTCATGAACGGATTTCTATATTCCAAATTTTATTGCGCATTATTGGAAACTTTATGGTCAAATACCTTAGAACTCACTTGATCCTTAACTCAAACTAAAAGACTACAATGATAGGAACTATGGCGGTCAACCTCTCTATATTGAAATTTTTCTTCCATAATTACCATATCATCTTCATCTCCTAGCCAAGCACTTTATATGGCACAACTTTATGAATGAACTAAAAACTATATGTCCATTCGTTAACAGACAAAGCTTTATGTCTATTAAACGGTCCAATACAGCTGCATCAAAATTGTAACTTTATTGAAAAAAAATAAAAATAATGTCATAATCTTATATATCAAAGGAACTCATTAGACCCATGCTACAAACATGATCTTTATATGACCCAGGTGCTAGCCCCTTGGTCATTGGGTCTGCAACCATACACTTGGTACTGATGTATTCAATTCTAACATATCCTTCATCTATATTCTCTCTCACAATAAGATACTTGGTGTCCAAGTGTTTACACCCCGTCGTAATCTTGTTGTTATTGGCAAAGGAAACTGCAGCTGAACTATCACAGAAAATCTTTATTGGACGAGCAATGGAGTCCACAATCTTTAAGTCTGTGATAAAATTCCTAAGCCAAATAGCCTGTGATGTGGTCTCATAACATTCAATGTACTCTGCAGCCATGGTCGAAGGAGCAGTAATACTTTGTTTGCTGCTTTTCCATGAAATCGCTCCACCAACAAGTAGAAAAATATACCCAGTTGTAGACTTTCTGGTATCTGGGCATCCCGCAAAATCAGAGTCTGAATATCCGATCAGCTCCAAATGATCTGATCTCCTGTATATCAGTATATGATCCAAAGTACCCTTCAAATACCTCATAACTTTCTTAGCAGTCTTCCAATGCTCCATGCCTGAATTACTTTGATACCTGCCAAGCAATCCAACGGCAAAAGCAATATACGGACGTGTGCACGTCTGTGCATACATAAGACTACCAACTGCAGAGGCATATGGTATGGTTTTCATCTGTTCAATTTCTAATTGGTTCTTGGGACACTGAAAAGCATTAAGGTTATCCCCTTTCTGAACGGGAGCAACACTCGGTTTACAATTATGCATTTCAAAATTTTCCAAAACTTTCTTTATGTAGGCCTTTTGAGATAGACCGAGTAAACCTTTATGTCTATCTCTTTTAATTTCAATGCCAAGAACATATGAGGCCTCACCTAAATCTTTCATTTCAAAATTTTGGAAAAGAAATTCTTTAGTGTCATGCAATAGTCCGAGATCATTACTGGCAAGCAAAATATCATCAACATAAAGGACTAAGAAAATTATTTTACTCCCACTAACCTTCAGATATATACATTGATCAACAATGTTTTCTTTTAAACCAAAGGTTAAAACGGTTTGTTTAAACTTTAAGTACCATTGTCGGGAGGCCTGTTTTAGTCCATATATTGATTTCTTTAATTTGCATACCAAGTGCTCCTTTTTTTTTTGCGAGAATCCTTCAGGTTGACTCATATATACCTCTTCATGAAGATCTGCATTTAAAAAAGCAGTTTTTACATCCATCTTGTATAGCTCGAGATCGTAATGAGCAACGAGAGCCATAATCACACGGAAAGATTCCTTTCTCGATACCGGAGAGAAAGTCTCTTTATAATCAATGCCTTCTTTCTGAGTAAACCCTTTTGCCACAAGACGGGCCTTGTATTTCTCTATGTTACCTTTGGAGTCCCATTTGATTTTATAAACCCACTTGCATCCTACAGGTTTAACTCCTATAGGTAACTCAACAAGATCCCATACCTTATTGTGATTCATGGATTCAATCTCATCTTTCATGGCATTGTACCATTCTGTTGCATTACTGCTATTTATGGCTTCGGAAAAACTAAGAGGATCATCAAAGTTCTGACCATTCTCATAAAGATAGACAATATAATCGCTAAACATAGCCGGTCTTCTCTGTCTTGAGGATCTTCTTAAATCTATCTGATCATCCACTTGTAAATCTTGATGTGGATTATCAATGATAGGTTCACCTTCACTTTGTGGTTCCAAAATAACTTGTTGTTCTACTGGAACTGGAATCATCAAATTATTAGGAACAATAATGGGTATATTCTGTACAGAATCTAAATGCTCTTGAATTTCATCAAATTCAACGAATCGAGGTTCAGAGCTCCCACTAACTGTTTCATCCTCGATAAACCGTGCCGTTTTAGTTTCTGCAATCTTTATAGGAAGTGATGGACAGTAAAACTTATACCCTTTGGACCTTTCTGAATAACCAATAAAATATCCTGAAATGGTTCGAGGATCCAATTTCTTTATTTGTGGGTCATACAATTTGGTCTCAGCTTGACAACCCCATGTATGAAAATGTCTTAAACTGGGTTTCCTGCCTGTCCAAAGCTCAAAAGGAGTCTTAGTGACAGCCTTAGTAGGGACCCGACTAAGAATATATATGGCAGTTTTGAGCGCCTCACCCCACAATGATATCGAAAGGGTAGAATTACTGATCATACTCCTGAGCATATCAATTAATGTGCGATTCCTTCTTTCAGCAACACCATTCTGATCAGGTGTGCCTGGCATGGTGTACTGTGGAACAATCCCGCACTGCTCTAGAAACTTAGCGAAAGGCCCAGGAACTTGGCCTTTATCTGTCTGTCTACCAAAATATTCACCACCCCTATCTGATCTGACCACTTTTATCTTTCTCTCGAGTTGATTCTCTACTTCAGCCTTATATGCCTTAAAGGCATCTAATGCTTCAGATTTCTCTTTAAGCAAGTAAAGATAGCCATATCGAGAGTAGTCATCAGTAAATGTGATAAAATATTTATGGCCAGTAAACGTAAGAGGGAGAGGTCCGCATATATCTGTATGAATCAGCTCTAATGTTCCATCACACCTTTTGGCACCTTTAGAGGAGGTTTTGGTCTGCTTTCTCTTTATGCAGTCCACACACGTTCCAAAATCAGAGAAGTCAAGATCATCCAAAATTCCTTCTCTAATTAACCTTTGGATTCTCTGTTTCGATATGTGTCCCAACCTCCTATGCCATAACATGGATGGCTTTTCATTATTAATGCCACGTTTTGATCCAACATTTCCGTGCATGGTAAGAAGGATTTCACTATACGAATGATCTAAAGATACTTTATATAAATTATTTTCCAAACACCAGAGCCAACTATCTTAGATTTGTAGGATAACGAAAAAACTTTATTATCAAAATTGAAACTATATCCCAAACCAACAAGTTTCGAAATAGAAATTAAATTCTTTGAAAAATTTGGAACATAAAAAGTATCACTTAGATTCAAAACATAACCACCAGAAAGAACTAATCTAAATGTTCCTACAAATTTAACTTTAGTTGGATTTCCTTCAGCAGTATAGATAGTGGCTTAATCTTTATTGGGTTTTCTGCGGTTTAGAAATCCCTGCACGGAATTCGCCACATGGCATGTGGCACCATAGTCAATCCACCAAGTATTAGATGGAACAGAAACTAAATGCAACTCATGCATCAAAACCAGAATCGTACCTTTCTTCTAGAGCCATTTCTGATACTTTAGACAGTCTTTCTTTATATGACCCTTTTTCTTGCAAAAGAAGCACTTGGAAGTCCAATTACTTGATTGGCTTTGTGAACCAGACATGACTTCCAAGTTCTTCTTTTTTGAGTCATTCTTGCCTTTACCATTCTTAGTACGCTTTATTTGTCCCTTGTGAGAAACAAGGTCAACTGTATTTTGTTTTTCTTGTATCAATCTGGCTTCCTCTTGCACACACATAGTCAACAATTCATTGATTGACCATTTATCCTTATGTGTGTTATAAGAGATCTGAAATGGTCCATATTCAGATAGTAAGGAGTTCAAAATAAAGTGCACTAAGAATGAATCAGAGATGGTTACTTCAAGTGCAGTGAGCTGCGCTGCAATATCTCGCATTTCCATAATGTGCTCGCGAATCGAGCCATTTTCGGAGTACTTCATGGAAGACAGTTTATTCATTAGGGTACTTGCCAAAGCTTTACTGGAGCTTACAAACGGTTGCTCCACAGCATTTAAGAAATCGCGGGCTGTCTTACATTCAGGAATAGAGTTCCGAATGTTTTTACCGACACGCGCCTTCATCAGCATCAAACTAAGTCGATTAGAGCGCTCCCACTTTTCCAAAGATGCTGTTTGGATTGGCGTACTTTGATCTGTAAGAGGAAGAGGTTTTTCCTCTCTTAGAGCCAAATCGAGATCTATACACCCTAATGTAAGCATAATCTGTTCTTTCCACTCCGAGTAATTAGAACCATTAAGCATAGAAACAGAATCACCAATAGGAACAAAGGATGAAGTCATAGCTGAAAATAAAATACATGTCTTTATTAATAAGAAATACATCATAATATTCCACACCAAAACTAGAAAAATATAATTTATATTACATCACAATACCTCCTTTGGGAGCAGAATTATGAGCATAAATATTTTTCTTTATTTCTTTATGCATATACTTTATATGACATCATAACCCCTCCTTTGGGAGTAGAGTTACGAGCATAAATATGCAATTTCTTTATCAGAAATTAATTTAGACTTTCCGTAGATCGTGATAATTTCAAGTTTTTCCATATGAAGAAATTGTCAGCTTTGGCCAGGCAAATTTCTCCAAACGAGTTACAAGAAAATTACCATCCTACACCACCCATATCCCTTTATGTCTAGAATCATACTAAACAAAAATAATAGGGTGCAATTTTACATGCACTTCTTTAAAGCGATTAATTCACTATTTCTTCTGAACGAGGCCGCTTTGGCTTGCACCCGAACAGTTGAAACAATAAATTAATTTGACTTAGTGCCGTATAATTAATATAAAAATTATCCAAAAGAACGCTACTTTAAAGTAAATTAATTTATTATTCTTTAGTTAGGGCCGCTTTGGCTTGCACCTAATTAATCAAAATAATAAATTAATTTAACTTAGCGTCTAGATTTAAATAATCTAATAACAATTATGATTATTTAATTTTCATGTTATGTCTGATCAAAATAACACTTTATGATATACATAAGTATAGATGCAATAATTTAAAATATAATATTGCATTCATAAAATTTATGTATATCCTTATATCACCATAAATATCAGATAAATGAATTTATGATGAATTAATATTGTATGCAAAATTTAAATCCTTATGTGAACGGATTCTTTATGTTCACAATACTTTATTAACTCATGAATCGAAATAAGATGAATTAATAAACATAATAATTAAAAGTAATCTTTTATGAATTCGGAACAAATAAATAAGTTTTAATAACAGATTAAAGTCCAATAAAAGAAAGATAGCCACAATCGTAAGAATTATATTGCCTCGGATCCAAAAGAGGCACAAACCACAAATTTATTTTTCTTCAATTAATTCGATTTCATCCAAACAACCCATAAAAATTCAAAACAACGACAAGCCATGCTGATGCAATGGTGTCGTACTGTAAGGTCACACATAAACAAAACCGAGTGGCCTTATGACGTCTTTTTCAAAATTGAGAAACTAAGAAATAACGATATCCAAATTAAAAAAAAGAAAAATAAAGCACATCAAGAACAATAAGATGGCCATGAACAAATCATACGACGTGGCAATATTTCAAAAAAAAAAACTTGACTATATATAATTAGATTCAAAGTCAGAAATCCGTTTTTTTTTTAAAAAATTCATCATTATTCAATTCAATTTAATAAAGCATACAATATTAAATTTATCTAACTGTCTCCGATACCAATTGATGGAATTTATATGGTATAAAATAAAATCGAATACATACCAATATTCAGGATCATAAATAAAATTGTAAAATAACTTACAGAGAAAAAATTCTTTATTAAACAGCGGAAGTAAGAAATTCGGTTGCAATACTAAATATTACCGACCGAACTAGGTAATCTGGTTTCTCCTCCTTTCTCAGGCGTTCTTCCGTATGGTGTGGATTTAATGGATAATCTTACCAGAATGCACATGAGTAGATGGCAGGACCAGTACCCCTTTATATAGATTCCAAATCGACTTCCCATCAAAGTCTGATTAGGATTCTATTTAATTTAAATGGATGAAAAAGGGATAAGATATACCATATCAAGTAATTCTATATTTTTTAGGATTGACCTTATCTATAGTAAATCCAAATTTAAATATAATTAATTATGCCACATATATGGAAATCCTAACATCAACTACTAAAGTTGTAGTTGTGGATTGAATTTTTGTGATTTATTTTTATGATATTTGACTCTATAATTATGAAAACTTTATTAATTTTGTATCACAAAATTTTGGGATGATAAAATATTTTTACATTACATAATTTATGTGCTTAAAGATTTTATATTATTTATTATTTTTTGTAATATTTAAAATAAATTATGTTATACTTTTAAAAAATTATGTATTTTATATTTTATATTTTAAAAGTAAGAAGAAAAAAAAAAAATCTTGCGGGTAACCCGCATACCCACCCACCCACCCGCGGGTGGGTATGGGTGAAGACGTTGGCTACCCAAAAATTTGCGGATAAATTTTATCCATGCCCGGGTGTAATAACCCGCCCACGGGTTACCCAACCCGTCCGTTTGCCAGGTCTAGTCGTTTTGGGCTAAATAGAATGTTTGATAACAAGTGTTTAAAAATTTTATTTTATTTTTTTAAAATTAGAAAATTAATTTTTAAAATTTTAGAATCAGAAGTAGAAAAAAGTCTTCTTCAAAACTGATTTCTGCAAAATTAATTTTTTCACTTTAAATTTTTATCAGAAATATCTAAATTATTTCCGAATAAATAGCATTATTTTCCTCTATCCTATTATAATTCAATTAATTAATATTCAACCACTAACTCCTCTCCCCTTTCACTGTTCCTAACTCATCTCCCAACAATTGAAGCTCTTTCCAGCTCTTCTCCAAAACTGTATAGATCTCTTCGGCGACTATTTTCTTTCCAGCAAACATCATCTCTTCGGCAAAATTTCGACGAATATCTAAGATATTCTCTCACTTTCTTTATCTCTCTATCTCTCTCACTCTCTCTGGTGGGCCCGTGTCGGCCGAATCCGACCTCATTCGGTGAACGTGCTCGCGCTCAATAATCGGGCATGATTCGGTGAGCGCGCACGGGAGGAGGAGGGAAGGGAGAGAGAGAGATAAGCTTGGGTTGATCTACTCTGAAAAATGCACATGACAAAAAAAGAAATTGTAAAGAGATAAGCTTATTTATTATACTTTTAAAGCACATAAAAATTATTATTATGCATCTTTAATATCTCATGTGTGACGCCCCACTTCCCAGGGGGTCACCCATCCTAAAACTACTCTAGCTCTAGCACGCTTAACTCTCATGTTCCTCTTGGATTTTGCTACCATCCAAAATGCTATAGCAGGGTTAGAGATTTAGTCCTATTATATAATTTATATATAGGACTAATCCAAATTCCGGGGGTGTCACATTCTTCCCCCCTTTAAGCCCTGACGTCCACGTCAGGCTCAAGCACACTCACAAGTACCAGGCGATGTGAGACTCGTCTCGCTAGCCTTAGCCGACCTTGTGAGGAGCTGCACTTCACTCACAACGGTCATTAGCCGGGGAGCCTCGCTCTACCCGCTATATAACCCTGGCTCAGCCGAGACTCATCTCACATTTTCGGCTGGTGAATGGCTCTGATACCAACTGTGACGCCCCACTTCCCAGGGGGTCACCCATCCTAGAACTACTCTAGCTCTAGCACGCTTAACTCTCATGTTCCTCTTGGATTTTGCTACCATCCAAAATGCTATAGCCGGGTTAGAGATTTAGTCCTATTATATCATTTATATATAGGACTAATCCAAATTCCGGGGGTGTCACATCATGTCACAGCAAATAAAAGTTGAAATTGTTTTTATAATTATTATTTTTTTATAGATCCATGCTAATTTTTGAAATATTTTATATTTCTCTTCATATTTTTTTTTCTGTGTGAAATTTAGTATAGTCAAAATTGTTTCTCTAAATAATAATTATTTTTGTTTCTTTAATTACAATTTTTAGCAGCTTAAACACATAAATATTTTAATTATTTGTTTAGTTTGTAGTATATAATATTTTAATTATTTGTTTAGTTTATAATATACAATGTTTCAATTATTTATTTAATTTATAGTATGTGATGTTTCAATTATTTATTTAGTTTGTAATATATAATGTTCTAATATTTAGATTGTAGTATGCAATGTTTCAATTATTTATTAAGTTGTTATCTGCCTATTCTATTAACACATATTTGTTTACTAGAAAGTTGAAAAATGAATCCATCACAAGGCGATATCTGCTCAAAAAGAAAAAAAAAAAAAAAAGCTACTTGGGATGTATTGTTGCTTAAAAAATTTTGCGATATATGTGTGTCAATGGCGAGAATCTACCTAACACTTATTTTAATAGGATTGGATGACAAAAATGTGGTTAATAAATTTAGAGAAAGAACAAATAGAATTTATGACAAATTATAATTGAAAAATAAAAGGAATTCTCTTAAAAGGAATTGAGTTTTATGAATGCAACTAGTCGGTAAAGAGACAGAATTATGATGGAATCATGTAAAGGGTACCGGTTGAAACCAAAAAAATCGTCACGTGGCAAGTTGTACGGTCGATATGACTGAGCCGGTTGAACCGAATCAAAGGTGACAAGTGGCGTGAAAATCTGTCAACAAGTCAACTGATTTGAAATAATCGGTTAAAATTGAGGATAAGGACCGATATAAATAATCGGTCATCCGATTGAGAATCGATCATCGGTTTCATAAGCCGATTGAGGATAAGAACCGAGATAAGGAATTGGTCAAGATTGAGGATAAGGATAAATAATCGGTTAAGATTGAGGATAAGGCCGATCATCCGCTTTATAAGCCAATTGGGGATAAGGACCGAGATAAATAATCGATTATCGGCTTTGTAAACTGATTGAGGATAAGAACCAAGATAAATAATTGGTCATCGATTTTATAAGCTGATTAAGGATAAGGATCGAGATAAAGAAATAAATAACACTTAAAATTGAACGGGCAAAATCATAGGGCGCAAATTTCGTAACCGAATAGCGCGCAATTGTCACGCCCCGAGTTCAAAAACCAGTGTATAATTTTTTTTTTTTTTTTTTAATCAGAGTTGCAAATCATCCAGGGCAATGACAAACCGCCACATATATAGAAGAGTCCCAATCCCCTATGGAATTGAGCCTTTTCTATATATGCACGGCTAGCTTGGCAACAAACATCAGAGTACTAACTACGTACTACAAAAATAATAATAATACAAGTAAACTTTACAACTGAAATACAAATTCCTTTTTCTTAAACATTTATTACATAACTTTTCGGCTGTCCAGGGTCAACCTCTATATCGATACCTCGCCAACTCGTCCCGACATCCCAACACCTGCTCGACCTGAAAAACAGTCACCCGAGGGTGTGAGACACACCGGAGTGTATCCCAGTGGGCACGACGAGCCGAGAAATAGCAGATCGTACCTACTGGCATACAATACTAGAGGATAGTAATAATCACATTAGGTAAGCATGATTATGAAGCGAATGAATAATCAACAAGGAATATATAATTAATCTCAACAGGGGTATACCGAAGAAGCGGATAAACAATCAGTAGGTCTATTGATAATCAAGAATACCGAATTAAGCATACTGAGTAACTGTATAGGCAGATATCAAACAAATGAATATCTTCAAACCGAAATCAGGAATCATGAGATAAGACAAAAGCAGACTAAAAGCAACATATGCATCAAATAAATGAAATAGTAAAGTAACCCAATCTAATGCCACTATCGGTCTCACAGAACCTTAGGCGATGCCACTATTGGTCTCACAGAACCATAGGCGATGCCACTATTGGTCTCACAGAACCTCAGGCGATGCCACTATTGGTCTCACAGAACCTCAGGCGAATTTGCCCATTTGGCACCAGCGGGTTGACATTCCCCCCCTGGGGGTCACGGGTCGCCACTGCTGACCACTTTACCGGTAAAGAACAATATCCACGGGGCGCGACCCCGGCAATGTTCGTGAAGTACAACGGTGCGGGCGATCAAATGCAAATGCTCAAACTCACGGTCCACTGACCGGGTAAACGGCAATAAGCCGGGAAATCCCCACTGGGATGCAATCAACTGAATCTCAACTCTCATGCAGGAATGATCAGCAACTAGTCAACTCAATCTCAACTCATATGCAAGATCAAAGGCAAATCTCAACTCAACATAAGATCAACAGCAAATCTCAACTCAATCATACAGACCAACCAAACATACAAAACTAAACACATATTTTTGAGAAAACTATTTTGAAAACAGGTTTTAGGCCCAAACTTCGAAGAGCAATGCCTTTGTCCTATCAAACAAGAACAGACTCAGGCGACCCTACGACGTTCAGTAAAACATTTAGTTGATTAAAATTATGTGTTCAACAGTGTAATATTTGATCAACAGGAAAGCAGGCTCAATCATAATGCAAATGCTCAAGCTCTCGGTCCACTGACCGGGTAATCGGCAACAAGCCGGGAAAATCCCCACTGGGATGCAATATCAGAATC
Source organism: Tillandsia leiboldiana (assembly GCA_029204045.2). NCBI lineage: Eukaryota > Viridiplantae > Streptophyta > Magnoliopsida > Poales > Bromeliaceae > Tillandsia > Tillandsia leiboldiana. The sequence continues at coordinate 13,539,883 of CM055077.1, read as the reverse complement.
AACTGAGTCTCAACTCATATGCAAGAATAAGCAGCAACTAAATATCATGGATCAGATATAATCAGGAAGTACTGATAATCAGGTATATAACCTAGCAAATGACCAATCAGGCATGGCAATGTCCAGAATAATGATATGAAATACTGGAAGCGCTATGTAAAGCAACAGATAACTGATAAAAGTTATAACTCAGGCATGAAGTAGTATAAACTGAATCAAAAGGAAGGCAGGCTCAAAGTAATAGTTAAGCTACCAAAAACAGGGGTCCAACCAATACCGTACACAGAGGGCCGAAATGATAAAGCCCGGACCGAAGATAAACCCACCTGTCAAATCGCAGGCGACTAGACTGAATCGACTGTACGCTCAGAACCAGATGCAAACTGGACAGACCTGAATCAAACATATTGATCAGGGATCGATTTTAACTCTAACTTATTTCAAGTCAACTTAACCCTTTTAATTACTTAACCTCAGTGTTTGACAATCACACTTAGACCAACATAATCTCTTTAGCACTATTTTCACTCGTTCTTTCAACTGAAGATTCATTTTAACGAACCGTCACTTCCAGCAGGTGACATTTATCTTGCTGAACACCGTGCTCACCAATTTGCGGCAGCACGGGACCCGAGGAAAACTTCGGGCCATAAAACACTCCTCTAACATAGCCATTTTGCATTTTTGTTTCTCCGGCTTATCGAAACTTAAATCTGACGCGAGCATCGCATCCAGTGACCCCAAATTAGCCAGGAGCTCACTGTCTCAGCTTTTTAAACAGTCCAGAAATAGGACTTTTGCCAATTATTCATTCTAGAGCTTGATTACATTAGAACTCAACCTATACTTGACCAAATCAAATTTTGCATGAACCACATGCTTAAAATGTAGTGTCCCAGTTTTCCCCTGTGTTTTTTCCCTGTTTCGGGGTGTGGAACACCTGTTAGTGGTGTGTGGGGCCCCAACATGTCAAAGTGATATGTTGTTTGGAACCAGAGAGGATTTGGGAGCAAGCCTGACCTTCGACTGCCTTTGCCGAATTTTAGGAGTGGAATCAGGCTAATTGGAGGCCGTATTTGAATTCAGCGCGGAAAAACGCTTGAAAACGGCTATTTACTTATTTATTTTGGAGTCCGGATGCCCAAAAACGGACCCCCGAAAGTTTTCTGCGCAAATTGGTGCATGGGGGGAGCCGTGGACCATCCCGGGACACGTGGCAGCCTATTATTGGGCCGGCGCACCACTCTCGGTCCACGGAGTAGACCGCCGGTGCACGGTGGACCGGCGGGCCACGTGGCGGCACCCGATTGGCCCGGCGTAGTGCGCTCGGCGCGCGGGGCAGGCCGGGCAGGTGCGGCGCGTGCGCGGTGCACGGTGGACCGGGGCGCGCCACGTGGCGGCCCCGGATTGGTCGGCTCATGTACGCGTGGCGCACACAGAGCTGCCCGGGTGCGGCCGTACGCACGTGGGCGCACGTGGGCGCACGTGGGCGCGCGTGGGCGGCGGCGGCCGCCGACAGCCGTGTTGGGCGGGGGGGCCACGTGTCGCCGCACCATTGGCGGGCGCGCCCACCGCGCCGCCAATCACGGGGGACACGTGGCGCTTCTCCGTTGGGCCGCACGGCTGCCGCCTGTTTGGCGGACACGTGTCGGGCCCTGGGGGCGGGTCGGACGGGCGAAGGGTGCGGCCGATCCGCTGTGCGAGCGGGGCGTGGGCCAGGCCGCACTGTGCGCGCCCGGAAATTGCTGGGCCGGGCCGCACTGTGCGCGCCCGAATTGGGCGGGCCGCACTGTTTGCGCCTGAATTCCGGGACATATTGGGAATTAATCCAATTGTTTTGTGGGCCTATTTAAAGGCCTCCCCTCCCTTCTTTTTCTCTGTTTTCCGAGAGATAGAGAGGGAACCTGTGGGAGGGGCCTTAAGAGAAGTTTTTCATCTTCTTATTTTCTACCTCGTGGTGCGTTCCCAGATTTTCTGGAAGTTCGACAGCGGCGATCCGGATTTTACAGTGTGCCCCGTTTTTCCCCAATCTCGGCCCGTTATCGTCGCATTTCAGTCCGAGGAGTCCCCTGCGCAGTACTGGAGTCCTCTTTCGACGATTTCTTCGCCGGTGTGTTCCTAAGAGGTAGGGCTTCGTTTTCCGTGTTGGTGGTTTCTCTGGATTCCGATTCCTTGGCACGATTCCCGAGGTGTTTTGACCCCCTCTTTTGCTGTTTGGGTTTTTGGACAGCGACGACTTTGACGAATTATTTCTCAGCGTAGGAATATCAGATCGAGGCGATTCAAGAGTCGATTTTGGGCTACTTTTCGCGAGGAACGCAACCGTGATTTTTTTTGAGATTTTAGGAGCTCGAGACAGAGGTGAAATTCCTCGTTTTGCGTGCTGATTGTAAAAACAGCAATTGTGTGTTTGGAACTTGTAGTTTTTACACCGTGTACATTTATGTGATGTTGTAGGTTACTGTTTCAGCAGACGGTGTGATTAGAGGACAGCGGGTATTTTTGGGTGTTTTGTGCATGCTTTTCGAGGTGGGTGGTTGCGTTTCCCTCTTTGTTGACTTGCACACTAGGAATAGTAGAGTTTCCCAATATTAAATGTGATAGTTAACTTGTGGTATATGAACCTATTGCATTGGCCCCCTAAATTAAGTGATAGCTTTTATGTGATAAATCTGGGACAATAAAGTTGGAAAATTGCTATATCTTAATCCGCATGCAAATAAATAACCCTTTAATATTTTAAATTGATTCTTTACAAGAAACCTTAATCACCTTTCAAATGCTTTTAAAAGAGAACACTGGCATGCTTATTTGGACAACTAGTTAAGCCACTATTTTACTGCAGCGCTTTATTATGGGATTTGACTTAGGAGAAAACATGCTTTATTGTTATAATTCTCCTCTATCGATGCATGATGATCGAGTAGGAGCGGGATCTTGAGATGGTGTAGTTGGATCTTGAGTCTGGGACAGTTTAGACTCGTTTTGGGGATTATGGGGCATAGTGGCAACCGCGGATATTAGGCGGTTGACCAGATATTCTTACCTTATCAGATTAGGGTCTATGGGTTCAGCGGTGACCGCGGATTTTGGGCGGTCGACCGGATGTTATTATCACATCAGATTGGGGATCGGGGTTGCATTAGTGGATGGAGTATTCCCACTTTGATCATGGTCATGATCCAGTCCTGCTAGTGTGAGACATTGGTTACAGAGATGCTTGATACAGAGATACTTTACTCGTATGGGTCGCTCCCCTCGAGTGCCACTCCGGAGTAGGCTTTACATCGTGCCGAGCGCCGGGCACAGTTGGTGAGGTGAGTGATGACAGAGCAGGCAGTGCCAGTATTTCCTGGCCCTCTGATTGGGTTTCTTTGGGCAGTCAGCTTTATAGTTGCATTTATACAGTTATCTTTTGGCACTGCATTTAGAGGCATAGTAGTGTTAGTTCCTTTTTCAGCAGTCTGTACTGCATACCACTGTTCTTTCCTTTTGCCTCTTTATTCCTAGTGGGTGCGTCAGCATTAGAGGTTTTACCCACTAGGGGAGGCTACTGGTTTATCTAGTAGTTCTCACCCCCATTGTTGTTTCTGTCTTCTTCCCTTTATTTTGCAGAGTCATCTGCGCGGGCTGCTGGGCCTTCAGCGGCAGATCGAGGCAAGAGAATCGCCGACTAGCTAGATCATCTACCCCGAGCGAGAGACTAGCGAGGTTTCATTATACCCCCTTTTGTATCTCAGACTTCAGTAGTTTACTTTTGGGTCTGGCTTTGGCCAGCTGTTTGTATCTTTATGGGAGTTGGGGAGTATATTGTACTTTTATTTCAGTTTGTAGTTTATTTCAGTCTGAGATTACTTTAGTTCTATTAGTTCAGCTCTGTTTATGCTCTTTTATTATATATTATCTATCTGAGCAGGTTACCATCGCTTCGTGTACATGGAAAATTCCGTGTGCACGGCGGATCTGTTGGCGGGCCCGGGTCCTGGTTTACACCCGGGGCGTGACAGATTAAGTTGGTATCAGAGCTTAGGGATAGGTCAGTTGGGACTTAGGAAACCCTAGGCTTTTGGCAGACCCTAGGATGATAGGACGCGAGAGGCGTAACACTTCGCGAAAGTCGTTGATTTATTTATTGGACTCTTCCAGTGAGTGAAGAGGGATCGACATACCCAATTTCTGGTGACCGTTATGTTGGCTGCAGACAACATAAAGTCACAGAAATTGGGGGATGTCTTTGACTTTCGCTAGATTGGGTCGTGTGGGGTTATGTTACTTATTCGTGATTTCTTGTGGCAGGATGCCTCCCCGACGTCGGATCCCTACTCGGGGTGTCCCGTTACCCCCTGATGAGCCAGGGCAGCCTACACCCCCCGAGCTTACTGAGTTGAGGGCCTTAGTGGCCCAATTGGCGGAGGGTCAGCGCCGCCAGGAGCAGAGGTTTGAGCAGCTCCTTGCCTAGAGAGAGGCACCATCCCCAGCTGTTCCTGAGGCCCTTGTGCCTCCTGTTGCACCTTTTGTGCCATCAGCGCCATCTTCGAGTAGCGGGGCTCCTGGAGCTATTCAGCCTTTGACTGCGGAGGAGGAGCAGGATATCGCTAACAAACTCTCCAAGTTTGTTCAGCGGGGACCCCCTAGATTCTCAGGGCGAGATGCGCAGCCCTGGGCTGTTGGGAGATGGCTTTCTGCGATGGAGAAGCTTTTTCGGGACTTCTTCATCGACCCGAGGTATCGAGTGCACATGGCGGTGCACTGTTTGGACGGAGATGCTGATTTTTGGTGGCAGCGGGTAGAGCCCCTGGAGTTCCGGATTACTCGGCAGCTGCCTTGGGAGGAGTTTCGACGGATGGTGCTGGACACCTATTTTTCGACCAGTGTGAAGAAGAAGTTGGAGGACGACTTGAAGAACCTGCAGCAGGGCGATCGATCGGCTCATGCCTATTTCCAGGAGTTCACGGAGTTGCTGAACTGTGTGCCCTTCGTCGCTCGTGACGGTCCGCACCAGGTTGAGTTGTTCGAGGGAGGCCTCCGTCCAGAGATTTATACACTGGTGCATGCTCAGCGATTTCAGACTCTGGAGGCAGCCGCAGAGCATGCACAGTGGGTGGAGAGAGGTGATCAGGTGGTGGCCAGACAGAGGGCCGCGGTCGCTCAGAGCTCCGACAGAAAGCGACCAGCCCAGGACGAGGGGGGACAGGCCAGTACTTGGAGGCCGCCCCGACCGCCACCGCCTCAGTTCCCAGGCCGTGGGCGTTCGGAGCGGCGAGGGCCTAGTGGGTCCCAGAGGCCCCTGCAGCAGCAGCAGAGATCGCAGTCGTCGCAGCGCGGGTCTCAGCGGCAGCCACAGCGACAGCGACAGTCTCAGCAGCAGCAGTCCCGACAGTCACGGGCTCCCAGCAGTTGTATCTTCTGTGGAGGTCCGCACTTCCCCGGCACTTGCGACCAGCGGTGGGGTCGCTGCTACGGATGTGGACAGCCAGGGCACATTCGAGCTGCGTGCCCCTTTTCGACTTCAGCCGCTCCTTCTTCAGCATCTGCCCCAGCATCATCGCAGCAGCGGTCGACGGCTCAGCGGCCTTTTGCTCTAGCAAGTAAGCCATCTTCTTCCCATCCCACCGATTATCGCCCTCCAGCTCAGAGTGGGCGAGCGTATGCTGCACAGGTAGAGGATTCTTCAGCAGCGGACCATATGGTGGCAGGTATCACCTTACTCTCTGGCATTAGGACACGTACCTTATTTGATACTGGAGCATCACATTCTTTCATTAGTAGATCTTTTGCATCATTACATGGGTTAGAAGTAGGATTTTTGCCACGTGCACGAGAGGTTCAGATTCCCGATCACACTTTGCACGTAGAGGAGTGTTGTTGGTCCTGCCCGATGCAGATCGAGTCCTGGATTATGCCAGCAGACCTGTTGGTCTTGAGACAGCTGAGGGACTTTGATGTGATTCTTGGGATGGACTGGCTGGCTCAGTATTTTGCGACTATTGACTGTGCCGCGAGGACTGTCACTTTTAGAGAGCCAGGCCAGGAGATGTTTGTATATCGGGGATGTCAGAGTGCTTTCTTTGCCTCTGTGGTTTCGACTTCCCGAGCGAGGCGGATGATTCATCGAGGATGTGTAGCCTTTTTGGCTAGTGTTGTTGAGGGGCCTACGGCGACACCGGGACTCGGGGATATTCCTATTGCCCGCGAGTTTCCGGATGTTTTTCCACCTGAGATGACTAGTATGCCGCCAGACAGAGAGATTGAGTTTGTGATTGACGTAGTTCCAGGAACTGCGCCAATCTCTAAGGCTCCTTATCGGATGGCACCGGCTGAGCTGCGAGAGCTTAAAGCACAGCTGCAAGATCTAATGGATAAGGGCTTTATTAGACCAAGTGTGTCGCCTTGGGGAGAACCGGTGCTATTCGTGAAAAAGAAGGATGGGTCACTTCGGTTGTGTGTGGACTATAGGGAGTTGAACAAAGTGACCATTAAGAACAAGTACCCTTTGCCGCGCATCGATGATCTCTTTGATCAGCTGCAAGGGTCTTGTGTATTTTCCAAGATTTATCTACAGTCTGGTTACCACCAACTGAAGGTGAAGGCCGAGGATATTCCTAAGACTGCTTTCAAATCACGGTACGGACATTATGAGTTTACAGTTATGCCGTTTGGATTGACTAATGCCCCTGCCGCCTTTATGGACTTGATGAACAGGATATTTCGGCCCTTTCTGGATCGTTTTGTGGTGGTGTTCATTGATGATATCCTTATTTACTCCCGAAGCGAGGCCGAGCACGAGGAGCACTTGAGGACTGTGCTACAACTTCTACGAGATAAGAAGTTGTATGCCAAGTTGTCAAAGTGCGAGTTTTGGCTTCGGGAGGTAGCTTTCTTGGGCCATGTGATTTCCGCCGCCGGTGTAGCAGTAGACCCGGCGAAGATTGAGGCAGTTCGAGATTGGCCCCGACCGACGACTGTATCTGAGGTGCGCAGCTTCATGGGGTTAGCTGGTTATTATCGTCGGTTTGTGGAAGGCTTTGCGAAGCTTTCCACACCCCTCACTCGGTTGACGCGTAAAGGAGTTAAGTTTATCTGGAGTGAGGACTGCCAGAGGAGCTTTGAGGAGCTAAAGGATAGATTGATGACCGCTCCTATCCTTTCCCTCCCTGTTATGGGGAAAGGATATGTGATCTACAGTGATGCATCGCACAGTGGACTTGGATGTGTGCTGATGCAGGAAGGGAGGGTAATTGCTTATGCATCAAGACAGCTTAAGGATTACGAGAAGAATTACCCTACCCATGACTTGGAACTTGCTGCCGTGGTGTTTGCACTGAAGCTTTGGCGCCATTACCTATATGGGGAGCACTGTGAAATCTACACCGACCACAAGAGCCTAAAGTACCTGTTCACGCAGAAGGAACTGAATTTGAGGCAGCGCAGATGGTTAGAGTTACTGAAGGATTACGATGTGGATATCCTTTACCATCCAGGAAAGGCCAACGTGGTTGCAGATGCTTTGAGTAGGAGAGCGGTGCAGAGTTTGTCCATGTTGATTACAGAGCAGGCGCCACTATTAGAGGAGTTGAGACGGCTCGAGATAGAGGTTGTATCCCCTGGGGTCTCTGCTAGACTGATGTCTTTGGTCGTGCAGCCCACTCTACTCGAGAGGATCCGGGAGAAACAGAGCGAGGACCCCCATTTGACCAAGATTCGAGATCAGATTCCGAGGGATCGATCAGGGGATTTTTCAGTTGATACTGCGGGAGTACTGAGGTACAGGGATCGAGCCTGTGTGCCAGTGGATTCTGAGATCAGAGAGCAGATATTGAGAGAGGCCCATTATACACCTTACACCCTTCATCCTGGGGGGACGAAGATGTATAAGGACCTCAAGACACACTTCTGGTGGAATGGCATGAAAAGGGATATTGGGAGGTTTGTGTCTCAGTGTTTAACTTGTCAGCAGGTAAAAGCTGAGCATCGTGTGCCAGCTGGCAAGTTACAAAGTCTTCCAATTCCCGAGTGGAAGTGGGACCACATCACGATGGATTTTGTGGTCGGATTACCGAGGGCACAAGGAGGTGCAGATGCTATCTGGGTAGTGGTGGATCGACTTACCAAGTCAGCGCACTTTTTGCCTATACAGACTACTTGGCCACTCGAACAACTAGCCCAATTATACTTGGATGAGATAGTGAGGTTACAAGGGGTGCCAGCTTCCATAGTGTCAGATAGAGACCCGAGGTTTGTTTCGCGATTCTGGGGGAGTTTACAGACTACCTTGGGGACTCAGCTCAGATTTAGTACAGCTTTCCACCCACAGACTGATGGACAGTCAGAGCGGACAATTCAGATCCTTGAGGATATGCTGAGGGCTTGTATCCTAGAGTTTGGCGGTGGATGGATTCGACACTTATCACTGGCCGAGTTTGCGTACAACAATAGCTTTCAAGCGAGCATCCAAATGGCTCCGTTTGAAGCGTTGTACGGATGCAAATGTCGATCACCGCTATATTGGAGTGATGTGGGGGAGAGAAGGACTCTGGGACCAGATTTGTTGCTAGAGGCAGAAGAAAAGGTCAGAGTGATCCGACAGCACCTTCAGATCGCTCAGAGTCGACAGAGGAGCTATGCTAATGTTCGGCGACGAGACTTAGAGTTTCAGGTGGGAGAGCATGTATTTCTGAAAGTCTCGCCGTCCAAAGGGATAAGGAGGCTCGGTATTCGCGGGAAACTCAGTCCCCGATACATTGGACCCTTTGAGGTATTGGAGCGTATCGGGCCAGTTGCTTATCGACTTGCACTTCCCCCGAGACTGGCTGGTGTCCACGATGTCTTTCATGTTTCCACTCTGAGGAGGTACGTCTTCGACCCGTCGCACGTCATCGACTTTGCACCACTCGAGGTCAGCGAGGATTTGAGATATGAGGAGCGCCCACTGCGAATTCTAGATCGGGAGATGAAAGAATTGCGCAATCGGACCATCCCCTATGTGAAGATCCTCTGGAGCAATCATGATGAGCACGAGGCGACGTGGGAGCTCGAGTCAGCGATGATGGACGCCTACCCCTACCTGTTCGAGGCTCAGGATTGAGGTATGATTTTCGTTTCGAGGACGAAACTTTTGTTAGTGGGGGAGGATGTAGTGTCCCAGTTTTCCCCTGTGTTTTTCCCCTGTTTCGGGGTGTGGAACACCTGTTAGTGGTGTGTGGGGCCCCAACATGTCAAAGTGATATGTTGTTTGGAACCAGAGAGGATTTGGGAGCAAGCCTGACCTTCGGCTGCCTTTGCCGAATTTTAGGAGTGGAATCAGGCTAATTGGAGGTCGTATTTGAATTCAGCGCGGAAAAACGCTTGAAAACGGCTATTTACTTATTTATTTTGGAGTCCGGATGCCCAAAAACGGACCCCCGAAAGTTTTCTGCGCAAATTGGTGCATGGGGGGAGCCGTGGACCATCCCGGGACACGTGGCAGCCTATTATTGGGCCGGCGCACCACTCTCGGTCCACGGAGTAGACCGCCGGTGCACGGTGGACCGGCGGGCCACGTGGCGGCACCCGATTGGCCCGGCGTAGTGCGCTCGGCGCGCGGGGCAGGCCGGGCAGGTGCGGCGCGTGCGCGGTGCACGGTGGACCGGGGCGCGCCACGTGGCGGCCCCGGATTGGTCGGCTCATGTACGCGTGGCGCACACAGAGCTGCCCGGGTGCGGCCGTACGCACGTGGGCACACGTGGGCGCGCGTGGGCGGCGGCGGCCGCCGACAGCCGTGTCGGGCGGGGGGGCCACGTGTCGCCGCACCATTGGCGGGCGCGCCCACCGCGCCGCCAATCACGGGGGACACGTGGCGCTTCCCCGTTGGGCCGCACGGCTGCCGCATGTTTGGCGGACACGTGTCGGGCCCTGGGGGCGGGTCGGACGGGCGAAGTGTGCGGCCGATCCGCTGTGCGAGCGGGGCGTGGGCCAGGCCGCACTGTGCGCGCCCGGAAATTGCTGGGCCGGGCCGCACTGTGCGCGCCCGAATTGGGCGGGCCGCACTGTTTGCGCCCGAATTCCGGGACATATTGGGAATTAATCCAATTGTTTTGTGGGCCTATTTAAAGGCCTCCCCTCCCTTCTTTTTCTCTGTTTTCCGAGAGATAGAGAGGGAACCTGTGGGAGGGGCCTTAAGAGAAGTTTTTCATCTTCTTATTTTCTACCTCGTGGTGTGTTCCCAGATTTTCTGGAAGTTCGACAGCGGCGATCCGGATTTTACAGTGTGCCCCGTTTTTCCCCAATCTCGGCCCGTTATCGTCGCATTTCAGTCCGAGGAGTCCCCTGCGCAGTACAGGAGTCCTCTTTCGACGATTTCTTCGCCGGTGTGTTCCTAAGAGGTAGGGCTTCGTTTTCCGTGTTGGTGGTTTCTCTGGATTCCGATTCCTTGGCACGATTCCCGAGGTGTTTTGACCCCCTCTTTTGCTGTTTGGGTTTTTGGACAGCGACGACTTCGACGAATTATTTCTCAGCGTAGGAATATCAGATCGAGGCGATTCAAGAGTCGATTTTGGGCTACTTTTCGCGAGGAACGCAACCGTGATTTTTTTGAGATTTTAGGAGCTCGAGACAGAGGTGAAATTCCTCGTTTTGCGTGCTGATTGTAAAAACAGCAATTGTGTGTTTGGAACTTGTAGTTTTTACACCGTGTACATTTATGTGATGTTGTAGGTTACTGTTTCAGCAGACGGTGTGATTAGAGGACAGCGGGTATTTTTGGGTGTTTTGTGCACGCTTTTCGAGGTGGGTGGTTGCGTTTCCCTCTTTGTTGACTTGCACACTAGGAATAGTAGAGTTTCCCAATATTAAATGTGATAGTTAACTTGTGGTATATGAACCTATTGCATTGGCCCCCTAAATTAAGTGATAGCTTTTATGTGATAAATCTTTGACAATAAAGTTGGAAAATTGCTATATCTTAATCCGCATGCAAATAAATAACCCTTTAATATTTTAAATTGATTCTTTACAAGAAACCTTAATCACCTTTCAAATGCTTTTAAAAGATAACACTGGCATGCTTATTTGGACAACTAGTTAAGCCACTATTTTACTGCAGCGCTTTATTATGGGATTTGACTTAGGAGAAAACATGCTTTATTGTTATAATTCTCCTCTATCGATGCATGATGATCGAGTAGGAGCGGGATCTTGAGATGGTGTAGTTGGATCTTGAGTCTGGGACAGTTTAGACTCGTTTTGGGGATTATGGGGCATAGTGGCAACCGCGGATATTAGGCGGTTGACCAGATATTCTTACCTTATCAGATTAGGGTCTATGGGTTCAGCGGTGACCGCGGATTTTGGGCGGTCGACCGGATGTTATTATCACATCAGATTGGGGATCGGGGTTGCATTAGTGGATGGAGTATTCCCACTTTGATCATGGTCATGATCCAGTCCTGCTAGTGTGAGACATTGGTTACAGAGATGCTTGATACAGAGATACTTTACTCGTGTGGGTCGCTCCCTTCGAGTGCCACTCCGGAGTAGGCTTTACATCGTGCCGAGCGCCGGGCACAGTTGGTGAGGTGAGTGATGACAGAGCAGGCAGTGCCAGTATTTCCTGGCCCTCTGATTGGGTTTCTTTGGGCAGTCAGCTTTATAGTTGCATTTATACAGTTATCTTTTGGCACTGCATTTAGAGGCATAGTAGTGTTAGTTCCTTTTTCAGCAGTCTGTACTGCATACCACTGTTCTTTCCTTTTGCCTCTTTATTCCTAGTGGGTGCGTCAGCATTAGAGGTTTTACCCACTAGGGGAGGCTACTGGTTTATCTAGTAGTTCTCACCCCCATTGTTGTTTCTGTCTTCTTCCCTTTGTTTTGCAGAGTCATCTGCGTGGGCTGCTGGGCCTTCAGCGGCAGATCGAGGCAAGAGAATCGCCGACTAGCTAGATCATCTACCCCGAGCGAGAGACTAGCGAGGTTTCATTATACCCCCTTTTGTATCTCAGACTTCAGTAGTTTACTTTTGGGTCTGGCTTTGGCCAGCTGTTTGTATCTTTATGGGAGTTGGGGAGTATATTGTACTTTTATTTCAGTTTGTAGTTTATTTCAGTCTGAGACTACTTTAGTTCTATTAGTTCAGCTCTGTTTATGCTCTTTTATTATATATTATCTATCTGAGCAGGTTACCATCGCTTCGTGTACATGGAAAATTCCGTGTGCACGGCGGATCTGTTGGCGGGCCCAGGTCCTGGTTTACACCCGGGGCGTGACATAAAATGCCTCATTAATCACTGGGCTTGCTCTGTTTGCAACCCAGAATAATTGGATCAACCAGAACCAACACTTAGTCTTCAATCAACATTCATAATGCTCCAAACATCAAACCACACAGACCCAATTTGATCTGAAGTGAGCATAAAGCTCAGGGAACCATTTGAAGCAAGTTTCATTTTTACATCAAAGCCTAATTCTACATAAAACTTCTTTGTGGCATTTAATCAAACAGTTGGTGTGCACCATTTGTATACAAGCACATAACCCATTCCCGAGCTCATTCTCTGCAACCACAGCACCTGGGCCTCTCTAACTTGGAAGGAAAACTTCTAGAGAGTTGTAGGAACTTCCCAGCAATTTTGGCTCAACCTAGGACCCTCGGATTGCCGGAAACCGAGGTTGAAGACAAGCTTCAAACCTCGAAAATGGTGATCATTCAACCAGGGACTTTGGAACCAAACTAATTGCACAACATACTGCTAAATCACTCCCCAAACCTTCCTGAACCCGTGCCCGGCGACAGGGCACGGCGGCAGCGCGACGGGGCCAAGCTCGGTTTGAGCTTCAACTCCATTAATGGCGGATTTTTACAGAGGCATTATGAAGCTCTCCAACATGGATGGAAATATTCTACTGGTCCACGCGAAGCTTCCCGACCAACCCATCCCGGCCGGAGATGGCCGGAGCGCCGGCGAAGACTTCATGGGTCATTCTCGGGTCAACCATGGCCGCCACCATTTCGGGCTACATGGTTGCCATGAAAAAGCATGGATGGACTCTCCTCACTCCCATAAAGCTTCCTGAGCAAGTGGCCGGCGGTTGGGAGGCTCGCCGGCGCCGGAGCTGTGAGCTCGGCCAAAAGCATAAAACCGCAAAAACTAGGGCATCGAATTTCTTCCAAAATACTCAACCAAAATTTCTCAAACTTTGCAAAAATAATCTAAGGATCCTACAGTCCATACCTACCAAGTTTTAGCCATTTTTGTCCATCGGTTGAGGAGTTTTACCGAGGCGGAGCTTCTTTAGGTTTCCGGCGAGAATTTTCTCCCGCCGGCCAACCAACGTGCATGGGGGCTCGGGGCTTGGCACGACGCATGCTAAGGACCTGATTAAGCTACTGCTAAAGGTCTGGGGTGCAAGAAACCAGTGGTTTAGGAAGACTCACCTTGGCCGGAGTTGATGAAGGAGGGAAGAAGCCGGTTTCTCTTCTTCTTCCTTGCGCAACCTCGGCAATCACTCAGGTTGCTCCACAGGCACAGAAGAACTCCTCAGGGACTCCAGATCAACTTAGGAAGGAGTTTGGTTCCAACCTTTTCACTCTCTCTCTTTCCTGAGTTCACCACTAATGGAGTTGTGTCTCCTCGGCCACCCTACACTCGGGATTAGTTCTCGGGAGTACAGAGGATCAAGTGATGCTTAGTAATCTTCACTGACCCCTCGTGAAACACCCCAAAGAACCCAAGAGTCACAATGCCTTTAATGCAAGATTCTTTGCAAAATTAACCTAAACTCGTTTCAGACCTAAACCTAACCTCCGAGATCTTTATAGTAGGTGCAAAATGCACCCAACACCTTATGGTTTAAGCCCCTTAATTTTTGGTACATAAAATATTAGGTATTTTCCAAAAATACTTGCTTTTTCGGTGTATTTCACGCATTTCGAGAAGATCCACTCGACGAATTGCGAAACAGACTTCGCCACGACGTCCGGCTCGTCGAGACCTTCAAAATGGCATACTTGTTCGCTTGATTTGGCGCACGAGTAAAATCTCGGGCCATAAAGTTCTGTATTTTGCGGTACAACGCACGCTCTTTGATGTACCCGGATCGCCAAACGTGATTTCCGTCAGTGCCATTGCGCTCAGAACGTCAAAATTAGCTAGGTTCGACTACTCATACCCCTATGTTAGGGTTCCAAACGGCGAAACGGCCGTCGACCATCGAAAAGGAATTTAAAATAGGGGTTACTATTCACAACTTAAGTTGTGGGACCCATTTCTTCTTCGCTGTTTTGCGGAAGATCCGACCGTTGGATCGTCAACATGTGAATATGAAACTTTCATGTTTCGACGAGACGATTGCAACGATGATCTCAGATTTTCGAGATCAGGCCCCGATCAAAAGTCGATATTTCTGGGCCACTATTGTACTACTATGTCCCAAATTTTTGCTAAAATTTACTAATTAAATAAATTCCAAAAGTATTTTATAGTCTTTAAATTTCTAGAGTACTATAGCAATGTGGATGAACGTAGACGGAAAGGCGAATTTAAGGGCGAGGAATACGAAACAATTTTTTGAAAAATACGTCGTTAGTCCCAATAATTCTCCGAAAATACGTCGTTACCTAAAACGGTGATTAATCTTAAGTGGGGTCGTATATATATAAATAAGCGAATCTTCTTCTACAAAAAAGGGTCCCCAACCTCGTAAGCCAGTGACCAGCCCTACTATTCAATACCTTCAATACCCGCATTTATAGCTTTTCTAGACTAAGTTTACCGTTTTTCTTACCGTTTTTCATAGATAGATTTTCATACCAGCATTTACTGCTTTCCTCTACAGCTTTCCTAGAAGTAGGCTTACTTGTAATCGTCCCTTTGTAACCCCTTTTCGAGCAATACAAAGTGAACCGGCTGTTTCAACCGTGTTGATCAATACCCGTTCATCTCAGTTTGGCTCCTCTTGGCCGAACTTTATTAAAAGTTCGATTGAGAAGAACCCGGCCGAGCGGATCCCTCCTCGGCCTAATCGTTTGACACGCGACACATCACATCCAGAGGGTTAATCCAGAGGCCGATCGCGGACCGGACCCAGGTCAATGGTCAGCGGCGCATTTCAGCCCCAACAACTTTTTGGCACGCCCGGTGGGACTCTCAGGTAAACTCTTACCCTAATCCTACCGAAATATTAGAAGACAATAGCCTCAACCTCAGGAATAGAGTCGTTCCCAAAGCTTCAGGGAACGATCAATCTAGTAGTGTCAGACACGCGGATGACCCGCCTTCGACGCTATCGAAAATTCTAGAGACTAGTGGGCGATCGGCTCAATAGGAGCCGACCTTAACAGAGGCGCTCGGGCAAATGACCCGAGCGTTAGAACCTTTCGAGAGAACACAATTGTCTCTTGAGAAAAGCAACCAGGCGCACAGTACACGCCTAGATACAGTGTTGGACACCGTCACAGCCTCAAATAACAGTATTCTTCGACTCAAGCAGTTTTTAGCCCGAAATGAACCGTACCACGGAGGTCTACCAGGACCTCCATCCACCCTGCCACAGCCATTACCGACGCAATCGATCTCGATGGCGTCGGCAATGACGGCAACACAACCGCAAGGAGTTATGCAGCCGATGGCATTCTTCCAGACGGCTCAGCCGCTAGGGGCAGTTCAGCCGCAGATAGCTTCGTACCAGGCAGGGTATAGGTCAATAGGTCCGAACATCGGCCACCAATGTCACGCCCAGGGGTCAAAACTGAGACCCGGGCTCGCCAACAGATCCGCCGCCTATACAAAACCTCGCATACGCGAAGCGTCCAACCTGCAAGAAAAGGGACTACAGCTAAACAGATATCAGAGCTATAAAATAAACTGCTGTAAAACTAAAATCCAACCATCTGTACAACTGGAAATAAAGATACAATATCCATCTCCCAAATATGATCATATACAAAATCCTCTGATACAATAACCCAGAACTCTACAGGGAGGTAAACTGAAATAATAATACACCAGTGTACAGGCTCTCAGTATAAGTCATATCCTCACTACAACAATCTCTCAAAAGCAGAATAAAACTAATCTACTGACTGTACTACGAATCTCCAATGTGGGGGTACAGCTACTCTCCAAAGATAGGTAGGGATCTAGCTCGCGACTCCCTCGCCTCGAACAGCAACCGCAGAATCAGCAACACCTGCTAAGACTCTGCAAAACACAGGAGAGGAAAGAAAAAGGAGGGGGAAAACCCCCAATGGGTGTGAGAACTACACCAAAAGGAAGTTCTCAGTGGGTACCGCCACGAGGCCCGACGGTCTGCCCACTAAGTCTACTAGAGGCATAAGATAACCATGCAGTAAAAACTGAACAAGAAAGCTGGAGATACTCTACAGCTACCATTCCTCTATCTAAATGCTCAAATAGGGAAAAACCAATGAAAGGTATGCAACAACTCGCACACGAGGTGCACAATCGACCCAATCGAGCTGACTGCCACATCTGGTCCAGTCAAGCCTGCGCTTCCCTAGTGTATCAACGTAGGGTGTCCAACCGGACTAATTCGCTATCGAATAGTGGCACATGCAGGCTATAGTCAAAATCCACGCTCTCTCTCAGAACGGAAAAACTCAAGATCCTCAACATTTCGCACAACGGTCGAAGTACTCACAACGCCCCCGGGACCATCGTCAACCCAACGGTTCCCAACGACACTAGTACTGGTCTAATCACAGCTACTAGACTCCACTCGGGCCCCAGGCACGAGTGCAACAATAAAAGTACCTGCCTGAAATAAACCCAATCAGATGGACCAGTATAGAACCCGGCACTGCCTGCTCTGCTGTCGAAATCAAGAACTCATCCACGGGATACAGACCTGCTCCTGACCGGCACGGTCGCATCCCAAAATAAGTAACAGACTGGCTCCTGACCGGCACGGTCGCACACTCCGGAGTGGCACTCGAGGGGAGCGACTCACACGAGTAAAGTATCACTGTAACAAGTATCATAATATAGCAGGACTGGATCACGACTCTGATCGAAGTGGGAAAATCCATCCACTAAAGAAACTCGATCCCCAATCTGATGCACAAGTAACCTCCGATCGACCGCCCAATATCCGCGGTCGCCGTAATACCCTGCCATCCACAATCTGGTACCATAACAAACATCCGGTCAACCGCCCAATATCCGCAGTTGCCGCAACACCCAGAACCCACAATTACGCACAACCTGTCCCTGACTCCAAGATCCCCGCTACACTATCCCAAACCCCTGCTCAAACCCGAGCATCATGAACCACAAAACTGACTAAAAGGGAGAAAAGAAGCAAGAAATGGTTTCTCCTAAGTCAAGTCCCAACATGATAGTGTAGCAGTAAAAGATGGCTTATCTAGATGTCCATACAAGCATGCATTTGTCCTCAAGGAAGATAAAAGATAATATAACAAATAGTAGCTCCACATAGGTATAATCACATGCCAAAATCACTAATGAACAACACCTGTCCATAATCCATGATCCATAATCTATAATAACTCCTCAGAGTAATACCCGCACATAGATATATCATCCTGTCCTATCACATAATTAAATCTCATAAAGTCTATGTGCTAACATAGCATGCTAATAATCACATAGGGTAACAACCCTTAGGTAAGCTTTCACTAATCACCACATGGCTATCCAAATCTTGCAAGTCCTCATAATATATAACGTGAATATTAATCTTGCAATTCTATATACAAACATCATTACCAAGCTTACCTCTCAATCACATACATTGTACTCTAAATATGCATGCATTCTATCAGATAGAATTAGAGAACTGTCCACCGGTTCTGGAGACGAAGTAACCCACCTGAATCGCTTTCCGCAGGCAAAGCCGAAGTCGGTGAAACACGCTGTCACCGCAATCGAAAACCACCGAAACCGCACCCTCGGTACGTGATCGCACAAGCCTCTGCTCAAACCAACATCACAGCCAATAACGCAATCAATATCCCAAACAGCATTTGCTGTTTTGCAAGCCAGTATGACTCAAAAGGAGTCTCAAATACCAGTATGACTCAAAAGGGTAGGTACTCAACATCGCCGTCTCCAGCTCCCAAGTCGCCACTCACTCCCCGTGATTACTCCTCAACCACAACTGCTACTAATACGGCATGGCCCAGTTTCGCAATCCTCTCATCTCATGAGCCAAATTCGCAACGGGCTTCCCTCGTACTCCAAACACTCACAGATCTCACATGGGGCAAGTCAATCACGGGCGAGGGATCCAAAGGCAAAGCACTCCTGAGCTGAGACGTGGAAAACCTGAGGGACTCCAACAAAAGACTGGGGGAAAAAAGGAAAGAACAACTAGTGCAACATGCACCAACACCACACTTAAGTGGCAACTCAACCAGGGCGACCCGAAACACACCCACATGATCATTCAAGAAGGAAAGGAGCCCTAACACTCTGGGGTCCTCCCTCAGTCACTCTCGGATCCCGTCCATCAGAGGGGCTGCACAACCGCAAGCCACAATCAAAAGGGACCCCCAAGGACACAACCTCAAGTCCTGTTCGCATCAACAAATCCCCACATAGCGCCAGCTGTGGCGCTATGGAATCATCAAACTCAACCCCAGACAGCTCTCCTGCTCCAGGTATCCGCCACCACTGTGGTCCTGTCGGGGTGATCCTAGAAGCTCATCCATAATCCAACAGTAACTCCACAGCCACTATGGGAAGCATCACTATAACACGCAAATCCATCTCCCATCACTGGCAATACTAAATTGGCGCTGGTATCAGTCTCATCATCCATCCGTCAAGCTCTGCTGGCACTGTCTAGTCCAAAAAGCTCCTAGCTTCAACAATCCGTGTCGCTCTCGGCCAAACTCGAATAGCATCCATTTTGGCCGGATTTCCACAGCCGCTCCTACGGCTAGAATAATGTGGCCCAATAAGGTGTGCTCCTGAAGCAAAAACTCATGCCTCAACAACTCGGCACACAGCTTCTCCCTCACAGACATTGTAGCACCATCCACAAGTGCTCCTCATGCTCCAAGTCACTCTGGGTGTAAATCAAAATATCCTAGGGGAATACCGCTAACAATCCAACCAAGTACAGCTGGACACGCAATTCCTCCATTCATACAGGCGGCATGGCATTAGTCAATCTAATTGGCCTCACTGTGAGCTCATAATGCCCATACCGTGTCCTGAACGCCGTCCTGGCAAAATCCTCGGCTGTATGATTCCAACTAAATATATGCCTCATAAAAGGACAACTACCGGAGTATAACTCAATCAAATGGTCCTAAATAAAACCCGGACTTGCTAGTACTCAAACCACAAAAGAACCCTCACCATCGTGTATCAACGACGTGGCAATGGGTCAAACAGACTCCTCGATCCATCAGATCCTGCAACTGCGCTATCAGCTCTCTCAGCTTTACTGGTGATATCCAATGAGGTGCTGTCGAGGTTGGTGCGGTTCCCAAAACCACGTCAATCGCAATCTCAATCTCCTAACCGGCGGCATCATCATCAGCTCAGGTGGACTCACACCCGGGATCTCACGGGCAATAGGGATATCCTTGAGTCCCGGTGCCGCCGTAGGCACCTCTCACACTGTCGCTGTAACCTGTGAGCTCTAATTGTTTCTACAAACAAGCCTCCTCTTGTCTGCCTCGCAGAAGGTCATAGTCCTTTCTCTCCACAGTCAAACATCATGTGGTACTTGTGCCAACCAATCTCAAGCACTAGGGTCAAAAC
The DNA here is from genome assembly GCA_029204045.2 of Tillandsia leiboldiana. Classification (NCBI taxonomy): domain Eukaryota; kingdom Viridiplantae; phylum Streptophyta; class Magnoliopsida; order Poales; family Bromeliaceae; genus Tillandsia; species Tillandsia leiboldiana. Next base: position 13,520,156 of record CM055077.1, on the reverse strand, counting down.
ACCAAACTGCCACAACTACCACTAAGTCGGCTGGTATAACTCGCTGGTCTCAACTGCACTAGGACATGATCGACATGCCTCCTCCACATGCACCACACCGACAGGAACCTGTACCTCTAGTGCACGTGGTAACGACTCTGCCTCTAGTCCATGCAGGAATGCGCAATGCTCTAACTCAGACTGCTGTAATGAAATCACACCTGCGACAATCCGATCCACTAGTCGTGGCGCCCTCCGACCAGGCAGCACAGACTCATCCGCTCGATGCAAGTTGTCGTCGCTCAGTCTGCCTCGTCATCAAAGTCCAGTCCGCGAGAAAATATCTAGACCAATCACATAGGGAGCACGACCTCTGCCTCTGCTCACACTGAGGCGACGAATGTGATCCTCCGCAGATAACACATCCACGCTACCGCCGCTGTTGACACTAATGCTGATACTGCTATCGGGGTCCACCCGACCTCTGGCGTCTCAAAAATCCACAACCTGGGGAAGGAAATCAGGAATGCCTCTGCCGGCCGATCTGTCCTCAATCACCTAGCGCCAAGCACCACTATCCAGAACTCGCCTCTGGCTGCAGATTCCTATCCAATGGAACTGCAGCAGCCACGCTCCATACTCGACGCCTACTCCATCAAGGCGTCCCACATCTGTAACGGAGGGACCGAATGAGCTAAAAAGTATCCTGGCGCAATCCACTCCCATACACACATATCCTATACGCCTCGTCCCTCTAAACTTGGAGCGCGCAATTCAACAACTGCGTAAACTCTTTGACACAAGGAGGCTCTCAAGTAGTCTCTCCACACCACCAACAACGATTCTGCCTCCAAAGGCTCCAAACTCAAACCTATGAATCGGGGTGGTTCATCTGCCGAAACTGGCTCAACTGATTGATGATGTCCTACAACTCATCAGCTGTCAGCTATCCACCCTGCCTCGGTGCCTCGGCACTAATCGTCAGCACGGAGGGGGCTACTCGCTCCACCGGCGCCACTGAAGTCATTGTCACTGAGAATACTGCAACCGGATGGTCTCAGGAGGAAAACACTGTCGGGCAGCCCGCTGCTCCGACAACTGTGTCACCCATACCGGCCGCTCACTCCGCCGCTGATTTGACTTTGACAATCCTGTCATCTAGGTCCGGGGCTCTCAGACCTCAATCCAGATATCCGGCCCAAATCTAACCGCTCGAGCTCCACAGCTACAATAGGGTGCACACGGGTCAAAACCCAGCGTCGGGGAGACACCGCTCACCACGACAAAAACTGCAAACAACACACAACAAACACTCGACCCAATCTAGCGAAAGTCTAGAGCATGTCACCCATTCCACAGCATTATGTTGTCTACAGCCAACTTAATCACTTAGGAGAATAAACATGCCGATCACTGATCCCATCCCTTGGGAGAGGTATAAAACTTAATCAGGACTCTCGCTAAAAATCACGACTCTCACGAAGTCATCCTGGGGTCCAACCACAAGTCTAGGGTTTCTAAGTCCACCATGACCTAAATCCTAGGCTCTGATACTACTCTAATCTGTCACGCCCCGGGGTCGAAACTACGACCTGGGCTCGCCAACATATTCGCCGCCTATACAAAACCTCGCATAGGCGAAGCGTCCAACCTGCAAGGAAAGGGACTACAGCTAAACAGATATCAGCGCTATAAAATAAACTGCTGTAAAAGTAAAATCCAACCATCTGTACAACTGGAAATAAATATACAATATCCAACTCCCAAATATGATCATATACAAAATCATCTGATACAATAACCCAGAACTCTATAGGGAGGTAAACTGAAATAATAATACACCAGTGTACAGGCTCTCAGTACAAGTTATATCCTCACTACAACAATCTCTCAAAAGCAGAATAAAACTAATCTACTGACTGTACTACGAATCTCCAATGTGTGGGTATAGCTACTCTCCAAAGATAGGTAGGGATCTAGCTCGCGACTCCCTCGCCTCGAACAGCAACCGCAGAATCAGCAACACCTGCTAAGACTCTGCAAAACACAGGAGAGGAAAGAAAAAGGATGGGGAAAACCCCCAATGGGTGTGAGAACTACACCAAAAGGAAGTTCTCAGTGGGTACCGCCACCAGACCCGACGATCTGCCCACTAAGTCTACTAGAGGCATAAGATAACCATGCAGTAAAAACCGAACAAGAAAGCTGGAGATACTCTACAGCTACCAAGCCTCTATCTAAATGCTCAAATAGGGAAAAATCAATAAAAGGTATGCAACCACTTGCACACGAGGTGCACAATCGACCCAATCGAGTTGACTGCCACATTTGGTCCAGTCAAGCATGCGCATCCCTAGTGTAACAACGTAAGGTGTCCAACCGGACTAATTCGCTATCGAATAGTGGCACATGCAGGCTATAGTCGAAATCCACGCTCTCTCTTAGAACGGAAAGACTCAAGATCCTCAACATCTCGCACAACGGTCGAAGTACTCACAACGCCCCCGGGACCACCGTCAACCCAACGGTTCCCAACGACACTAGTACTGGTCTAATCACAGCTACTAGACTCCACTCGGCCCCAGGCACGAGTGCAACAATAAAAGTACCTGCCTGAAATAAACCCAAACAGATGGACCGGTATAGAACCCGACACTGCCTGCTCTGCTGTCGAAATCAAGAACTCATCCGCGGGATACAGACCGGCTCCTGACCGTCACGGTCGCATCCCAAAATAAGTAACAGACCGGCTCCTGACCGGCACGGTCGCACACTCCGGAGTGGCACTCGAGGGGAGCGACCCACACGAGTAAAGTATCACTGTAACAAGTATCATAATATAGCAGGACTGGATCACGACTCTGATCGAAGTGGGAAATTCTGTAATGTCATGACTTTTCGAGTAATATTTTACCCTCCTGTTAATAAAGTACTTTCTTGAAAAGATGAGTTATCGAGTTTCTTAAGTTGACCGTTGTGCTGCACGGGTATTTTTCTGTGAAAGGGCTCAAAAAACGATGACCGACGGTGCGATCGGATCTGGAATCCGACCTTGGGATCTCCCGGAACAGGGTTTTTAGGGTTGCGGTGACTTAGCGCGCATCGGAGTCCGTGCAGAATATCCGGCACGCTTTCCGAGGAAATATGGGTTTATCCCATACAATTAAATAATTATTTATTAGTTAATAATTATTTAGAGGTGGGATTTATTTCGTACGTACTAGAGAAAATCCCACTTTTCGCAAAAAGAGAAACCCTAGCCGGAGAGAACGAGAAAGAAAAGAAAAGAACGAAACCCTAACCGGAGGAAAAAGAGAAGAGAGAGGGAGAAGGCGGAGGAGTCCGAACACCCCGATCGACGTGTTGGAAACGGGAGTGCAATCGGATCGTCTTCCCCGTCGGAACCGGTAAGTGGATTTGGTTTTTATTGTATTTTACTAGGGTTTCGTGTCCTTTCCGTGTCTCTTTTGTGTCTTTTTCGTCGTCGCCGTCATCGTCACCGCCGCCGCCGCCGCACGATCTCGGGCCACGCGGGGCGCCCACCCGCGGGCGTGCGCCGCGGCCTCGTGTCGTGCGAGCACCACCCGCGGGCGGCTGGCGCCGCGCGGGCACCACCCGCGGGTGCATGCCGCGCGGCTTTGTGCCGCGCGGGGCCCCAGCGGGCGGCGGCGCCCGCGCGGGCAGGCGCCGCGCGGGCGCCACCCGCGGGCGCGCACCGCCCGGCCTCGTGCCGCGCAGGGCGCCCGCGGGCGACGGGCTTCGCGCGGGCGCCACCCGCGGGCGATGGGCACCGCGCGGGCGCCACCCGCGGGCACATGCCGCGCGGCCTCGCGCCGCGCGGGGCCCCGCGTGCGGCGTCGCCCGCGGGCAGGCACCGCGCGGGCGCCACCCGCGCGGGCGCCACTCGCGGGCGTGCGCGCCGCGCAGCCCCATGCCGCGCGGGGCACCTGCGGGCGGCGGCGCTGCGCCGGCAGTCACCGCGCGGGCGCGCGCGCCGCGCGGCCTCATGCCGCGCGGGGCACCCGCGGGCGGCGGCATCCGCGCGGGGAGCTGTCGTGCGACGTGAGCACGCTACTACTGGGTTTTTGTCGCATTGTTGAGTTTTGTGTTCCGTTTTTGCGGCATGGTGCGTAAGTTTGACTTATTGTTCTTTTGGGGACTTCTTTAGGTCCAGGTGCTGAGCAGGAGTGTGTCAAGGTTCAACGTGTCCCGATCTTCTCGTAACAAGGTGGGTACTTTCGCAATAAGTTTCGTTATATGTTATCGTTATGGCAAGCGTAATAAAGTAGATGAACCATGTTAATTGTTTAATCCATTGCATGAGATATTCCCGTTCTATTATTGTTAACTGTGGCGACTGAGAGTCGCGGTGCTGTAACACACGCCGGTTTCGGCAATGATGCTCATAGATGCTTACACGCACACCGGCGGTTTGGCCACCGATTGGGTGTACTTTTTCAGAATTGTGGTACGTTGACCCGTGTACCCCACGAAGGTAAAGGTGTCGAGTGGGGACCCCTCACGGTTACTAAAGGTACCGCACTAGAACCGTGGAGGGGTTAAAGGCATAATGCGCGAGCAAAGTGATCGTTCACGGGGAAGGGTCTTTAGACCTCCCGACAGATACTCTTTCATTAAAACAAGGGATACGGTGACTCATGAGGGGAAAAAGCGAAATGCTTCGGTGTATCGGTTTGTCTTTCCAATACTTTTGTTGTTATATTCATCTACTTTATTTGTCACAGATTGTCCCACACTGTGACAGGTACGACTAGGGGAGTTAGCCGGGACGATGGTGAGGCAGCGTTTAGAGGACATTAGTCAAATGAGGCTCTTTTCCGTCATACTTGTTTGGGGTTATCTTATCTCCTTTACTTTTTAGTTTTCAATTGCTTGACTATGGAATGATGTGGATGTTGGATTGAGAGTTATTTCGTTTGTGATGTGATTCTGGATATGTTTTTATTTGACTTGTGTGCGGCATGTTTTTAACTAAACAAAAAGGTTTTCGAAAACGCTTTCCAAAACCAAGTGTCGTGTAGGCACTACCTTGAAAACCCCTGGATTTATCCTTTTAAAAGATGTGGCCGCCCTAAAGAGACTTACGAATACATTTTAGAAAAATGGGTGTCGCGTGGACACCGTTTGTGAACCCGTGGTCTCATCTCTTGATCTTATGAATGAAAACTCTAGTTGTGAATAAATATAATGAAAACTCTAGTTGTGAATAAATATACTACTCTCTCTCATTGGTTTCGTTGTGACTGTGTGGTTGAAGTAAATGTTGTTAATGTAATCCCGTGCATATACAAAGGAGACTCTGTCCGTTTAAAGAGTGAATTTGTATATGTGGCGGGTCTGACGCGCACCGGTAGGAGAGGTTGTCTTCAGAAAAGAAAAAAAAAATATATGTACATTTTTCGCTTATTCTTAAACCTCCGGGGCGTGACAAAATCCATCCACTAAAGAAACCCGATCCCCAATCTGATGCACAAGTAACCTCCGGTCAACCGCCCATTGTCCGCGGCCGCCGTAATACCCTGCCATCCACAATCTGGTACCATAACCAACATCCGGTCAACCGTCCAATATCCGCGGTTGCCGCAACACCCACAACCCACAATCATCCACAACCTGTCCCTGACTCCAAGATCCTGGCTACACTATCCCAAACCCCTGCTCGAACCCGAGCAACATGAACCACAAAATTGACTAAAAAGGAGAAAGGAAGCAAGAAATGGTTTCTTCTAAGTCAAGTCCCAACATGATAATGTAGCAGTAAAAGATGGCCTATCTAGATGTCCATACAAGCTTGCATTTGTCCTCAAGGAAGATAAAAGATAATATAACAAATAGTAGCTCCACATAGGTATAATCACATGCCAAAATCAATAATAAACAACACCTGTCCATAATCCATGATCCCTAATCCATAATAACTCATCAGAATAATACCCGCACATAGATATATCATCCTGTCCCATCACATAATCAAATCTCATAAAGGCTCTATGCTAACATGGCATGCTAATAATCACATAGGGTAACAACCGTTAGGCAAGCTTTCACTAATCACCACATGGCTATCCAAATCTTGCAAGTCCTCCTAATATATAACATGAATATTAATCTTGCAATTCTATATACAAACATCATTACCAAGCTTACTTCTCAATCACATACATTGTACTCTAAACATGCATGCATTCTATCAGATAGAATTAGAGAACCGTCCACCGATTCTGGAGACGAAGTAACCCACCTGAATAGCTTTCCGTAGGCAAAGCCGAAGTCGGTGAAACGCGCCGTCACCGCAATCGAAAACCGCCGAAACCGCACCCTCGGTACCTGATCACACAATCCTCTGCTCAAACCAACATCACAGCCAATAACACAATCAATATCCCAAACAGTATTTGCTGTTTTGCAAGCCAGCACAGAAAAGTGGATTTTCACCTATGTGCAGTCCTTCGAAAAATCCAGAAAAATCACGGTTGCGATCCTCGCGACGAGTAGATGCAAATCTAGTATTTATACTCCTCATTCTGGCACTTATAGGCCAAGATACAAATAGAACATCGCGGTATGCCAATCAATCCACAACTCGCATATATGCGGAAATCAGTCCCAAAGAAGCTTAAACATTACCTTCGAAAAGACCTTCAAAAATTATAATAAAAACACTGTTGCATTCCTCCCGAAGCGTAGATGTCAATCGAGTCCTCACAGGCTGAAATCCGACAACCGAGCACCAAGATAAAAATCCAACAAGCTCCGCTGTCCAAAACATTGTCACAGAAAAAGGAGGTCAAAAGATGCCTCAAAAACTCCACCAAAAACTCGAAACGGAGCAAAGTAATCAACACGAAAATCGAAGGCGTACCTCTCGTGAACGCGCTGCCATGAAAATCGGCTCAAAAATCTATCGGTGCAGCTCCGGGGGCCTCGCGTAATGAAATGTGACGGTAGAAGCCAAAATCAAAGGAGCGTCGAAGTGCGCCGCGTCGCAGAAAACGCCGATGACACGGCCTCCAAAAATACCCAAGATCCATCGGAGAGTAGAGGAGAAAGTGTAGGAGAGCTCTTCTAAAGGGGGGATCCCAGAAATCTCCAAAAAACCCGAAATGAGCCACCCAAAGCCTATTTATACGCTGAAATTCGGGCCAAATATACACTTCGGGGTGCAATTTCCGGGCGCCCGAAATTTTTCGGGCGCAAACAGTAGCCCAAAATGTACCCCGAACCATCTGCTCCCGAATCAACCCCGTTGCGCCACGTGGCCCCGAATAGCAAACAGCGGGTTCGGCCAACCCGCTCGCGACACGTGGCCACGCCCCCGCACTGCTCCCCCCACATCAACGTCTCGGTCACCGCGCCCACGTGTGCGCACGTCGCGCTGCCGGCGCCCACTCCGCGCACGCATCCCGAGGCACCTGCCGCCCTGCTCAGTGGACCACGCCTGGTGCGCCAGCCAATCCAAAGATGCCACGTGTCCACAACGCGCCAATGGGAAGACGCCACGTGGCACACCGCCCACTGCACCGCGCCTGCTCCGCTTATCGCGTGGACCGAGCGCACGTGGACCGGCCAACTAGCGGCCGCCACGTGGCCCCGCCCTGGTCCACGGCTCCCCGCGCTCTCCCGTAGACCGCGCCTCGTGAACCGGCCAACCGGAAGCTGCCACGCGTCCATTCCCCGGTGAACGCCAAGCCTCGTGAACCGAGCGGCCCGCCGTCGTGCTCCACCGCCTGCTCATCGCCGCCGACGCTGCCCCGGCCGCCGGAACAGTACCCCTTGCCTCGAAATCCGTGCTTGGGCATCCGGGCTCCGAAAACTACAAGTAAATAATCCATTTTCATCGTTTTTGCGCACTGAATCCAAATCTGACGTTCGTTTCGCCCAATTCCACTTCTAAAATTTATTGAAGGTATCCAGATAAGTAATCTTAATCCAAATTTCGCGCTGAGCCCAATCCTGAGGTCCGATTTATGCACAAACACCTCTAACACACAGCCTAGGCCTCCAGAAGTCGCTAGTCCAACATGTTGGGTTATGTATAATTGGATCTAAATAGGGGAAAAAATACCTAGAGGGGGGTGAATAGGTGTAAACAATAAACACTCAAAAATCTTTGCGATATAAAACCCAATGCGGAAAAATAAATAACATGCAGAGATTTTTACGTAGAAAACTCCAAACCGGAGTAAAAAACCACGGGACCGATAACACGGTGAAATCCACTAGAATTAAACACGTACAAGGTGATATACCGTACTCACAGACGACTCAACCTTTTCCATACGCTCCTAGTTGATCTTCTTCGCTCGCTCCGCAACGCTTCTCGAATCCACGATTTGCGTCCAACGCCGAATCCACGGCGTCCAACGTCGAATCCACGACGTCTGACCGAATCCACGGTCTTCACCCAGTAGCACGTCTCGAATCCACGAACGTACCTCGCTCCGAATCCACGAGAGCGGTTGCACCTTGAATCCACAAGGCCACGCGAGTCCACGCGCCGATTTGGGATAAATCGTTGATTTTTGGGTGGTGATGATCCGCCGAATACTTAGATTAGAAATAGATCGGAAATACCATCTAAGTATTCATTGATTTGATTCTACTCAGAATATGAGTATGAAAACCTAGAATCAAATCAATCAATATAGATGAAGAAACATAAGATTAAATCTAGTATTTCCTTTCTTCTCTATATGTGGATCTTAGGCCGTATATAGGATTATATTTGATTATGACGGCTTTTTGGATTTCGGCTTCTGCGGCCTACCCTAGAAAAATGAATCATAGGGTCTATTTATAGGTTAGAAACCCTTGGAGAAAGATAAGAATCAAAACTAACCTTTTCTGGAATTTTACATGACGGCGATTCGGATCGGAGTTCGGCGATCCGGATTGCAGTAGCGAGAAAGACAGTTTCCAGAAAAACGAAGGTTCGGGATCCAGATCGAAGTGCCTGATCCGGATCGTTCATACAGTTCACCAAACACCAACGTTCGGGATCCGGATTGAAAAGCCTGATCCGGATCGTTCAAATAAAATGGTAAAACCAGTGTTCAGGATCTGGATCAAAAGAGGCTACGATCCGGATTGAACTTGTGTATGAACGAACACCCTTCGGGATCCGGATTGGAAAGTCTGATCCGGATCCTGAACATGTCCCATGTCCAGTTTTTGATTTTTATGCAATCAGAAATTCATCCAAGTGTTTCTACACTATAAGAAGTATTCGGATCACCAAAAATATTTAGTTAAACATACCTGATCCTTTTGAATTCTTCTTTCTTGAGATTGAGTTATATGATCCAACCTTCTTTACCTTCAATCTTCAAGACTTAACCGAATTCACGAAATACGCCAACTCAAATTCCGTAACACAACAGTAATCCTCTCGCGGGGATTTGAGTCCTCACCTCCTCCCCCACTAAAAGAAAGTTTCGTCCTCGAAACTAACACAACTCAAAAGAAGTCTCAAATACCAGTATGACTCAAAAGGGTAGGTACTCAACATCGCCGTCTCCAGCTCCCAAGTCGCCACTAACTCCCCGTGATTACTTTTCAACCACAACTGCAACCAAAACGGCATGGCCCAGTTGCGCAATCCTCTCATCTCACGAGCCAAATTCGCAACGGGCGTCCCTCGTACTCCAAACACTCACAGATCTCACATGGGGCAAGTCAATCACGAGCGAGGGATCCAAAGGCAAAGCACTCCTGAGCTGAGACGTGGAAAACCTCAGGGACTCCAATAAAAGGCTGGGGGGAAAAAGGAAAGAACAACCAGTGCAACATGCACCAACACCACATTCAAGTGTCAACTCAACCAGGGTGACCCGAAACACACCCACACAATCATCCAAGAAGGAAAGGAGCCCTAACACTCTGGGGTCCTCCCTCAGTCACTCTCGGATCCCGTCCATCCGAGGGGCTGCACAACCGCAGGCTACAATCAAAAGGGACCCCCAAGGACACAACCTCAAGTCCTGTTCGCCTCAACAAATCCCCACACAGCGCCAGCTGTGGCGCTGTGGAATCATCAAACTCAACCCCAGACAGCTCTCCTGCTCCAGGTATCCGCCACCACAGTGGCCCTGTCGGGGTGATACTAAAAGCTCATCCATAATCCAACAGTAACTCCACAGCCACTATGGGAGGCATCACTATAACACGCAAATTCATCTCCCATCACTAGCAATACTAAATTGGCGTTGGTATCAGTCTCATCATCCATCCGTCAAGCTCTGCTGGCATTGTCAAGTCCAAAAAGCTCCTAGCTTCAACAATCCGTGTCGATCTCGGCCAAACTCGAATAACATCTATTTTGGCCGGATAAGGTGTGCTCCTGAAGCTAAAACTCGTACTTCAACAACTCGGCACACAGCTTCTCCCTCATAGACATTGTAGCACCATCCACAAGTGCTCTTCATGCTCCAAGTCACTCTGGGGGTAAATCAAAATATCCTAGGGGAATACCGCTACCAATCCAACCAAGTACAGCTGGACACGCAATTCCTCCATTCATACAGGCGGTAGGGCATTTGTCACGCCCCGGGGTCGAAACTGCGACCCGGCTCGCCAACAGATCCGCCACCTATGCCAAACCCGTATAGGTGAAGCGTCCTACCTGCAAGAAAAGTACTACAGCTAAACAGATATCAGAGCTATAAATAAAAATCTGCTGTATAACTAAATCAATCACTGTACAACTGGAAATAACACAACAATGTCCGTCTCCCAAAAATGATAATCATGCAGAATCCTCATATACAAACTCAGAACTCAACCGGGAGGTATCTCCAATAAATACAACAGTGTACAGGCTCTCAATACATAACAATCCTCACTACAACAGTCTCTCAAAGGAGGAAAATAAAATAACTAATCTACTGAAGCTCTCCTCTGAAGGGGTACCGCTACACTCCAACGACGGGTAGGGAACTAGCTCGCGACTCCCTCGCCTCGGTCAGAAGGATCAGCAACAGGAACAACAGGAACTGGAGTAGAAGTTCCTGTGGGAAAAGACAACCACGACGGGTGTGAGAACTACGTCCAAGTAGTTCTCAGTGGGTGCCGCCAACAAGCCCGACGGTCTGCCCACTAAGTCCACTAGAGGCATAAGGTAACAAAAGCAGTGCTGTAAGGAAGCTGGGAAAAGTAAACTCTACAGCTACTATGCCTCTATCTAGATGCTCAAAGAGTGGGACAGAAAGAACATGATGCCACAACTAACTCTCATCTCTGATCACTCAATCTGAACTGACTGCCTCCTCGGGTCCAGTCAAGCCTGCGCCAACCTACTGCCGTTACGTCCCTGAGGAGCGGACTTACGTAGGATCTACTGCCGTTACGTCCCGGAGGAGCGGACTTACGTAGGATCTACTGCCGTTACGTCCCGGAGGAGCGGACTTACGTAGGGCGTCCATGACTGCCAACACCAGCACAGCCAGAGGGACAAATGCAACGACAAGTCGCGATAGAAAAGCTCAATCTCACGCCGGTATAACAACCCGGTCTCGCCTACTCCGGAGTGGCACTCGAGGGGAGCGACCCGCTCGAGTAAAAAGTAACCCATCTCAAGTATCTCTGTAAAGTATCTCTGTCAAGCTCAAATGTGGCTCATGCAGGCTATGATCCACGATCAAACAGATCGATAACTCCAAGCTCAAAGCACAACTCAGTCGGAAAAAGAACCTCGACTCGAACAGGAATAGCCCAACACACTCTCACAGCTATGTCGGAGAACCCTCAACGACTCAATCTGATAAATGCATGACCATGGCTGAGTCGGGAAACCTCCACGACTCGATCTGCCAGAACCCCAAGATCCTCAAGGCTAAGTGGGAGAACCACCTCCACCACTAAATCAGAGAAACAACCTCTAGATCACACTCTGCCAACTCATGGCACCAAGTCGCATCCACTGCGAGAAACTGTCTCAACAGGCCAAACAGGCCAAACGTCGCATCTACTGCGAACAACTGCCTCAACAGGCCGACATCGCATCCACTGCGAACAGCTGACTCAACAGGCCAAACAAGCCGAACATCTCAACCACTGACCCAATGAAGGGTCCGGGAACACCGAAAGACTAGAACCTACAACCCAAATCAAACAAGAACAGGCTCTAGGCATAGCCTCTCGTTGTTCTCGTCCCAAGAAAAGGCAGACCTTAGAACCCAGACCACTCGAATCATCTCGGTGGTTAATTTATAGGAAAAACTGTGACATTTCTTACTGAAGCCATCTGATCTGTAAGAAATCCATATTTAATGATTTTTAGTTCTGCTTAGGAAAACAGTTGAAACCAAGTTTTATATCTAAGCCTCGAAGGGCTAATGCCTTCGTCCAATCAAACAGGAACAGACTCAGGCGACCCTACGATGCTTGGAAGAAAATATTTGGTTGACAAAAATCATATGTGTGTCCAAAAAGGTTCTGGGTTTAAGGTTCTGCTAACACTGATCTACCGCTGCACTAGCACAGCGGCGACAGATAAAACAAGAAAAATAAAACATCTCGGGACCCGCCGTCTACCCAAACGGCTCCCGCTACAGATGAACAACCAACTACATCTACCAGACGCCACTCTGCTCCCAAGCACGAGTGTAACATGCATCCCACACTAAAAGATAACTCCTGACCACTCGGCCCACTACCCGGGCGAGGAAGAACACTATGTCCAGGAAAGATAGAAGTGTGGATGTCTAAAGCAGAAATAACCCTAGCCCAAGTGAGGGTTTTCTACCAGTCTGGTTACACATGCAATCATATGACAGGGGTGCTAGGTCAAATTCCAAGATAACAATAATCAACAGCTTGTAGGGAAGGACAATAAATACATGATGATCTATCAACATCAGGAACATCAATTCCTATAATCTAGCATGCTATATAAAACACATCTATAACATGCAAGTCCCTACACAGATAGAATTAATGCACAGTCCATAGGTCGTGAAGACAAGGCCACCCACCAGAAAATGCTAACTGTCCGGAGTTCCACAGCTGAAAACACCAGAAGCAACAACCTCCACTAATCCTCAACCCAACGGGTTCACAAACATCCGCAAATACTCCTGGGTACAACAAAAGGTCCAAGGTTACACTTATTCCACAAAATAACCAAGTACAAAAATCTGCAGAAGACAGTCCTGAAGATCTGAAATTCCCACCTGCAGAAAGTGCCCTGAAAATTCCGATAAAAATATCACCGCGAGCGTCTCGTCGAGACCTTCGAAACGGGTACCTGCACGCCCAAATCCGAGCCCCGTAGGCCAAGTTACAAATTCCACAGTACAGGTGCGCAAACACTCCCAACCACACAACTGTAAACTCAAACACAGATAAAAGGGGAATAGTATACCTTCGGGCAAGCCTCAGAAAAATCCCGGAAAAATACAATGATAATCCTTGCGACGAGTAGATCCAAAAAGTGTATAGGCTCGTCTCGATCCGACACTCGGTTGCGGAGATAAAATTCCGGCAAGCCTCCGCTGTCCAGAAATCCACCAGCAAAACAGTGGCTTAGAAATGCCTCGTAAACCGTGCCAAGAACTCAGAATCAATCAAGGTGATCAACACGAAATCGAAGGCGTACCTCTCGTGAACGCGGTGCCGCAAAAATCGTCTCAAAATTCCATCGGGGTAGCTCAGGGGGTCTCCCACACTGAAGGCGACGGTAGAAGCCAAAATCCAAGAAACGTCGCAGTGCGCCGCGTCGCAGAAAGCGCGGATCTCGAGGCCTCCAAAAATTCTGTAAATCCATCACAAGGTGGAGCACAAGGTGAGGAACATTTCCTCTTAAAACCTCTGCCTGAGAAGAGCTCGGCAAAACCTTCAAAACGCAGGCCAAAGGGGGCTATTTATAGCCCCAACTCAACAAATCCTGAAATACCAATTTTGTCCAACTTCCGGGCGCCCGAAACTTCCGGGCTGCTACAGTGACCCAAAATGTTACCCCAAACCAGCTGCGCCCGAATCGCCCTGGAGTGACACGTGTCCCGAACAGGCAACAGCGAGCGCGGCCAACCGCGTCGCCCACGTGTCCTCCAGCTCTGCCGCCGAACGCGGAGTCAACTCCTCGGGATTCGCGCCCACGTGCGCCCGGCCGCGCCCACGTCGCGCCCACGTGCGCGGCCGCGCCGCCCACGGCCCCGAGTCGGGCCCGCATCCCGAGGCACCAGCTGCCAGCTGCGTGGGACCGCGCGCTCGTGCACCCAGCCAATGGCATCACGCCACGTGTCCCGCTCCGGTTCACCGTGCACCCGCGCCATCCCGTGGACCGCGCCCACTGCGCCCGCCAACCGGGAGGCGCCACGTGGCCAGCGCCCGGGTGCACGCCTCCGCGGTGGACCCGCGCACCTCCGCCGCCGCCAGCCGCCGCGCTCCGCCGCCCGCCGCCGCCGCCGGCGCCTCTCCGGCAGCCGGAACAGTACCCAAGACCTCGAAATCCGTGCCGGGTCATCCGAGCTCCGAAAAATACAAGTAAATAGTCCATTTGAGCGTTTTCCGCGCGCATGAATCCAAATCCGCTGTCCGATTTGCCAAATTCCACTTCTAAAATTTCTCAAAAATTCCCGGGAAAGCAACTTGATCCGTTTTTCATGCCGAGTCCAAATCTTGGGTCCAATATGCGCGCAAACACCTCTAACACCCAACATGGGTCTCCGGAAGCCGCAGATCCAACAGTAATCCAACGTGGGAATTCCGGGTCCTCACATCCTCCCCCACTAAAGAAAGTTTCGTCCTCGAAACAAAACACGGCTCAAAAGGGAGTTCAAAGCTAAGGGTAAGCATCCAACAACACAGTCTCCAACTCCCCAGTCGCTACTCACTCCCCGTGATTACTCCTCGACAAAATAGTAATTAGTACGGCATGGCCCGGTTGCGTAATTCTCTCATCTCACGAGCCAGAATTCGCAACGGCGTCCCTCGTACCACAAGTACTCGCAGATCTCAAAGGAAACGAGTCCATCACGGGCGAGAATCCACAAGCCTAACACTCCTGCTGAGACGTGGAAGGACCATCACGCACGCCAACAAAAGGCTGGGGGAAAGAGAGAACAACCAATGTAGCACGCACCAACACCGCTCCCTGGTGCCAGCTCAACCAGGCAATCCGAGACATACCCATACGGTCATCCAAAGAGAGAAGCCCTAATCGGCTAGGGTCCTCGCTCAATCACTCTAGGATCCTGACCATCCGCAGGGATGCTTCACCGCAGTGTACCGTCAAAAGGGACCCTCAGGGACACAACCACGAGCCCTGTTCCTCAACAATAATCTACTGTAACTCCAAAGCCACTATGGGAGGCATCACTGTGACACGCAAATCCATCTCCCATCACTGGCGATGCTAAAATCGGCGCTAGTACCAGTCTCATCATCCATTCGCCATACTCTCCTGGCACTGCCAAATCCAAAAAGCTCCTCACCTCAACAATAAATGTTGATCTCAGCCAAACTCAATAGCATCCACACTGGCCGGAATTCCCACCGCCGCTCCTACGGCTAACACATGGTGACCCAAGAAAGTAAGCTTCTAAAGCTAAAACTTGTATCTCAATAACCTGGCATACAGCTTCACCCACACAGCATGGTAACGCATCCACCAGTGCCCCTCACGCTCCAAGTCGCTTTGGGAGTAGATCATAATACCCCTGGAGGATCTTGTTACCAATACAATCAAGTACAGCTGGAGCACAATTCCTCAACCCAAAAGAGTGGCAGGGCGTTAATCAATCCAATTGGCCTCACTAAGAGCTCAAGATGCCCTACCGTGTCCTGACGCCCTCTAGGCAAGGTCTTCGGCTGTCTGACTCCAAGTAGGTACCCGCACCATACAATAACTGCCGGAGTATGACTCCAACAAAAGGTCCAAGAATAATACTCGGACCTGTTCTACACACGAACCATAAAAGGGCCCTCACAGTCGTGTATCACGATGTGGCATCACCACCGTATATCAACGGCGTGGCACTAGGTCAAACAGACCCCCTCGATCCATCAGATCCTGCAACTGCGCCATCAGCTCTCACAGCTCTACTGGCAATATCCAATGAGGTGCTGTCGAGGGTAGCGCGTTACCCCGAACCACGCCAACCCAATCTCTATCTCCCTAACCGGCGGCATTATCAACAACTCAGGTGAAATCACACCCGGAATCTCGTGGCAACAGAGATATCTTGGGTCCGGTGCCGCCGTAAGCACCTCTCCACACTGTCGCTATAACCAGTGTGCTCTAACGACCTCAACAACCAAATCTCCTCTCGTCTGCCTCGCAGAAGGTCAAAGTCCTCACCTTCCGCAGTCTAACAAATCCACGCTACCGCTGCGCCACTCCGATATAGAGGTTGATGCTGCCATCGGGGTCCACCCGATCTCTGGTCATCACGGGAACCCGTTATCCAGGAAAAATAAAATCAGAAATATCTCTGCCGGCCGATCTGTCCTCCATCACCCGGCGCCAAGCGCCAATATCCAGAACTCGCCTCTGGCGGCAGATCCCTATCCCAAGGAAACTGCAGCGCATTGCTCCATACACAAGGCCTACCCTCGAAGCGTCAATAATCCAAAAACGGAGGGACCAACTACACTGAAATGTATCCTAGCGCAAACCATTCCCCGTCAAACATATCCTATGTGCCTCAACCCTCGAAACCTGGAGCGTGCAGTTCAAACAATTGTAAACCTCCCTAGCACAGGGAGGCTCTCCGAGAGTCTCTCCATCACCACCAACCCCATTCTGCCTACAAAGGCTCCAACTCAAACCTATGAATCGGGATGGTTCAGACTGCCGGGACTGGCTCCATCGATCAATGATGTCCCAAAGCTCAGCTAACTATCCACTATCCACCCTGCCTCGGTGCCTCGGCACTGCTCGTCGGCACGGAGGGGGCTGCTCGCTCCATCGGCGCCACTGGTACAACTGAAGATACCACTGCATAGGAAGAGAGTACTGGAGGACTCTCAAGCGTACTGCCACTGGCTATGCTCTCTGCTCCAACAAGCGCATCAAACGTTCCATGGCTTCTTCCTGGCATCAGACAGCCTCCGACATCTGTGCCATCTGGATCCATAACTCCTGGGTTCTCGCTCTGCTCTGATAGCTCTGTCTCCCGCTGCTCGGGTTACTCATCAGATGCGGGATGTGCCCTCTTCGCTACACGACGTCTCAGGGGCATCGTAGACCACTGCACAATAACAAACATCAGGACACAACACACCATACGACCCAATCCAGCGAAAGTCTAAGACATGTTATCAATTCCACAGCATTATGTTGTCTGCAGCCACATAATCGCTTAGGAGCATAAACATGCAATCACTCATCCCCGTCTCTTGGGAGAGGTACAAAACTCGATCAGGACTCTCGCTAAAAGTCACGACTCTCACGTGGTCATCCTAATGTCCAACCACAAGCCTAGGGTTTCTAAGTCCTCAATGACCTACAACCTAGGCTCTGATACCACTCTAATCTGTCACGCCCGGGGTCAAAACTGCGACCCGCTCGCCAACAGATCCGCCACCTATGCCAAACCCGTATAGGTGAAGCGTCCTACCTGCAAGAAAAGTACTACAGCTAAACAGATATCAGAGCTATAAATAAAATCTGCTGTATAACTAAATCAATCACTGTACAACTGGAAAATAACACAACAATGTCCGTCTCCCAAAAATGATAATCATGCAGAATCCTCATATACAAACTCAGAACTCCACCGGGAGGTATCTCCAATAAATACAACAGTGTACAGGCTCTCAATACATAACAATCCTCACTACAACAGTCTCTCAAAGGAGGAAATAAAATAACTAATCTACTGAAGCTCTCCTCTGAAGGGGTACCGCTACACTCCAACGACGGGTAGGGAACTAGCTCGCGACCTCCCTCGCCTCGGTCAGAAGGATCAGCAACAGGAACAACAGGAACTGGAGTAGAAGTTCCTGTGGGAAAAGACACCACGACGGGTGTGAGAACTACGTCCCAAGTAGTTCTCAGTGGGTGCCGCCAACAAGCCCGACGGTCTGCCCACTAAGTCCACTAGAGGCATAAGGTAACAAAAGCAGTGCTGTAAGGAAAGCTGGGAAAAGTAAACTCTACACGCTACTATGCCCTCTATCTAGATGCTCAACAGAGTGGGACAGAAGAACATGATGCCACAAACTACACTCTCATCTCTGATCACTCAATCTGAACGACTGCCTCCTCGGTCCAGTCAAGCCTGCGCCAACCTACTGCCGTTACGTCCCTGAGGAGCGGACTTACGTGGATTCTACTGCCGTTACGTCCCCGGAGGAGCGGACTTACGTAGGATCTACTGCCGTTACGTCCCGGAGGAGCGGACTTACGTAGGGCGTCCATGACTGCCAACACCAGCACAGCCAGAGGGACAAATGCAACGACAAGTCGCGATAGAAAAGCTCAATCTTCACGCCGGTATAACAACCGGTCTCGCCTACTCGGAGTTGCACTCGAGGGGAGCGACCCGCTCGAGTAAAAAGTAACCCATCTCAAGTATCTCTGTAAAGTATCTCTGTCAAGCTCAAATGTGGCTCATGCAGGCTATGATCCACGATCAAACAGATCCGGTAACTCCAAGCTCAAAGCACAACTCAGTCGGAAAAAGAACCTCGACTCGAACAGGAATAGCCCAACACACTCTCACAGCTATGTCGGAGAACCTCAACGACTCAATCTGATAAATGCATGACCATGGCTGAGTCGGGAAACCTCCACGACTCGATCTGCCAGAACCCCAAGATCCTCAAGGCTAAGTGGGAGAACCACCTCCACCACTAAATCAGAGAAACAACCTCTAGATCACACTCTGCCAACTCATGGCACCAAGTCGCATCCACTGCGAGAAACTGTCTCAACAGGCCAACAGGCCAAACGTCGCATCTACTGCGAACAAACTGCCTCAACAGGCCGACATCGCATCCACTGCGAAACAGCTGACTCAACAGGCCAAACAAGCCGAACATCTCAACCACTGACCCAATGAAGGGTCCGGGAACACCGAAAGACTAGAACCTACAACCCAAATCAAACAAGAACAGGCTCTAGGCATAGCCTCTCGTTGTTCTCGTCCCAAGAAAAGGCAGACCTTAGAACCCAGACCACTCGAATCATCTCGGTTGGTTAATTTATAGGAAAACTGTGACATTTCTTACTGAAGCCATCTGATCTGTAAGAAATCCATATTTAATGATTTTTAGTTCTGCTTAGGAAACAGTTGAAACCAAGTTTTATATCTAAGCCTCGAAGGGCTAATGCTTCGTCCAATCAAACAGGAACAGACTCAGGCGACCCTACGATGCTTGGAAGAAAATATTTGGTTGACAAAAATCATATGTGTGTCCAAAAAGGTTCTTGGGTTTAAGGTTCTGCTAACACTGATCTACCGCTGCCACTAGCACAGCGGCGACAGATAAAACAAGAAAAATAAAACATCTCGGGACCGCCGTCTACCCAAACGGCTCCCGCTACAGATGAACAACCAACTACATCTACCAGACGCCACTCTGCTCCCAAGCACGAGTGTAACATGCATCCCACACTAAAAGATAACTCCTGACCACTCGGCCACTACCCGGGCGAGGAAGAACACTATGTCCAGGAAAGATAGAAGTGTGGATGTCTAAAGCAGAAATAACCCTAGCCCAAGTGAGGTTTTCTACCAGTCTGGTTACACATGCAATCATATGACAGGGGTGCTAGGTCAAATTCCAAGATAACAATAATCAACAGCTTGTAGGGAAGGACAATAAATACATGATGATCTATCAACATCAGGAACATCAATTCCTATAATCTAGCATGCTATATAAAACACATCTATAACATGCAAGTCCTACACAGATAGAATTAATGCACAGTCCATAGGTCGTGAAGACAAGGCCACCCACCAGAAAATGCTAACTGTCCGGAGTTCCACAGCTGAAAACACCAGAAGCAACAACCTCCACTAATCCTCAAACCAACGGGTTCACAAACATCCGCAAATACTCCTGGGTACAACAAAAGGTCCAAGGTTACACTTTATTCCCACAAAATAACCAAGTACAAAATCTGCAGAAGACAGTCCTGAAGATCTGAATTCCACCTGCAGAAAGTGCCCTGAAAATTCCGATAAAATATCACCGCGAGCGTCTCGTCGAGACCTTCGAAACGGGTACCTGCACGCCCAAATCCGAGCCCCGTAGGCCAAGTTACAAATTCCACAGTACAGGTGCGCAAACACTCACAACCACACAACTGTAAACTCAAACACAGATAAAAGGGGAATAGTATACCTTCGGGCAAGCCTCAGAAAAATCCCGGAAAAATACAATGATAATCCTTGCGACGAGTAGATCCAAAAAGTGTATAGGCTCGTCTCGATCCGACACTCGGTTGCGGAGATAAAATTCCGGCAAGCCTCCGCTGTCCAGAAATCCACCAGCAAAACAGTGGCTTAGAAATGCCTCGTAAACCGTGCCAAGAACTCAGAATCAATCAAGGTGATCAACACGGAAATCGAAGGCGTACCTCTCGTGAACGCGGTGCCGCAAAAAATCGTCTCAAAATTCCATCGGGGTAGCTCAGGGGGTCTCCCACACTGAAAGGCGACGGTAGAAGCCAAAATCCAAGAAACGTCGCAGTGCGCCGCGTCGCAGAAAGCGCGGATCTCGAGGCCTCCAAAAATTCTGTAAATCCATCACAAGGTGGAGCACAAGGTGAGGAACATTTCCTCTTAAAACCTCTGCCTGAGAAGAGCTCGGCAAAACCTCAAAACGCAGGCCAAAGGGGGCTATTTATAGCCCCAACTCAACAAATCCTGAAATACCCATTTTGTCCCAACTTCGGGCGCCCGAAACTTCCGGGCTGCTACAGTGACCCAAAATGTACCCCAAACCAGCTGCGCCCGAATCGCCCCTGGAGTGACGTGCCCCGAACAGCGAGCGCGGCCCCTCGGACGTGTCCTCCACACGTGTCC
>CM055077.1:13470983-13499078 GCA_029204045.2 Tillandsia leiboldiana | reverse complement strand
GCGGGCCACGTGGCGGCCGCTAGTTGGCCGATTCCACGTGCGCTTGGTCACCGGAGCGGGCATTTGCAGGGTAGTGGCGAATGTCCACGTTGCGTCTTCCCCTTGGCGCGTTGTGGACACGTGGCATCTTTGGATTGGCTGGCACACCAGGCGTGGTCCACGGAGCAGGACGACAGGTGCCTCGGGATGCGTGCGTGGAGTGGGCGCCGGCAGCGCGACATGCGCCATGTGGGCACGGTGACCGAGGCGTTGATGCGGGGGGAGCAGCGCGGGGGCGCGGCCACGTGTCGCGAGCGGGTTGGCCGAACCCGCTGTTGCTGTTCGGGGCCACGTGGCGCAACGGGGTTGATTCGGGCGCTTGGTGTCGGAATGAGAAGTATAAATACTCGATTTGCATACTACTCGTCGCGAGGATCACAACCGTGATTTTCTGGATTTTTCGGAGGACTGCACACAGGTGAAAATTGTTGGTTTATGTATAATTGGATCTAAATAGGAGAAAAAACACTAGAGGGGGGAATAGGTGTAAACAATAAACACTCAAAAAACTTTGCTATATAAAACCCAATGCTGAAAAATAAATAACAAGCAGAGATTTTTACGTGGAAAACTCCAAACCAGAGTAAAAAAACCACGGACCGATAACACGTGAAATCCACTAGAATTAAACACGTACAAGGTGATATACCGTACTCACAGACGACTCAACCTTTTCCATACGCTCCTAGTTGATCTTCTCCCGCTCGCTCCGCAACGCTTCTCGAATCCACGATTTGTGTCCAACGCCGAATCCACGGCGTCCAACGTCGAATCCACGACGTCTGACCGAATCCACGTCTTCACCCAGTAGCATGCTTCGAATCCACGAACGTACCTCGCTCCGAATCCACGAGAGCGGTTGCACCTTGAATCCACAAGGCCACGCGAGTCCACGCGCCGATTTGGGATAAATCGTTGATTTTTTGGGTGGTGATGATCCGCCGAATACTTAGATTAGAAATAGATCGGAAATACCATCTAAGTATTCATTGATTTGATTCTACTAAGAAATGAGTATGAAAACCTAGAATCAAATCAATCAATATAGATGAAGAAACATAAGATTAAATCTAGTATTTCCTTTCTTCTCTATATGTGGATCTTAGGCGTATATAGGATTATATTTGATTATGACGCTTTTTGGATTAGCCCTAGAAAAAGAATCATAGGGTCTATTTATAGGTTAGAAACCCTGGAAAAAATAAGAATCAAAAACTAACCTTTTCTGGAATTTTACAGGACGGCGATCCGGATCGGAGTTCGGCGATCCGGATTGCAGTAGCGAGAAAGACAGTTTCCAGAAAAACGAAGGTTCGGGATCCGGATCGAAGTGGCTGATCCGGATCGTTCATACATTTCACCAAACACCAGTGTTCGGGATCCGGATTGAAGAACAAGATCCGGATCGTTCATACAATTCAGTAAGAACCAGTGTTCGGGATCCGGATCAAGGAAGGCACGATCGGATTGCAGTTGCGTATGAACTAACACCCTTCGGGATCCGGATTGGAATATCTGATCCGGATCCTAACATGTCCCATGTCCAGTTTTTGATTTTTATGCAATTACAAGTTCATCCAAGTGTTTCTACACTATAAGAAGTATTCGGATCACCAAAGATATTAGTTAAACATACCTGATCCTTTTGAATTCTTCTTTCTTGAGATTGAGTTATATGATCCAACCTTCTTTACCTCAATCTTCAAGACTTAACCGAATTCACGAAATACGCCAACTCAAATTCCGTAACAATCTCCCCTTTTGGCGGTTTCGTGACAAAACATAAATCCACTCAAGAAAATTCAAAAAGATATTTTTGTTGCTATCACCATACAACAAAAATTTACAATGAGATCCGAATAAAGATAGATACATGAGTTAACTCCTAAAACATACTCTAGACTTAGACATCTGTACTCTCTGCAAAAGAAATCATTCTTGACAAAAGAAATCGTTAGATACCTCAAGAATTTTATGTCATTCAAAAACCATACACAGATGAAGTTTATACTCATTTATACTTATCATGACATTTATACATTCAGATATGTAATTAGATCATAATTAAAAACCAACATATCTTCTATGCAATCAAGATCCAAATGTCACAAAATTGTTAGTAAACATCAACTTGTTAGTTATATTACATGCCCAAATAGTTAGTCGAATAGTTAGTCGAGGCATGCATTCAAACCAATACAAACCAAAAGTGAAGTTATACTTACCTTTCAAGTTGAGGTTATACTTACCTCCATAGTTTCAAGTTTCCTCACAAACATTGTATCATTGTTTATACTTCTCTCTCCCCCTTTTTGTCACAAAAGTAGCCAAAAATACCAAAATGGAGAGAATAGTTAACAGTTCAAGTACCAAAAGTGTGAGAACTAAAACTAAAAACTAAAACTTAAAACCTGCACAAAGAAAAAAAATGGAAGGTCCGGCACAAGAGAATTATTAGACAAACGACTCAAGCATCTGAATCTGAGTCATCCGAGGCGCTGCATCCCATTTTCGAGAACATTTTCTGCATTAACTTCTTCATTGACGAGACCGTCTTAGTTAATGTGATTTGGGACGCTGTGATTATTTCGAGTTCTTCGGAGATTCACCTCTGCTCTTTGGTGATTTGCTCCTGTTGAAAAGATAGTCTCTGTTGCTGTTTGTAGATGGAGGTTACTGATGCTTCATCATCTGCTCCTGGTGCTTGATGTGATGGCGAGGCAGAGGTGCCTGCACAAGGTTTCTTTGTAGAGGAAGGAGTCGAAAGACATGAGGCAATTTGTGAAGAGACTTCACAATTGTTGATTCATCTATCATCCCCCAACAGTGTTGATATGATGTCGAGCTGATATCAATCTTAAACTTTTTCAAGATCCTCATGATGATCAATGGAAATGGAAGTCGTTCAGTAGGATGAGGATGCTTAACATATCTAGACATTCTATTCCAAATTATGTACGGGATGTTCATGTTCAACCCTACGGCCTCAGAAGGATGACCTAGGAGATATAAGAACAGCATTCTATCCCATCTCACTACCTTTGTCTGCAAGTTAGGGAGAATGTTGTAACACGTGATGAAGTTAAGAAATCGGTACTCAAGCCGAAGTTGTTTGGATTTTACAGATTTACCATCTGCTGATTCAGTTCCTTCCAAACAAATTCCTTCTAACACGGTTTGCCACATGGCATTCGTCAAACTTCTTCCCATCAAAAAGTTGATCCCCGATCTGTTGGATTCCATTCCTAGGACTTCGCCGATTAACTGCGGAGTGATTGTGAGTCTCATCCCTTGGATGTTTGTGTAGAATTGCATCGAACCAAGTTCATCTTCCTGAAGATGTCTCGCATTTGTGTAAAAGGTTCTTACACGATACAAGCAATACCCAAGTAATTCTGGGAATCGGCAGACTTGAATAAGATTAGTTTGTTCAATTAAAATCCCAAACTCTGGTGAGTGATTTCGGAGAGCTTCAATGTTGACATGTCGTTCACCGATGCATTCACGATGTTCAAAAGCTCTAAGGCGATCAGTGTTAACGAACACTTCTTCCATGCGAGGCGGGGAGTCAGGAGCTATTGGTTTGCTAACATCAGCATTTCGTGCTCGTCCAAAGCGTCGAGCTAGTCTCTTCCTCTTCACCGAGATGGACGGGGCAGTCATAGGTGCTTTTCCAGTGTCCATTGCAGTTTTTCCTTTCGAAACAACAAGGTTTTCTGTGTCGATATTACAGGATGTGTTTCATCATCTGACAACTCATCCCAATTGACTTCATCCTTTTCTGGTTCAGATTCTGAATCTTCAAGTTGAACACATTCTCCTTTACAAAACGGTTTCTTTGCCCTCTTTAATTTATTGGTTGCTCGAGTATGTACCATCGCAACAAGAAGAACTATGATCCATGTGAATGCCATTGCTGCAATTGCTTGTGAAAAGAAATCCTGTGAGCAACACCTCAAGAACACGAAAAATTGTTAATTTTCAAAAATTTGAAAAATTGTACCCAAACAATCATTATCGTGTAGAGAGACTAAGAATCAAATTAGTTTTGCAAAAAGAATTTTAAAAATAGATCAATTGCATGATTTTCGAAAATTCCCATTATATGCCCTAAAACCGAAATTTTTGAAATCGAAGCCAAAAATCCGTTTATCTTGAGAATACCTAGCATATAATCAAAACTAATCTACCCAGAGTTCTTATTTCAAAAGAAATTTGATCAAAAACCATCCACAAACGAAATAGATACAAGAATTTCATCACGTTTTGAGGAAGAATATGAAAAACTGTGAAAAACCGAGATTTTGATCAATAAAACTTACTTGGAATCGAAGAACTTGAGTTTGAAAGCTTCCAAGATGGATGAAATCTAGAGAGAGAAGCTCTGGAGACTTTGGAACAAAAGATTGAAGTAAAAAGAAATCAAAACCCTTTTGTTCTATATAAAACCCTAGCCGCGATCCGGATCAGTTCGTGATTCCGATCCGGATCGGCTACCCGCAGAGAAAATCTGCGTTCGGGATCCGGATCGGCAGGTCCAATCCGGATCGTCTGCCCGCAGAAGATATCTGCGTTCGGGATCCGGATCGGCTTGTCCAATCCGGATCGGCTCCAACTTTTTCTTTAGAAAATTTCAGAAAAATTCTAGAAAATCAGAAAAAGTATGTAAGCACTTTTGTGTATCAACTTTAAATAAAAATCATCGTTTCATACAACAAGAAATAGATTATGCCAAATCTATCAAAATATTCAAATAACGAAACGAAAATTTATAAAAGTTAAATCCCTTAAAGTTGAACAACTTCAATTACATCTAACTTGATCTTATGAGTAATGCCTTTATCAAATCATCAATTCGGTAAAGAAAATGAAATACAAAGATCAATAGATGTCTGAAATCCCAAATATGGTAGATAATATATCTAGACAATCTGTTGAAGAGAGTGGCTCTTGAGCATCTTTCATTAAAATTCCCACCTTATAACCAACCTTGAAATTTTGACAGAGTCAAGTATTTCAACATGCATTTTACTTAGTCCAACCTTGAAAAACCTTGCTTGGTATACATGTGGTAGCTGCACACAGTACTCGGACGACCGAGGTGGTAGCTCTTTCCTCCATGTGGTGGTAGTTTTCACACTCCTCATTGGGATGTAACTCTTTCCACATCTTTTGAGCATAACACTTTTTCTTTGACTCCCCCTCAATTGGCTATCAATTATTTAAGATATAAAGTATTCAACCAAATATTGATCTCGATTTCATACTCGACTAAATAGTCAAATAAGATAAGAACTATACCAAGAGATCATTGAGAGAGAAATTGACTTTGATCAAAACAAAGATGATTTAATAGAAATAAATGATCATTGCATCAACTGAAATATTATGATATCTAAAGCATAATAAATTTCTAAACATATAAAAGGATGCAGTTAAAGTCAATAAAACTAATGCTCAATTAATGTTCTATGTCTAAGCATAGATAATGAACAAAAACACAAAAACAAAACCTAACCTAAGAAAGAGTTTCAAAAAGAGGTTATTTCAAGGAAAGCATTCCAATTGCTTTACGCAAATGAATAAAACGTTTTTGATCCAAAGGTTTTGTTAAAAAGTCAGCTAATTGATCTTCAGTTGAAATGTAGGAAATTTGAAGAATATTTGATTCAACTAGCTCTCTAAGAAAATGATATCTAAGTTCAATGTGTTTTGTTCTTGAGTGCAACACAGGGTTTTTGGAAATGTTAATAGCACTAGTGTTGTCACATAAAACAGTTACCGAAGTTGCTGAAATCCGGAAGTCGCTCAACACGCTTTTCATCCAAATGAGTTGAGTTGAACAACTACCTGCTGAGATATATTCCGCTTCGGCAGTCGAGAGTGCAATGCAGTTTTGCTTTTTACTATGCCATGCAACAAGACAATGGCCAAGATAAAAACATGCACCACTCGTACTTTTCCGATCATCCACTGATCCTGCCCAATCGGCATCTGAATATCCTATAATGTCAAGACTTGTTCCCATAGGATACCAAATTCCAAAGTTTACAGTTCCTTTGACGTACCGGATGATCCGTTCACCGCTTTCAGGTGATCCTCCTTTGGTGCTGACTGATATCTCGCGCAGATCCCAACACTAAAGGATATGTCCGGGCGACTAGCTGTGAGGTAAAGTAGACTACCAATCATACTTCGATAGAGTTTCTCGTCTACACTATCACTAAGAGATTCACTTCCTAATCCCTTATTGCTAGTTCCCATAGGAGTAGGAAAATCTTTAGAATCTTCTAATCCGAATTTCTTTACCAACTCCTTTGCATACTTGGATTGACATAGATGGATGCCTTCACCATTTTGTTTCACTTGCAATCCAAGAAAGTAAGTCAATTCGCCCATCATGGACATCTCAAATTCGCTTTCCATGGTTTCTGCGAATTTAGAAGCATCATTATCCTTTGTTGCTCCAAATACAATGTCATCGACATAGATTTGTGCAACAATGAAGTTATCCTGATAATGCTTCACAAAGAGAGTCCGATCTGCTCCCCCTCGAGTATAGCCCTTCTCCAAAAGGTGCTTTGTCAACCTTTCGTACCACGCTCGCGGTGCTTGTTTTAAACCGTAAAGAGCCTTTTTCAAACGAAAAACATGGTTAGGTAGTTTACAGTCTACAAAACCTTTCGGTTGAGCCACATAAACTTCCTCATTTAAAAACCCATTTAAAAACGCGCTCTTAACGTCCATTTGAAAGAGTTTTATTTTAAAGTGACAAGCAATAGTGAATAAGATACGAATGGACTCGAGTCTAGCTACAGGGGCGAACGTTTCATCAAAGTCTATACCTTCTATTTGAGAGTAGCCTTGAGCAACTAAACGTGCTTTGTTCCTGATGATGGTACCATCCTCATTTTTCTTATTCTTGAAAATCCATTTAGTACCGATCACATTGTGTTGCTTCGGAGGCGTCGTTAATTCCCAGACTTGTTTCGTTCGAACTGATGGAGCTCTTCCTGCATTGCTTCAATCCAGTAGTCATCCTGAAGAGCTTCATCGACGTTCTTTGGTTCGATCATGGAAACGTAGCAAGCGAATCCACAAACCAACTGTCTCCGAGTTTTGACTCCTTCTTGTGGGTCTCCAATGATGTTTGATTCAGGATGATCCTTGGAGATGCGTAACATTTGAGGTAATGGAGTACTCGGAGGTATATGAGATGATTCCTGCACATCAGATAAACTTGAAGAACCATTAGATGCATCATTAATATTGGAAGTATTATCATGAGAAGATGCATTTGCAGAAGTATCATCATCAAGAGAGATATCAGGGGTAGATTTATCAGATGCAAAGTGGAAAGCTTCATCTACTTTAACATTTATAGATTCTACGATCGTCTTAGATTCCAAGTTAAATACCCGATATGCTCTACTATTTGTAGAATAACCCAAGAAAATCCCTTCGTAACTTCGAGAGTCAAACTTTCCAAGATTTTTGCGGTCACGTAAAATGTAACACCGACTCCCGAAGATACGAAAATATTTGATGTTTGGTTTTCTACAGAACCATAGTTCATATGGTGTATTTAATGTTCCCGGGCGCAAATAAACTCGATTAATAAGATAGACAGCGGTGTTCACAGCTTCAGCCCAAAAATATAACGGTAAGTTCCGGCTATGAAGCATGACACGTGCCATCTCTTGTACAACCCTGTTTTTGCGCTCGACTACACCATTCTGTTGAGGTGTATAGGGTGCTGAGAATTCATGTTTAATGCCATTGGAAGTGCAAAAATCAATGAATTTAGAATTTATGAATTCTCCACCTCTATCACTTCTAACACGAATGACCTTTTCATTCTTTTCAATCATAATACGAAGGCAAATCTCGTGAAAAGAATCAAAAGTATCAGCTTTCTCTTTTAAAAATGCTACCCATGAATACCTAGAGAAATCATCAACCAATAAGAAAATATACCATTTACCTCCCAGGGATGGTTGACGTGTCGGCCCCATAAGATCCATATGCAATAATTCTAAGGGCCATTTGGTACCAACGTGGTTCAAGTTCTTGTGTGCAGTCCTGGATTGCTTTCCCTTTTGACAACCACCACACACAATGTTTTGATTAAGTGTAAGTTTTGGAACCCCCTTGACCACGTCTTTGTTTGAAATTCTAGCAAGTTCCTTAAAATTTATGTGACCTAGCCTTTCATGCCAAAGTGTTTCATTATTCAAAGAGGCTAAGTTACAATTTTCAGAAATTTTATTTGGAACAACATAACAATTGTTTTCAGATCTAACCCCCTTTAAAAAGAAAACATGGTCCTTATCAGTTACAACACATTCAACAGATGAAAAATTAACTGAATAACCATTATCGTAAAGTTGACTAATACTTATGAGGTTAGTCTTAAGGCCATCAACAAATAATACATTATTTAGAATCGGGCCATCTGGAATAGCTACTGTTCCTTTTCCAACAATTTTGGAAGACTGACCGTCTCCGAAAACTACACGTCCTCCGGAGATTTTCTCAAAATTTTGAAAGCAGTTTTTGTCACCGGTCATGTGACGGGAACAACCGCTATCCAGATACCAAGACGAATTATCATACGCATGCAAGGAAATATTTGTAACAAGACAAGGAAAGATTTCACCTTTGCGTACCCAAACCTCTCGAGTTTTGGTGTACGTCGGAAATGATTGTGAAGTTGATACCTTTGGTGAAAGCGTCTTGTTTGATCCATCGCTTTTCCTTGACGTCGTCGTCGTCTTGTTTGATGAACTACCAAGGCTCTTTTCCTTCGAATAATTTGCTTTTGATTTCCGAGGAATCACCCTTTTGGTAGTCGTTGCAAGAAGTGCTTGAGTTGAGCGTTTGGCTCCCATCTTGCAATTCGTCCTTATGTGCCCTGCAATACCACAACGAAAACATACCTTAGTGCTTGACGATCCCGAGGAGGATGAAGTAGGCTTGTTGTCGTTGCTTGTCGTTAGTTCCGGTGTCGGAGGAGGAGATACCGACTGGGGCATAAAGACTGTCCCAACCGAACTAAAATTGTCTTCAGTTCGATTGTATCCGAGGCCGAATTTGTTTGTTTGACCAAGACCAAGAAGCTTATCCAACTTACTCCTTCCTGATGAAAATCGCTGTAAGTCATCCTTGAGTTGGAGAATGGTCTCTGTCATTTCCAATTTTTCCTGTCGGGCCTCGCCGTTGAGCTTCAAGAAGTAATTCGCTTTGTTCACCATATCTACATAATTCTTCTCGAATTGCTCATTGGACTCTTGAAGGGAAACATTTGCTTTTATCAGATTATCCCTTTCCACTTCAAGATCGGTCGAGAGAGAAGTTACCCTTTTTACTTCTTCTTCGAGATCCTGCAATCTCCCTCTCAACCCCTTGTTTTGCTTTGCCAGTTTCTTTGAATCCCTTAAAAGCTTATTGTAGGCAAGAGCAAAATCTTCACCTTCTGAATTATCCGATTCATCATCTGTAGCAATTTTTTCAACGGTGGAGTTGGACAATGACTCGGATGAATTAGCCATTAAGCACATGAAGGGTGAAGATGTGGACGCATGGAATGCCGTTGCGTTATCTTCTTCATCACTTGATGATGACTCATTTGACGATGAGGTGTCATCCCAAGTGACGGCTTGCATCGCCTTCTTCTTGGACGGATTCTTATTTGGACACTCCGTTGAGATATGGCCGTATCCTCGGCACTTGAAGCATTGGACTTGTCCTTCTGAGCTTTTCTTATCCTTTGAAAAGCTTTCTTGCTTTCTTGATTTTTGACTTGAAAAACCTTTGCCTTTCTTCCATTTTCCGGAGGATGAAGTTTTACTTGAATTACCCCTTCGGAAGTTTCGGCGAAAATTTCTTGTCAAGAGAGCAAGCTGCTTCTCAAAGTCCTCCATAGATAGGTTCTCGTCATCGCCTGAGGAGGATGAATCCGCATCTTCTTCTTTTGTTGTTTTCAACGCTAAACCTGAAGACTTAGAAGAGGATGCTTTTCCAGAAGAATAGTTAGTAGGAAATGTCATTTCATAAGTTTGTAAAGAACCAACTAATTCTTCTACACGGATTTCGTCCGGGTGTTGAATAGTTTCAATGGCTGTAACCTTGGAACGAAATCTTTCAGTAAGAGTTCTTAATATTTTTCTTACAACTTTAAATTCTGGAATCTTCTCTCCCAAGTTAGAACATGAGTTTACGATATCTTGCAATCGTGTGTAATAGTCTGTGAACGATTCATTTTCTGCCATGAAAATAGAGTCAAACTTGCTCGTAAGCATTTGCAGTTTCTGAATCTTCACAAGGTTAGTTCCCTCATGTGTAACTTGAAGAACATCCCAGATTTCTTTCGTAGTCTCACATGCCGAGACGCGAGAGAACTCAGTTTGAGACAAAGCATTAAATAGAGCATTAATCCCTTTGCCATTGTAAGAAGAAAAATCTATCTCTTCCTTGGTCCATTTCGACCAAGGTTTGATGGTGCGAACATCAGCAATAATTTCAGTTGGATTAGACCATCCTAATTCAATTGATTGCCACACCCGTTCGTCGATGGAAATTAAAAAGGCTTTCATCCGTACTTTCCAGTACGCATAATTTGTTCCATCGAAGAACGGAGGTCTGTTGATGTTTCCACCTTCAACCATTGTTTACAACCCTATTCCCGCTCTGATACCACTTGTTGGGTTATGTATAATTGGATCTAAATAGGGGAAAAAACACCTAGAGGGGGGTGAATAGGTGTAAACAATAAACACTCAAAAATCTTTGCGATATAAAACCCAATGCGGAAAAATAAATAACACGCAGAGATTTTTACGTGGAAAACTCCAAACCGGAGTAAAAAAACCACGGGACCGATAACACGGTGAAATCCACTAGAATTAAACACGTACAAGGTGATATACCGTACTCACAGACGACTCAACCTTTTCCATACGCTCCTAGTTGATCTTCTCCGCTCGCTCCGCAATGCTTCTCGAATCCACGATTTGCGTCCAACGCCGAATCCACGGCGTCCAACGTCGAATCCACGACGTCTGACCGAATCCACGGTCTTCACCCAGTAGCACGCTTCGAATCCACGAACGTACCTCGCTCCGAATCCACGAGAGCTGTTGCACCTTGAATCCACAAGGCCACGCGAGTCCACGCGCCGATTTGGGATAAATCGTTGATTTTTTGGGTGGTGATGATCCGCCGAATACTTAGATTAGAAATAGATCGGAAATACCATCTAAGTATTCATTGATTTGATTCTACTCAGAATATGAGTATGAAAACCTAGAATCAAATCAATCAATATAGATGAAGAAACATAAGATTAAATCTAGTATTTCCTTTCTTCTCTATATGTGGATCTTAGGCCGTATATAGGATTATATTTGATTATGACGGCTTTTTGGATTAGCCCTAGAAAAAGAATCATAGGGTCTATTTATAGGTTAGAAACCCTTGGAAAAAGATAAGAATCAAAAACTAACCATTTCTGGAATTTTACAGGACGGCGATCCGGATCGGAGTTCGGCGATCCGGATTGCAGTAGCGAGAAAGACAGTTTCCAGAAAAACGAAGGTTCGGGATCCGGATCGAAGTGGCTGATCCGGATCGTTCATACATTTCACCAAACACCAGTGTTCGGGATCCGGATTGAAGAACAAGATCCGGATCGTTCATACAATTCAGTAAGAACCAGTGTTCGGGATCCGGATCAAGGAAGGCTACGATCCGGATTGCAGTTGCGTATGAACTAACACCCTTCGGGATCCGGATTGGAATATCTGATCCGGATCCTGAACATGTCCCATGTCCAGTTTTTAATTTTTATGCAATTACAAGTTCATCCAAGTGTTTCTACACTATAAGAAGTATTCGGATCACCAAAGATAATTAGTTAAACATACCTGATCCTTTTGAATTCTTCTTTCTTGAGATTGAGTTATATGATCCAACCTTCTTTACCTTCAATCTTCAAGACTTAACCGAATTCACGAAATACGCCAACTCAAATTCCGTAACAAAAATTCCCTTTTCTGTGCTGGCTTGCAAAATAGCAAATGCTGTTTGGGATATTGATTGTGTTATTGGCTGTGATGTTGGTTTGAGCAGAGGCTTGTGCGATCAGGTACCAAGGGTGCGGTTTCGGCGGTTTTCGATTGCGGTGACGGCGCGTTTAACCGACTTCGGCTTTGCCTGGGGAAGCGATTCAGGTGGGTTACTTCGTCTCCAGAACCGGTGGACGATTCTCTAATTCTATCTGATAGAATGCATGCATGTTTAGAGTACAATGTATGTGATTGAGAGGTAAGCTTGGTAATGATGTTTGTATATAGAATTGCAAGATTAATATTCATGTTATATATTATGAGGACTTACAAGATTTGGATAGCCATGTGATGATTAGTGAAAGCTTACCTAAGGGTTGTTACCCTCTGTGATTATTAGCATGCCATGTTAGCACATAGCCTTTATGAGATTTGATTATGTGATGGGACAGGATGATATATCTATGTGCGGGTATTACTCTGAGGAGTTATTATGGATTAGGGATCATGGATTATGGACAGGTGTTGTTCATTAATGATTTTGGCATGTGATTATACCTATGTGGAGCTACTATTTGTTATATTATCTTTTATCTTCCTTGAGGACAAATGCATGCTTGTATGGACATCTAGATAGGCCATCTTTTACTGCTACACTATCATGTTGGGACTTGACTTAGGAGAAACCATTTCTTGCTTCTTTTCTCCTTTTTAGTCAGTTTCGTCGTTCATGTTGCTCGGGTTCGAGCAGGGGTTTGGGATAGTGTAGCCGGGATCATGGAGTCAGGGACAGGTTGTGCAAAATTGTGGGTTGTGGGTGTTGCGGCAACCGCGGATATTGGGCGGTTGACCGGATGTTGGTTATGGTACCAGATTGTGGATGGCAGGGTATTACGGCGACCGCGGATATTGGGCGGTTGACCGGAGGTTACTTGTGCATCAGATTGGGGATCGAGTTTCTTTAGTGGATGGATTTTCCTACTTCGATCAGAGTCGTGATCCAGTCCAGCTATATTATGATACTTGTTACAGTGATACTTTACTCGTGTGAGTCGCTCCCCTCGAGTGCCACTCCGGAGTGTGCGACCGTGCAGGTCAGGAGCCGGTCTGTTACTTATTTTGGGATGCGATCGTGCCGGTCAGGAGCCGGTCTGTATCCCGTGGATGAGTTCTTGATTTCGACAGCAGAGCAGGCAGTGCCGGGTTCTATACTGGTCCATCTGATTGGGTTTTTTTCAGGCAGGTACTTTTATTGTTGCACTCGTGCCTGGGGCCGAGTGGAGTATAGTAGCTGTGATTAGACCAGTACTAGTGTCGTTGGGAACCGTTGGGTTGACAGTGGTCCCGGGGGCGTTGTGAGTACTTCGACCGTTGTGCGAGATGTTGAGGATCTTGAGTCTTTTCGTTCTGAGAGAGAGCGTGGATCTCGACTATAGCCATGTCCCATTATTCGGTAGCGAATTAGTCCGGTTGGACACCCTACGTTGATACACTAGGGAGGCGCAGGCTTGACTGGACCAGATGTAGCAGTCAGCTCGATTGGGTCGATTGTGCACCTCGTGTGCGAGTGGTTGCATACCTTTCATTGGTTTTTCCCCATTTGAGCATTTAGATAGAGGGATGGTAGCTGTAGAGTATCTCCAACTTTCTTGTTCAGTTTTTACTACATGGTTATCTTATGCCTCTAGAAGACTTAGTGGGCAGACCGTCGGGCCTGGTGGCGGTACCCACTGAGAACTCCCTTTTGGTGTAGTTCTCACACCCGTTGGGGAATTTCTCCCTCCTTTTTCTTCCCTCTCCTGTGTTTTGCATAGTCTTAGCAGGTGTTGTTAATTCTACGGTTGCTGTTCGAGGCGAGGGAGTCGTGAGCTAGATCCCTACCTATCTTTGGAGAGTAGCTGTACCCACACATTGGAGATTCGTAGTACAGTCAGTAGATTAGTTTTATTCTGCTTTTGAGAGATTGTTGTAGTGAGGATATGATTTGTACTCAGAGCCTGGACACCTTGAACCTTGACACACTCCCGCTCAGCACCTGGACCTAAAGAAGTCCCCAGAAGAACAATAAGTCAAACTTACGCACCATGCCGCAAAAACGGAACACAAAACTCAACTATGCGACAAAAACCCAGTAGTAGCGTGCTCACGTCACACGACAGCTCCCCGTGCGCATGCCGCCGCCCGCGGGTGCCTCGCGCGGCATGAGGCCGCGCGGCGCGCGCGCCCGCGGGTGGCGCCCGCGCGGTGACTGCCCGCGCAGCGCCGCCGCCCGCGGTTGCCCCGCGCGGCATGGGGCCGCGCGGCGCGCACGCCCGCGGGTGGCGCCCGCGCGGTGCCTGCCAGCGCAGCGACGCCGCCTGCGGGTGCCCAGCGCGGCATGGGGTTGCGCGGCGCGCACGCCCGCGGGTGGCGCCCGCGCGGTGCCTGCCCGCGGGCGACGCCGCACGCGGGGCCCCGCGCGGCGCGAGGCCGCGCGGCATGTGCCCGCGGGTGGCGCCCGCGCGGCGCCCTTCGCCCGCGGGCACCCTGCGCGGCACGAGGCCGCGCGGTGCGCGCCCACGGGTGGCGCCCGCGCGGTGCCTGCCCGCGCGGGCGCCGCCGCCCGCTGGGGCCCCGCGCGGCACAAGGCCGCGCGGCATGCACCCGCGGGCGCCCCGCGCGGCACGAGGCCGCGCGGCGCGCGCCCGCGGGTGGCGCCCGCGCGGACGCCGCCGCCCGCCGTCCGATTTGCACGCCGCCCGCGGGTGGGCGCCCCGTGTGGCCCGAGATCGTGCGGCAGCGGCGGCGGCGGTGGTGACGATGACGGCGATGACGAAAAAGACACAAAAGAGACACGAAAAGGACACGAAACCCTAGTAAAATACAATAAAAACCAAATCCACTTACCGGTTCCGACGGGGAAGACGATCCGATTGCACTCCCGTTTCCAACACGTCGATCGGGGTGTTCGGACTCCTCCGCCTTCTCCCTCTCTCTTCTCTTTTTCCTCCGGTTAGGGTTTCGTTCTTTTCTTTTCTTTCTCGTTCTCTCCTTCTAGGGTTTCTCTTTTTGCGAAAAGTGGGATTTTCTCTAGTACGTACGAAATAAATCCCACCTCTAAATAATTATTAACTAATAAATAATTATTTAATTGTACGGGATAAACCCACATTTCCTCGGAAAGCGTGTCGGATATTCTGCACGGATTCCGATGCGCGCTAAGTCACCGCAACCCTAAAAACCCTGTTCCGGGAGATCCCAAGGTCGGATTCCAGATCCGATCGCACCGTCGGTCATCGTTTTTCGAGCCCTTTCACAGAAAAATACCCGTGCAGCACAACGGTCAACTTAAGGAACTCGATAACTCATCTTTCCAAGAAAGTACTTTATTAACCGGTGGGTAAAATATTACTCAAAAAGTCATGACATTACTGATTTTCCCACTTCGATCAGAGTCGTGATCCAGTCCTGCTATATTATGATACTTGTTACAGTGATACTTTACTCGTGAGGGTCGCTCCCCTCGAGTGCCACTCCGGAGTGTGCGACCGTGCCGGTCAGGAGCCGGTCTGTTACTTATTTTGGGATGCGACCGTGACGGTCAGGAGCCGGTCTGTATCTCGCGGATGAGTTCTTGATTTCGACAACAGAACAGGCAGTGTCGGGTTCTATACCGGTCCATCTGATTGGGTTTATTTCAGGCAGGTACTTTTATTGTTGCACTCGTGCCTGGGGCCGAGTGGAGTCTAGTAGCTGTGATTAGACCAGTACTAGTGTCGTTGGGAACCGTTGGGTTGACGGTGGTCCCGGGGGTGTTGTGAGTACTTCGACCGTTGTGCGAGATGTTGAGGATCTTGAGTGTTTCCGTTCTGAGAGAGAGCGTGGATTTCGACTATAGCCTACATGTGCCACTATTCGATAGCGAATTAGTCCGGTTGGACACCTTACGTTGATACACTAGGGATGCGCAGGCTTGACTGGACCAGATGTGGCAGTCAACTCGATTGGGTCGATTGTGCACCTCGTGTGCGAGTGGTTGCATACCTTTTATTGGTTTTTCCCTATTTGAGCATTTAGATAGAGGCATGGTAGCTGTAGAGTATCTCCAGCTTTCTTGTTCAGTTTTTACTGCATGGTTATATTATGCCTCTAGTAGACTTAGTGGGCAGACCGTCGGGTCTGGTGGCGGTACCCACTGAAAACTCCCTTTTGGTGTAGTTCTCACACCCATTGGGGGTTTTCCCCATCCTTTTTCTTTCCTCTCCTGTGTTTTGCAGAGTCTTAGCAGGTGTTGCTGATTCTGCGGTTGCTGTTCGAGGCGAGGGAGTCGCGAGCTAGATCCCTACCTATCTTTGGAGAGTAGCTGTACCCACACATTGGAGATTCGTAGTACAGTCAGTAGATTAGTTTTATTCTGCTTTTGAGAGATTGTTGTAGTGAGGATATGACTTGTACTGAGAGCCTGTACACTGGTGTATTATTATTTTAGTTTACCTCCCTGTAGAGTTCTGGGTTATTGTATCAGATGATTTTGTATATGATCATATTTGGGAGATGGATATTGTATATTTATTTCCAGTTGTACAGATGGTTGGATTTTACTTTTACAGCAGTTTATTCTATAGCGCTGATATCTGTTTAGCTGTAGTCCCTTTTCTTGCAGGTTGGACGCTTCGCCTATGCGAGGTTTTGTATAGGCGGCGAATATGTTGGCGAGCCCAGGTCGTAGTTTCGACCCCGGGGCGTGACAGATTAGAGTAGTATCAGAGCCAAGGATTTAGGTCATGGTGGACTTAGAAACCCTAGGCTTGTGGTTGCCTAGGATGATCTCGTGAGAGTCGTGATTTTTAGCGAGAGTCCTGATTGAATTTTATACCTCTCCCAAGGGATGGGATGAGTGATCGGCATGTTTATTCTCCTAAGTGATTATGTTGGCTGCAGACAACATAATGCTGTGGAATGGGTGACATGCTCTAGACTTTCGCTAGATTGGGTCGAGTGTTTTGTGATAACCGCGGATTTATTTTACCTTTCTGGGCTTTCTGTTAATTTTATTGAACCGTTCTGTTGACAATAGGGGTCTGAGGGTAACTTTTCCTTGTTTTCTGGGCAGACGATCGGGGCTCGCGGGTATTTTTGGTTAATAAAGCTCGCGAAACGGAGACCGGCGGTGCGATCGGTTTTGGATTCCGACCCCCGGATCTCCCAGAATAAATTCCGGAAGTTGGTACCGTAGCCCAGGTGACATACACAATTACCGGGGGCAGACCGAACTCTGGTCCGCAATCAGATCGATTCTAGTCGATCAGTTGAGGTATGGGATTTAAACACCCCTTTTTCCAGTCGCTCGAGTGGTTAATTTTAATTTGGAGTCCAAAATCCACTACGCCCAAACGACTAACTAGTCGGCCTTGGGAATTAGGTTTTCCTATACCTCGCCTCCCCTCACCTTGTTGTGCGATATCCGAGCGTGGACGAGGAGCGGTTCCCCAAAACCCTCGCCCTTCCCATCGGCTGGCGTGGGAAAGAAAAGATCGATCGCCTCCCCGCAAAGATCCGACGAACGCGAAGAGGACGATCCCTCTCCTTCGCCCGGTACCGACGAAAACAAGGTGAGCCGTGCTTTCTTTTCTTTCCTTGTCTTTTCTCGTTACGATCGAGGGGGAGGGGGGCTTTTCTTGATTCGTCGGAGATGGAAGGAGAGGGGCGAGCCACCCGCACGCGGAGCGCCGCGCGGGGCAGCCCGCGCATGCGGGGGCGCCGCGCGGGGCACCCGCATGCGGGGCGCCGCGCGGGGCAGCCCGCGCATGCGGGGGCGCCGCGCGGGGCAGCCCGCGCATGCGGGGCGCCGCGCGGGGCACCCGCATGCGGGGCGCCACGCGGGGCAGCCCGCGCATGCGGGGGCGCCTCGCGGGGCACCCGCATGCGGGGCGCCGCGCGGGGCAGCCCGCGCATGCGGGGGCGCCGCGCGGGCAGCACCGCAGCGCGCGGGGGTTTGGTCGCTGCCGTCAGAGGCCGGTTGGTGTTGGGGCTTTTCTTTACTTTACGTTTAAAGGTTCTTGACCTCCCCGCCCGGGGATCCCGTTTTGCAGCTTCGGGGAGCGCGCCGGGACGCGGGGAGCCGAGCGTGGTTTTCTACTAGCGACAGGTGGGTTGAATGTGTTATTTAGCTTCTATTTCCGACGGCCGTTTATTCTAGATACTACATATTATCGTTCCACTTTAAATGCCACCTATTATTGTACCTTAGATGCTACATGTAATCGCCGCACTTTAGTAGTTAGGTGTTATCATGCTCCTGATGTTACATGTTGTTACGGCTTTTTGGTATTGGCATATTTCGTGAGTCAAGTCAGTGAGTTGAGTCGGAGTCTTAAAGGGATAAAATTGTCAATCAGCAATCAAAGACTTAGAGAAGATTCAACAAGAGCTCAAGTTGACACTCAGTGTCTTGAGTCTTGAAGATTGAAGTTGAAGAATTGTGGATCAGTTACATCAATCTCAAGAAGAAAGTATTCAAGAGGATCAGGTATGTTTAACTAAATAATTGTGGTGATCCGAATACTTTCTTATAGTGTAGAAACACTTGGATGAACTTTTAATTGCATAAAAATCAAAAACTGGACATGGGACATGTTCAGGATCCGGATCAGACCTTGCAATCCGGATCCCGATGGGTACTTGTTCATTGGCAATTTCAATCCGGATCCTAGGCCATTCCGATCCGGATCCCGAACATGGGACTTTGCTGAATTGCATGAACGATCCGGATCGGACCTTGCAATCCGGATCCCGAACCCTTGGTTTTCTGGAATCGTCAATCTCGTTACGACGATCCGGATCGCAGTAAATCCGATCCGGATCGCCGTCCTGAAAATTTCCAGATAAGGTATGTTTTTGATTCTTATCTCTTTCCAAAGGTTTCTAAACTATAAATAGACATTTAGGGTTTCTCAAAAACATGGGAGCTACGGCCGATCAATTTATAAAACACTTGAGAGCAACCCTAGAGGCTAGGTTTTTATCGATCTTCTTTATAGCCTCTTTTAGGTCAATTCGACGGTTCTTTCAAGAACATATCTTTTGTCGAATTGATCTAATCTTTGCTTAGAGATTTCTTCTACGGTTCTTCATTGATAATCTAAGCAAAGGATCACCATCGAAGTCAATATTTTTATCGACTGAGTTTGCGTCGTGGATTCGACGTGGCATCGTGGATTCGGTGTGCTAAAGGCGTTTCGTGGATTCGAAGCGTGCGTTCGTGGATTCGAACGTGAGCAGTGGACGGGAAAAACGGTGGAGCGCGAGGTCCAAGAAATTGAAGGAGGGGTTAAATCCGTGGAGACGGTAATCACCTTGTTATTCTTCTTTTCTTAGGGATTGTTATTGCGTGGATATCCAACCGGTCAGCGCAAGGTCCGAAGAAGCTGAAGGAGGGGTTTGAGTCCGTGGAGTCGGTAATCACCTTGTTATTCTTCTATTCTTATTGGATTGTTATTGCGTGTTGGTCCCGTGGTTTTTCTCCTGGATTGGAGTTTCCACGTATATCTCGGTGTGCTGTTTTTATTTTCCGCATTGGTTTTTATTTTGCACTGAGATTTGGTTTTATAAGTATTACACCTATTCACCCCCCCTCTAGTTGTTTGATAGTACCTATTTAGATCCTTGTGGATCCTATAAAAACCTACACATGTTGTTGCTTTATCTTCGATTATACTTGTTAGTAGAGTACCTTGACTACACATGTTATTATCTTACTCATGTTCATGCATTGTGGCTACTGTGCTCGAGGCTGCAACACGCGCACCCGCGGTTTGGCCACAGCGAAGGGTGCGCTTTTCCGGAAAAGTGGTCTATGACCCGTGTATACCCACGAGGTGACGTAGTGGGGCCCCTTATTAGTTGTGGGGTTTGAGGCGCCGAGGTGCGAGCGGTGCGACCCGTCGGTTTAGTTGTCCGACGTGGTCGGGTTTCTGCAGGTACGGTATGGGCCGTCGGTTTAGTTGTCCGACGTGGCCGGGTATTACAGGATACAGGTGTACAGGTTACCTCTCCGCCTTGAGAGGGTGGTTGCTCCAGTTGTCTTCACGGTTTGTTTATTATATTCTCCTGCTCTACTATTTTTACGTCACTGACTTCCCACTTCGTGACAGGGTTCAGTCGGGGGGAGAGGTAGGCGGCGGTGAGGACGGGACAGGAGCAGCTGGGTCGCTGGGGGCCCTGGACTGTATTTCTCCTTTTATTCTCGCATTTCATTTACATTGTAGTTATGTGAGAGGTTCGCGATACCCTCGTGGGGTCGGCGTGGATGTCGGTGTGGATTGCATTTAGTTACCCTCTTATGCATTACTCTTCCTTTATTTCTGTTGGCCATTTGAAAACGAAAAAGGCAAAAGCCAAAGAAAAGATTGCGAAAACCATTTTTAAAATCTGAGTGTCGTGTGGGCACTGGTTTCAAAACCCTGTGGATTTATGGATTGCGAAAGGGATTTCAAAACTTGGGTGTCGGGTGGGCACCGTTTTCAAAACCTTGTGGATTTATGCTGATTTCGAAACTCGCTTTCAAAACGTAAGCGTCGGGTAGGCGCTCTCTTCAAACTGTGGATTTATCCTTTCCAAATTAATCGGCCATACGTTGTAAATAGATTAGAATGCTAGTTGTATGTTAATAATTGTTGTGATTGAATGGTTGTGTATGTTTGGAACATGTACTGAACGCCACGCCGTGCATATACAGGGGAGACTCTGTCCGTTTACAGAGTGATCCTGTATGTGTGGCGGGTCTGGGCATGCGCCGGGGAAGAGGGGTTCTCTTTTACAAGAAAAAAATTTGTACGTCAAATGTTTGACTTTTGTGAATCGTTTCCGCTAAAACAAACCCCCGGGGCGTGACAGATTAAATGGTATCAGAGACTTCTTTCAATCACAACAGTTAGTGCCGACATCCGTGGGAACACCTCACTTGCCTACACTTGAATGAAATGGGTAGGGCATAGGACTGTAGAACGTGAGTGACCGAGGGGGGGAAAATGTCGAGTCCTTTCTCTCACTTTATGGTTGTTGTTAGTAGGGTAGTCTAAAGTTGACTCTTGCGATGTGTGACAGACATGGCCCGTACTAGATCATCGGCCGGAGACGCAGAGGCAGACGCGACGACGTCGACGGCCGCGGAGAACCAACTCCTGCGGCAGCAATTGCGGGAGATGGCGGGGAATCTGGCCAACCTCACCGAGCACGTGCGTCAGTTGACGCAACAGCAGCAGGCTGCGACGGTGACGGTCGCCCCGGTTTCCCCACAGGGGCCGACAGCACCGGCCGCGGCGCCACCGACAGTGCCACCGCCGGCGGCGGCTACGGGACCGGCGCCGGGGACAGCCAGCAGGGTTACTCTGGAGGAGACTGTAGTCACACCTGCCCCTACCGTGGTTGCCGCCGCCGCGAGGGAGGGGACGGTTGTGATGACCGAACGGGATCGGGTGCGGGCCAACCTGAAAGACTTCAAGAAATACGACCCACCCACGTTCGAAGGGGATACGACTGATCCATGGGTCGTCGAGAAATGGGTGGGGTCGATGGAGAAACTTTTCGAAGACCTACTCATGGAGGATGGCGAGCGGGTTCCCCTAGCAGTCCACTACTTGGAGGGGAACGCCCGCTTGTGGTGGAAGACGGTACGCCCCGATCCTGCTAAGGGTACCGCACTTCCGTCCTGGACAACCTTCAAACAGGAGCTGTTCGGGGCCTTCTTCACCAACAGTGTCAAGAAAAAGTTGGAGGATGACCTGAACCACATCTAGCAGGGGAACCGGACGGTCATGGAGTATCAGCGGGAGTTCGTCCGGCTAGCAAACTGCGTCCCGTTCCTCATAAGGGACGAGGCTCACAAGGCACAACTCTTTGTGGATGGCTTGCGGAGCAATATATTCGAGGTGGTGCAAGCAGCCGAACTGCACACCTTCCAGAAAGTGGTTGATAGAGTCACTACGGTGGAGCGGGGTTTTGCGGTCACCCGCGCCAGAAGGGAGAACTCGACGCGGCTAGAGGACCGGAAGCGGCAACAGCAGAACTCGGGGGGAGGCTCTTGGAGTGGGGGCGGAGCTCCCAAACGGTGGAGACCACAGGCGGGGTCCCGGAGCGCGCCAGCAGGAGGGCCGAGGCCGGGGAATAGGCCTTG
Organism: Tillandsia leiboldiana; assembly: GCA_029204045.2. Classification (NCBI taxonomy): domain Eukaryota; kingdom Viridiplantae; phylum Streptophyta; class Magnoliopsida; order Poales; family Bromeliaceae; genus Tillandsia; species Tillandsia leiboldiana. Next base: position 13,476,821 of record CM055077.1, on the reverse strand, counting down.
CGTCATATGCGGGGGAGGGCACATTCCGGGAGAGTGCCCCCAAAGAGGCGACCACTGCTTCAGGTGCGGCAAACGGGGGCACTTCCGCCGCAACTGCCCCTTAGGCGGGGGATCTGCGTCCTCTGCAGCTTCTACGCCCACGCCACAGCTCTCAGGGCGGGGGAAAGCTCCTATGGCGTCGACGTCTAGACCCCCTGCACCACGGCGCGAGGAGGACAGGCAGCCACAACCAGGCGGGAGAGTCTTCTCAATGACCCGCCAAGAGGCAGATCCGCCGGAGGACGCACTTGCAGGTACTACTTCCGTTTCAAATTCCCATGCTAGAACTCTTTTCGACACCGGAGCAACATACTCTTTCATTTCCCGTGACTTCGTGTTTCTGTATGGTCTCGAGGAGACACCCCTCCAAAATTTCTTGACGGTGCAAACGGCGGGAGGGACCTTGGAGGCGGTCAGCGTTGTGACCGCCTGCCCGATTAAGCTAGGGCGGCTGGCATGTCCTTGGGATTTGGTGGTAATCCCCCTGAAGGAGTACGACGTGGTGCTGGGCATGAACTGGCTCACGAGGTACCAGGCGCTCATCGATTGCGACAAGCGACAGCTGCGTTTACAAGAACCGGGTTTCCCTGAGCATGTGTACATGATAGGCAAGAGCATCTCCTTCCCGGCGATTATTTCAGCGGCACGGGCCAGAAGACTGGTGGAGGGTGGTTGCGTGGCCTATCTGGCATCGGTGGATTTGGCCACCCGACCCCCGACGACGCTTGCCGATATCCCAGTGGTGAGGGACTTCCCCGACGTTTTTCCCACGGAACTGCCTGGGATGCCCCCTGAACGGGAGGTGGGGTTCCCTATCGAACTACTACCGGGCACGCAGCCTATTACGAAGGCGCCTTACCGAATGACCTTCGCAGAGCTAAAGGAGCTTAAAGCACAACTGGAAGACCTCTTGGATAAAGGGTTCATAAGACCGAGTGTATCACCCTGGGGCGCCCCGGTACTCTTTGTGCGGAAGAAAGACGGAAGCCTGCGTCTCTGCATCAATTACAGGGGAATAAACAAAGTCACAGTGAAGAATAAGTACCCCCTGCCCAGAATAGATGACCTCTTCGACCAGCTGAGAGGGGCGACGGTCTTCTCCAAAATCGATCTGCAATCGGGCTACCACCAACTCCGGGTTCGGGACGAGGACATCCCGAAGACTGCTTTCCGGACCCGGTATGGCCACTACGAGTTCACGGTTATGCCCTTCGGACTCACGAACGCCCCCGCAGTCTTCATGGACATGATGAACCGGATCTTCAGACCCTTCCTGGATCGGTTCGTGGTGGTTTTCATCGACGACATCCTGATTTACTCCACTACCGACGAGGAGCACGAGGACCATCTGCGAACGATCCTCCAAACTCTCAGAGAGCATGAGCTGTTCGCTAAACTCAAGAAGTGTGAGTTCTGGCTGCGCGAAGTCGGTTTCCTAGGACATGTGATCTCGGCACAGGGAATTGCCGTGGATCCCAAGAAGGTGGAATCAGTGGTCGACTGGCAGCCGCCGACGACGGTGACAGAGGTCCGCAGTTTCCTAGGGTTGGCAGGATATTACAGGCAGTTCGTAGAGGGTTTCGCGAAGATTGCTACCCCTTTAAATCGGTTAACCAGAAAAGGGGAGAAGTTCATATGGACGGCCAAATGCCAGGAGAGCTTTGAGGAACTCAAGAGGAGGTTAACCAGGGCACCAATACTTGTGCTGCCGACACCCGGAGAGGATTATGAAGTGTACTGCGACGCATCGAGGATCGGTCTGGGTGGTGTCCTGATGCAACAGGGGAAGGTGATTGCCTACGCGTCCAGGCAACTGAAGGATTACGAAAAGAACTGCCCGATACACGACTTAGAACTGGCCGCAGTAGTCTTCGTTTTAAAACTGTGGAGGCACTGTCTCTTTGGAGTCCACTGTAACGTCTTCTCGGATCATCAAAGTCTTAAGTACATCTTTACCCAAAAAGAATTAAACTTGCGGCAGAGACGATGGCTAGAGCTGTTGAAAGATTACAATTTGACGATTCAATACCATCCCGGGAAGGCAAACGTGGTGGCCGATGCACTGAGCAGGAAAGGGCATCAGGAAGGGGCGTCTGGGAGCGCGATAACGGAGCAGAACCACTTGATCGCGGAGTTCGCACGAATGCAGATGGAGGTGGTGCCAGCAGGCACGGTTATGCGACTTCTAACCTTGGTGGTCAAGCCGGCGTTACTGGAGAAGATCCAGGAGGGACAGCAGACCGACCCACACTTACAGCGCATGCGAGACAAGATTCTCCTAGACCGAGAGAGCGATTTCGCAGTGGAGAGCGACGGCACCCTACGGTTCCGCGGACGAATCTGCGTGCCGGAGTCGTCGGAGTTAAAGAAGGAAATCTTGACAGAGGCTCACCGGGCCCCGTATGCGGCACATTCAGGGGGCACGAAGATGTACAAGGACCTCAAACAGACCTACTGGTGGCCCAACATGAAGGGGGACGTCACCCGACACGTAGCTCACTGCCTAGTGTGCCAACAGATAAAGGCCGAGCATCAGCGGCCAGCAGGGAAGCTACAGCCACTACCTGTGCAGGAGTGGAAGTGGGATCAGATCACCATGGACTTTGTCACGGGTTTTTCGCGCTCTCAGCAGGGTCACGACGCGATTTGGGTCGTAGTCGACCGGTTAACCAAGTCAGCACACTTTCTGCCAATTCATACGACCTGGACCCGAGAGCGGTTAGCTCAAGCTTATATCAGCGAGATCGTGAGATTACATGGGGTGCCGGCATCGATCACCTCGGACAGAGACACGCGCTTTGTCTCGAAGTTTTGGCAGAGCCTTCAGCGGGCCATGGGGACCAAACTACAGTTCAGCACAGCCTTCCACCCTCAGACGGACGGACAGTCGGAGCGTGTGATACAAACCCTCGAAGACCTGCTTCGCGCCTGTGTACTAGACTGGGGGATCGGGTGGTCACGCTACCTACCTCTCGTGGAATTCGCCTACAACAACAGCTACCAGGCCAGCATCCAGATGGCGCCCTACGAAGCCTTATATGGAAGGCGCTGCCGATCCCCGATTTGTTGGGACGATTTGGGAGAACGGAAGTTCTTGGGACCCGATTTAGTGGAGGAAACGGAAGAGAAGGTATGCCTTATCAGGCAGCGCCTGCTGACCGCCCAGAGTCGCCAGAAGAGCTACGCGGACCAAAGGCGCCGCGACCTGGAATTCCAAGTGGGAGAGCATGTTTTCTTGCGGGTCTCGCCGTCCAGAGGAGTCAAGCGGTTCGGGCTAAAAGGGAAACTAAGCCCACGGTTTGTAGGGCCTTTCGAGATTTTGGAACGCATCGGCCCAGTGGCGTACCACCTTGCCCTACCACCGAACCTCGACCGAGTCCACGACGTCTTCCACGTTTCGATGCTCCGTAAATACCTCTCTGATCCATCACATATCCTGGATGTCGCTATACTCGACCTTAAAGAAGACCTAAGCTTCGAGGAAACCCCCGTGAGAATCCTGGCAAGGGAAAGCAAATCACTGCGAAATCGAACCATCCCCTACGTGAAGGTACTCTGGAGCAACCACGAGGAACGAGAAGCAACATGGGAGCTGGAATCTAAAATGAGGGAGAACTACCCGAACCTGTTCACCACTATCCGGGTTTGAGTTTCGAGGACGAAACTCGTTTTTAGAGGTGAGTGGTGTGATAACCGCGGATTTATTTTACCTTTCTGGGCTTTCTGTTAATTTTATTGAACCGTTCTGTTGACAATAGGGGTCTGAGGGTAACATTTCCTTGTTTTCTGGGCAGACGATCGGGGCTCGCAGGTATTTTTGGTTAATAAAGCTTGCGAAACGGAGACCGGCGGTGCGATCGGTTTTGGATTCCGACCCCCGGATCTCCTAGAATAAATTCCGGAAGTTGGTACCGTAGCCCAGGTGACATACACAATTACCGGGGGCAGACCGAACTCTGGTCCGCAATCAGATCGATTCTAGTCGATCAGTTGAGGTATGGGATTTAAACACCCCTTTTTCCAGTCGCTCGAGTGGTTAATTTTAATTTGGAGTCCAAAATCCACTACGCCCAAACGACTAACTAGTCGGCCTTGGGAATTAGGTTTTCCTATACCTCGCCTCCCCTCACCTTGTTGTGCGATATCCGAGCGTGGACGAGGAGCGGTTCCCCAAAACCCTCGCCCTTCCCATCGGCTGGCGTGGGAAAGAAAAGATCGATCGCCTCCCCGCAAAGATCCGACGAACGCGAAGAGGACGATCCCTCTCCTTCGCCCGGTACCGACGAAAACAAGGTGAGCCGTGCTTTCTTTTCTTTCCTTGTCTTTTCTCGTTACGATCGAGGGGGAGGGGGGGCTTTTCTTGATTCGTCGGAGATGGAAGGAGAGGGGCGAGCCACCCGCACGCGGAGCGCCGCGCGGGGCAGCCCGCGCATGCGGGGGCGCCGCGCGGGGCACCCGCATGCGGGGCGCCGCGCGGGGCAGCCCGCGCATGCGGGGCGCCGCGCGGGGCAGCCCGCGCATGCGGGGCGCCGCGCGGGGCACCCGCATGCGGGGCGCCGCGCGGGGCAGCCCGCGCATGCGGGGGCGCCTCGCGGGGCACCCGCATGCGGGGCGCCGCGCGGGGCAGCCCGCGCATGCGGGGGCGCCGCGCGGGCAGCACCGCAGCGCGCGGGGGTTTGGTCGCTGCCGGTCAGAGGCCGGTTGGTGTTGGGGCTTTTCTTTACTTTGCGTTTAAAGGTTCTTGACCTCCCCGCCCGGGGATCCCGTTTTGCAGCTTCGGGGAGCGCGCCGGGACGCGGGGAGCCGAGCGTGGTTTTTCTACTAGCGACAGGTGGGTTGAATGTGTTATTTAGCTTCTATTTCCGACGACCGTTTATTCTAGATACTACATATTATCGTTCCACTTTAAATGCCACCTATTATTGTACCTTAGATGCTACATGTAATCGCCGCACTTTAGTAGTTAGGTGTTATCATGCTCCTGATGTTACATGTTGTTACGGCTTTTTGGTATTGGCATATTTCGTGAGTCAAGTCAGTGAGTTTGAGTCGAGTCTTAAAGGGATAAAATTGTCAATCAGCAATCAAAGACGTAGATAAGAGTCAACAAGAGCTCAAGTTGACACTCAGTGTCTTGAGTCTTGAAGATTGAAGTTGAAGAATTGTGGATCAGTTACATCAATCTCAAGAAGAAAGTATTCAAGAGGATCAGGTATGTTTAACTAAATAATTGTGGTGATCCGAATACTTTCTTATAGTGTAGAAACACTTGGATGAACTTTTAATTGCATAAAAATCAAAAATTGGACATGGGACATGTTCAGGATCCCGGATCAGACCTTGCAATCCGGATCCCGATGGGTACTTGTTCATTGGCAATTTCAATCCGGATCCTAGGGCCATTCCGATCCGGATCCCGAACATGGGACTTTGCTGAATTGCATGAACGATCCGGATCGGACCTTGCAATCCGGATCCCGAACCGTGGTTTTCTGGAATCGTCAATCTCGTACGACGATCCGGATCGCAGTAAATCCGATCCGGATCGCCGTCCTGAAAATTTCCAGAATAAGGTATGTTTTTGATTCTTATCTCTTTCCAAAGTTTCTAAACTATAAATAGACATTTAGGGTTTCTCAAAAACATGGGAGCTACGGCCGATCAATTTATAAAAAACACTTGAGAGCAACCCTAGAGGCTAGGTTTTTATCGATCTTCTTTATAGCCTCTTTAGGTCAATTCGCGGTTCTTTCAAGAACATATCTTTTGTCGAATTGATCTAATCTTTGCTTAGAGATT
>CM055077.1:13418344-13470883 GCA_029204045.2 Tillandsia leiboldiana | reverse complement strand
TTTTGTGTTCCGTTTTGCGGCATGGTGCGTAAGTTTGACTTATTGTTTCTTCTGGGGACTTCTTTAGTTCCAGGTGCTGAGCGGAGTGGTGTCAAGGTTCAAGGTGTCCAGCTCCTGAGTACAAATCATATCTCACTACACAATCTCTCAAAAGCAGAATAAAACTAATCCTACTGACGTTACTACGATCCCAATGGTGGGTACAGCTAACTCTCCAAAGATAGGTAGGGATCTAGCTCACGACTCCCTCGGGCCTCTAACAGCAACCGTATAAATTACAACACCTCTAAAGACTAGGCAAACACAGGAGAGGGAAGAAAAAGGAGGGAGAAATTTCCCCACGGGGTGAGAACTACACCAAAAGGAGTTCTCAGTGGGTACCGGCCACCAGGCCCCGACGGTCTGCCCACTAAAGTCTTCTAGAGGCATAAGATAACCATGTGTAAAAACTCACAGAAAGTTGGGATACTCTACGCTACCATCCCTCTATCTAAATGCTCAAATGGGGAAAAAACCTGAAAGGTATGCACACTCTCGCACACGAGGTGCACATGCGACCCAATCGAGCTGACTGCTACATCTGGTCCATCAAGCCTGCGCCTCCCTAGTGTATCAACGTAAAGGTGGTCCAAAAACCGGACTAATTCGCTACCGAATAATGGACATGGCTAATAGTCGGATCCCCTCTCTCTCTCCAAACGAAAAGACTCAAGATCCTCAACAATCTCGCACAACGGTCAGAAGTACTACACAACGCCCCCGGGAACCCTGTCAAACCAACGGTTCCCAACGACACTAGTACTTGGTCTATCACACTACTATACTCCACTCGGCCCCAGGCACTAGGTGCAACAAATAAAAGGTACCTGCCTGAAAAAAACCCAATCAGATGGACCAGTATAGAACCCCCCGCACTGCCTGCTCTGCTGTCGAATCAAGAACTCATCCCCGGATTACAGAACCCGGCTTCCTTGACCGGCACTCGGCATGCCCAAAATAAGTACAACCGCTCCTGACCCTCACGGTCGCACACGTCTCCGAGTGGGCCCTCGAGGGAGCGACCTCACACGAGTAAAGTAATCACTGGTAACAAGTATCATAATATAAGCTGGACTGGATCACACTCTGATCCGAAAGTAGGAAAATCCATCCACTAAAGAAACTCGATCCCCACTCTGAGGGCCACAAGTAACCTCCGGTCAACCGCCCAATATCCCGCGATCTCCGTAATACCCTGCATCCCACAATCTGGTACCATAACCAACTATCCGTCAACCGCCCAATATCCGCGGTTGCCGCAACACCCACACCCACAATTTTAGCACAACCTGTCCCTGACTCCATGATCCCTGCTACACTATCCCAAACCCCTGCTCGAACCCGAGCAACATGAACGACGAACTGACAAAAAGGAGAAAAGAAGCAAGAATGGTTTCTCCTAAGTCAAGTCCCAACAGATAGTGTAGCAGTAAAAGATGGCCTATCTAGATGTCCATACAAGCAATGCATTTGTCATCAAGGAAGATAAAAAGATAATATAACAAATAGTAGCTCCACATAGGTACTAATCACATGCCAAATCATTATGAACACACCTGTCCATAATCCCTGATCCCTATCCATAATAACTCCTAGAGTAATACCCGCACATAGATAATATCACCTATCCCATCACATAAAAAATCTCATAAGGCTATGTGCTAACATGGCATGCTAATAATCACAGAGGGTAACAACCCTTAGGTAAGCTTTACTAATCATCAAATGGCTATCCAAATCTTGTAAGGTCCTCAAATATATAACATGCATATAATCTTGCAATCTATAACAACATCATTACCAGCGTACCTCCCAACACATACATGTACGCTAAACATGCATCATTCGATCAGATAGAATTAGAGAATCGTCCACCTGTTCTGGAGACCGAAGTAACCCACCTGAATCGCTTCCCCGGCAAAGCGAAGTCGGTTAAACGCGCCGTCACACAACCGCAATCGACAACCGCCGAAACCGCACTCAGACCCTTTGTTACCCTGATCGCACAAGCTCTGCTCAACCAACATCACAGCCTAATACACCTAATCAATATCCCAAACTAGCATTCTATTTTGCAGCCAGCACAGAAAAGGTAATTTTTGTTACGGAATTTGAGTTGCGTATTTCGTGAATTCGGTTAAGTCTTGAAGATTGAAGGTAAGAAGGTTGGATCATATAACTCAATCTCAAGAAAGAAGAATTCAAAAGGATCAGGTATGTTTACTAATTATCTTTGTGATCCGAATACTTCTTATAGTGTAGAAACACTTGGATGAACTTGTAATTGCATAAAATCAAAAACTGGACATGGGACATGTTCAGGATCCGGATCAGATTTCCAATCCGGATCCCGAAGGTGTTAGTTCATACGCAACCTTCAATCCGGATCGTAGCCTTCCTTGATCCGGATCCCGAACACTGGTTTTACTGAATTTATGAACGATCCGGATCAGGTTCTCAATCCGGATCCCGAACAGTGGTTTTGGTGAATTGTATGAACGATCCGGATCAGGCACTTCGATCCGGATCCCGAACCTTCGTTTTTCTGGAAACTGTCTTTCTCGCTACTGCAATCCGGATCGCCGAAATCCGATCCGGATCGCCGTCCTGAAAATTCCAGAAATGGTTATTTTTGATTCTTATCTTTTTCCAAGGGTTTCTAACCTATAAATAGACCCTATGATTCTTTTTCTAGGGCTAATCCAAAAAAGCCGTCATAATCAAATATAATCCTATATACGCCTAGATCCACATATAGAGAAGAAAGGAAATATAGATTAATCTTATGTTTTCTTCATCTATATTGATTGATTTGATTCTAGGTTTTCATACTCATATTCTGAGTAGAATCAAATCAATGAATACTTAGATGGTATTTCCGATCTATTTCTAATCTAAGTATTCGGCGGATCATCACCACCCAAAAAATCAACGATTTATCCCAAATCGGCGCGTGGACTCGCGTGGCCTTGTGGATTCAAGGTGCAACAGCTCTCGTGGATTCGGAGCGAGGTACGTTCGTGGATTCGAAGCGTGCTACTGGGTGAAGACCGTGGATTCGGTCAGACGTCGTGGATTCGACGTTGGACGCCGTGGATTCGGCGTTGGACGCAAATCGTGGATTCGAGAAGCATTGCGGAGCGAGCGGAGAAGATCAACTAGGAGCGTATGGAAAAGGTTGAGTCGTCTGTGAGTACGGTATATCACCTTGTACGTGTTTAATTCTAGTGGATTTCACCGTGTTATCGGTCCCGGGTTTTTTACTCCGGTTTGGAGTTTTCCACGTAAAAATCTCTGCGTGTTATTTATTTTTCCGCATTGGGTTTTATATCGCAAAGATTTTGAGTGTTTATTGTTTACACCTATTCACCCCCCTCTAGGTGTTTTTTCCCCTATTTAGATCCAATTATACATAACCCAACAAGTGGTATCAGAGCGGGAATAGGGTGTAAACAATGGTTGAAGGTGGAAACATCAACAGACCTCCGTTCTTCGATGGAACAAATTATGCGTACTGGAAAGTACGGATGAAAGCCTTTTTAATTTCCATCGACGAACGGGTGTGGCAATCAATTGAATTAGGATGGTCTAATCCAACTGAAATTATGCTGATGTTCGCACCATCAAACCTTGGTCGAAATGGACCAAGGAAGAGATAGATTTTTCTTCTTACAATGGCAAAGGGATTAATGCTCTATTTAATGCTTTGTCTCAAACTGAGTTCTCTCGCGTCTCGGCATGTGAGACTACGAAAGAAATCTGGGATGTTCTTCAAGTTACACATGAGGGAACTAACCTTGTGAAGATTCAGAAACTGCAAATGCTTACGAGCAAGTTTGACTCTATTTTCATGGCAGAAAATGAATCGTTCACAGACTATTACACACGATTGCAAGATATCGTAAACTCATGTTCTAACTTGGGAGAGAAGATTCCAGAATTTAAAGTTGTAAGAAAAATATTAAGAACTCTTACTGAAAGATTTCGTTCCAAGGTTACAGCCATTGAAACTATTCAACACCCGGACGAAATCCGTGTAGAAGAATTAGTTGGTTCTTTACAAACTTATGAAATGACATTTCCTACTAACTATTCTTCTGGAAAAGCATCCTCTTCTAAGTCTTCAGGTTTAGCGTTGAAAACAACAAAAGAAGAAGATGCGGATTCATCCTCCTCAGGCGATGACGAGAACCTATCTATGGAGGACTTTGAGAAGCAGCTTGCTCTCTTGACAAGAAATTTTCGCCGAAACTTCCGAAGGGGTAATTCAAGTAAAACTTCATCCTCCGGAAAATGGAAGAAAGGCAAAGGTTTTTCAAGTCAAAAATCAAGAAAGCAAGAAAGCTTTTCAAAGGATAAGAAAAGCTCAGAAGGACAAGTCCAATGCTTCAAGTGCCGAGGATACGCCATATCTCAACGGAGTGTCCAAATAAGAATCCGTCCAAGAAGAAGGCGATGCAAGCCGTCACTTGGGATGACACCTCATCGTCAAATGAGTCATCATCAAGTGATGAAGAAGATAACGCAACGGCATTCCATGCGTCCACATCTTCACCCTTCATGTGCTTAATGGCTAATTCATCCGAGTCATTGTCCAACTCCACCGTTGAAAAAATTGCTACAGATGATGAATCGGATAATTCAGAAGGTGAAGATTTTGCTCTTGCCTACAATAAGCTTTTAAGGGATTCAAAGAAACTGGCAAAGCAAAACAAGGGGTTGAGAGGGAGATTGCAGGATCTCGAAGAAGAAGTAAAAAGGGTAACTTCTCTCTCGACCGATCTTGAAGTGGAAAGGGATAATCTGATAAAAGCAAATGTTTCCCTTCAAGAGTCCAATGAGCAATTCGAGAAGAATTATGTAGATATGGTGAACAAAGCGAATTACTTCTTGAAGCTCAACGGCGAGGCCCGACAGGAAAAATTGGAAATGACAGAGACCATTCTCCAACTCAAGGATGACTTACAGCGATTTTCATCAGGAAGGAGTAAGTTGGATAAGCTTCTTGGTCTTGGTCAAACAAACAAATTCGGCCTCGGATACAATCGAACTGAAGACAATTTTAGTTCGGTTGGGACAGTCTTTATGCCCCAGTCGGTATCTCCTCCTCCGACACCGGAACTAACGACAAGCAACGACAACAAGCCTACTTCATCCTCCTCGGGATCGTCAAGCACTAAGGTATGTTTTCGTTGTGGTATTGCAGGGCACATAAGGACGAATTGCAAGATGGGAGCCAAACGCTCAACTCAAGCACTTCTTGCAACGACTACCAAAGGGTGATTCCTCGGAAATCAAAAGCAATTATTCGAAGGAAAAGAGCCTTGGTAGTTCATCAAACAAGACGACGACGACGTCAAGGAAAAGCGATGGATCAAACAAGACGCTTTCACCAAAGGTATCAACTTCACAATCATTTCCGACGTACACCAAAACTCGAGAGGTTTGGGTACGCAAAGGTGAAATCTTTCCTTGTCTTGTTACAAATATTTCCTTGCATGCGTATGATAATTCGTCTTGGTATCTGGATAGCGGTTGTTCCCGTCACATGACCGGTGACAAAAACTGCTTTCAAAATTTTGAGAAAATCTCCGGAGGACGTGTAGTTTTCGGAGACGGTCAGTCTTCCAAATTGTTGGAAAAGGAACAGTAGCTATTCCAGATGGCCCGATTCTAAATAATGTATTATTTGTTGATGGCCTTAAGACTAACCTCATAAGTATTAGTCAACTTTACGATAATGGTTATTCAGTTAATTTTTCATCTGTTGAATGTGTTGTAACTGATAAGGACCATGTTTTCTTTTTAAAGGGGGTTAGATCTGAAAACAATTGTTATGTTGTTCCAAATAAAATTTCTGAAAATTGTAACTTAGCCTCTTTGAATAATGAAACACTTTGGCATGAAAGGCTAGGTCACATAAATTTTAAGGAACTTGCTAGAATTTCAAACAAAGACGTGGTCAAGGGGGTTCCAAAACTTACACTTAATCAAAACATTGTGTGTGGTGGTTGTCAAAAGGGAAAGCAATCCAGGACTGCACACAAGAACTTGAACCACGTTGGTACCAAATGGCCCTTAGAATTATTGCATATGGATCTTATGGGGCCGACACGTCAACCATCCCTGGGAGGTAAATGGTATATTTTCTTATTGGTTGATGATTTCTCTAGGTATTCATGGGTAGCATTTTTAAAAGAGAAAGCTGATACTTTTGATTCTTTTCACGAGATTTGCCTTCGTATTATGATTGAAAGAATGAAAAGGTCATTCGTGTTAGAAGTGATAGAGGTGGAGAATTCATAAATTCTAAATTCATTGATTTTTGCACTTCCAATGGCATTAAACATGAATTCTCAGCACCCTATACACCTCAACAGAATGGTGTAGTCGAGCGCAAAAACAGGGTTGTACAAGAGATGGCACGTGTCATGCTTCATAGCCGGAACTTACCGTTATATTTTTGGGCTGAAGCTGTGAACACCGCTGTCTATCTTATTAATCGAGTTTATTTGCGCCCGGGAACATTAAATACACCATATGAACTATGGTTCTGTAGAAAACCAAACATCAAATATTTTCGTATCTTCGGGAGTCGGTGTTACATTTTACGTGACCGCAAAAATCTTGGAAAGTTTGACTCTCGAAGTTACGAAGGGATTTTCTTGGGTTATTCTACAAATAGTAGAGCATATCGGGTATTTAACTTGGAATCTAAGACGATCGTAGAATCTATAAATGTTAAAGTAGATGAAGCTTTCCACTTTGCATCTGATAAATCTACCCCTGATATCTCTCTTGATGATGATACTTCTGCAAATGCATCTTCTCATGATAATACTTCCAATATTAATGATGCATCTAATGGTTCTTCAAGTTTATCTGATGTGCAGGAATCATCTCATATACCTCCGAGTACTCCATTACCTCAAATGTTACGCATCTCCAAGGATCATCCTGAATCAAACATCATTGGAGACCCACAAGAAGGAGTCAAAACTCGGAGACAGTTGGTTTGTGGATTCGCTTGCTACGTTTCCATGATCGAACCAAAGAACGTCGATGAAGCTCTTCAGGATGACTACTGGATTGAAGCAATGCAGGAAGAGCTCCATCAGTTCGAACGAAACAAAGTCTGGGAATTAACGACGCCTCCGAAGCAACACAATGTGATCGGTACTAAATGGATTTTCAAGAATAAGAAAAATGAGGATGGTACCATCATCAGGAACAAAGCACGTTTAGTTGCTCAAGGCTACTCTCAAATAGAAGGTATAGACTTTGATGAAACGTTCGCCCCTGTAGCTAGACTCGAGTCCATTCGTATCTTATTCACTATTGCTTGTCACTTTAAAATAAAACTCTTTCAAATGGACGTTAAGAGCGCGTTTTTAAATGGGTTTTTAAATGAGGAAGTTTATGTGGCTCAACCGAAAGGTTTTGTAGACTGTAAACTACCTAACCATGTTTTTCGTTTGAAAAAGGCTCTTTACGGTTTAAAACAAGCACCGCGAGCGTGGTACGAAAGGTTGACAAAGCACCTTTTGGAGAAGGGCTATACTCGAGGGGGAGCAGATCGGACTCTCTTTGTGAAGCATTATCAGGATAACTTCATTGTTGCACAAATCTATGTCGATGACATTGTATTTGGAGCAACAAAGGATAATGATGCTTCTAAATTCGCAGAAACCATGGAAAGCGAATTTGAGATGTCCATGATGGGCGAATTGACTTACTTTCTTGGATTGCAAGTGAAACAAAATGGTGAAGGCATCCATCTATGTCAATCCAAGTATGCAAAGGAGTTGGTAAAGAAATTCGGATTAGAAGATTCTAAAGATTTTCCTACTCCTATGGGAACTAGCAATAAGGGATTAGGAAGTGAATCTCTTAGTGATAGTGTAGACGAGAAACTCTATCGAAGTATGATTGGTAGTCTACTTTACCTCACAGCTAGTCGCCCGGACATATCCTTTAGTGTTGGGATCTGCGCGAGATATCAGTCAGCACCAAAGGAGGATCACCTGAAAGCGGTGAAACGGATCATCCGGTACGTCAAAGGAACTGTAAACTTTGGAATTTGGTATCCTATGGGAACAAGTCTTGACATTATAGGATATTCAGATGCCGATTGGGCAGGATCAGTGGATGATCGGAAAAGTACGAGTGGTGCATGTTTTTATCTTGGCCATTGTCTTGTTGCATGGCATAGTAAAAAGCAAAACTGCATTGCACTCTCGACTGCCGAAGCGGAATATATCTCAGCAGGTAGTTGTTCAACTCAACTCATTTGGATGAAAAGCGTGTTGAGCGACTTCCGGATTTCAGCAACTTCGGTAACTGTTTTATGTGACAACACTAGTGCTATTAACATTTCCAAAAACCCTGTGTTGCACTCAAGAACAAAACACATTGAACTTAGATATCATTTTCTTAGAGAGCTAGTTGAATCAAATATTCTTCAAATTTCCTACATTTCAACTGAAGATCAATTAGCTGACTTTTTAACAAAACCTTTGGATCAAAAACGTTTTATTCATTTGCGTAAAGCAATTGGAATGCTTTCCTTGAAATAACCTCTTTTTGAAACTCTTTCTTAGGTTAGGTTTTGTTTTTGTGTTTTTGTTCATTATCTATGCTTAGACATAGAACATTAATTGAGCATTAGTTTTATTGACTTTAACTGCATCCTTTTATATGTTTAGAAATTTATTATGCTTTAGATATCATAATATTTCAGTTGATGCAATGATCATTTATTTCTATTAAATCATCTTGTTTTGATCAAAGTCAATTTCTCTCTCAATGATCTCTTGGTATAGTTTCTTATCTTATTTGACTATTTAGTCGAGTATGAAATCGAGATCAATATTTGGTTGAATACTTTATATCTTAAATAATTGATAGCCAATTGAGGGGGAGTCAAAGAAAAAGTGTTATGCTCAAAAGATGTGGAAAGAGTTACATCCCAATGAGGAGTGTGAAAACTACCACCACATGGAGGAAAGAGCTACCACCTCGGTCGTCCGAGTACTGTGTGCAGCTACCACATGTATACCAAGCAAGGTTTTTCAAGGTTGACTAAGTAAAATGCATGTTGAAATACTTGACTCTGTCAAAATTTCAAGGTTGGTATAAGGTGGGAATTTTAATGAAAGATGCTCAAAGAGCCACTCTCTTCAACAGATTGTCTAGATATATTATCTACCATATTTGGGATTTCAGACATCTATTGATCTTTGTATTTCATTTTCTTTACCGAATTGATGATTTGATAAAGGCATTACTCATAAGATCAAGTTAGATGTAATTGAAGTTGTTCAACTTTAAGGGATTTAACTTTTATAAATTTTCGTTTCGTTATTTGAATATTTTTGATAGATTTGGCATAATCTATTTCTTGTTGTATGAAACGATGATTTTTATTTAAAGTTGATACACAAAAGTGCTTACATACTTTTTCTGAATTTTATGGAATTTTTCTAAATTTTTCTAAAGAAAAAGTTGGAGCCGATCCGGATTGGACCTGCCGATCCGGATCCCGAACGCAGATATCTTTCTGCGGGCAGACGATCCGGATTGGACCTGCCGATCCGGATCCCGAACGCAGATATTCTCTGCGGGTAGCCGATCCGGATCGGATTCACGAATTGATCCGGATCGCGGCTAGGGTTTTATATAGAACAAAAGGGTTTTGATTTCTTTTTACTTCAATCTTTTGTTCCAAAGACTCCAGAGCTTCTCTCTCTAGATTTCATCCATCTTGGAAGCTTTCAAACTCAAGTTCTTCGACTCTAAGTAAGTTTTATTGATCAAAATCTCGGTTTTTCACAGTTTTTCATATTCTTCCTCAAAACGTGATGAAATTCTTGTATCTATTTCGTTTGTGGATGGTTTTTGATCAAATTTCTTTTGAAATAAGAACTCTGGGTAGATTAGTTTTGATTACATGCTAGGTATTCTCAAGATAAACGGATTTTTGGGCTTCGATTTCAAAAATTTCGGTTTTAGGGCATATAATGGGAATTTTCGAAAATCATGCAATTGATCTATTTTTAAAATTCTTTTTGCAAAACTAATTTGATTCTTAGTCTCTCTACACGATAATGATTGTTTGGGTACAATTTTTCAAATTTTTGAAAATTAACAATTTTTCGTGTTCTTGAGGTGTTGCTCACAGGATTTCTTTTCACAAGCAATTGCAGCAATGGCATTCACATGGATCATAGTTCTTCTTGTTGCGATGGTACATACTCGAGCAACCAATAAATTAAAGAGGGCAAAGAAACCGTTTTGTAAAGGAGAATGTGTTCAACTTGAAGATTCAGAATCTGAACCAGAAAAGGATGAAGTCAATTGGGATGAGTTGTCAGATGATGAAACACATCCTGTAATATCGACACAGAAAACCTTTGTTGTTTCGAAAGGAAAAACTGCAATGGACACTGGAAAAGCACCTATGACTGCCCCGTCCATCTCGGTGAAGAGGAAGAGACTAGCTCGACGCTTTGGACGAGCACGAAATGCTGATGTTAGCAAACCAATAGCTCCTGACTCCCCGCCTCGCATGGAAGAAGTGTTCGTTAACACTGATCGCCTTAGAGCTTTTGAACATCGTGAATGCATCGGTGAACGACATGTCAACATTGAAGCTCTCCGAAATCACTCACCAGAGTTTGGGATTTTAATTGAACAAACTAATCTTATTCAAGTCTGCCGATTCCCAGAATTACTTGGGTATTGCTTGTATCGTGTAAGAACCTTTTACACAAATGCGAGACATCTTCAGGAAGATCAACTTGGTTCGATGCAATTCTACACAAACATCCAAGGGATGAGACTCACAATCACTCCGCGGTTAATCGGCGAAGTCCTAGGAATGGAATCCAACAGATCGGGGATCAACTTTTTGATGGGAAGAAGTTTGACGAATGCCATGTGGCAAACCGTGTTAGAAGGAATTTGTTTGGAAGGAACTGAATCAGCAGATGGTAAATCTGTAAAATCCAAACAACTTCGGCTTGAGTACCGATTTCTTAACTTCATAACGTGTTACAACATTCTCCCTAACTTGCAGACAAAGGTAGTGAGATGGGATAGAATGCTGTTCTTATATCTCCTAGGTCATCCTTCTGAGGCCGTAGGGTTGAACATGAACATCCCGTACATAATTTGGAATAGAATGTCTAGATATGTTAAGCATCCTCATCCTACTGAACGACTTCCATTTCCATTGATCATCATGAGGATCTTGAAAAAGTTTAAGATTGATATCAGCTCGACATCATATCAACACTGTTGGGGGATGATAGATGAATCAACAATTGTGAAGTCTCTTCACAAATTGCCTCATGTCCTTTCGACTCCTTCCTCTACAAAGAAACCTTGTGCAGGCACCTCTGCCTCGCCATCACATCAAGCACCAGGAGCAGATGATGAAGCATCAGTAACCTCCATCTACAAACAGCAACAGAGACTATCTTTTCAACAGGAGCAAATCACCAAAGAGCAGAGGTGAATCTCCGAAGAACTCGAAATAATCACAGCGTCCCAAATCACATTAACTAAGACGGTCTCGTCAATGAAGAAGTTAATGCAGAAAATGTTCTCGAAAATGGGATGCAGCGCCTCGGATGACTCAGATTCAGATGCTTGAGTCGTTTGTCTAATAATTCTCTTGTGCCGGACCTTCCATTTTTTTTCTTTGTGCAGGTTTTAAGTTTTAGTTTTTAGTTTTAGTTCTCACACTTTTGGTACTTGAACTGTTAACTATTCTCTCCATTTTGGTAATTTTTGGCTAACTTTTGTGACAAAAAGGGGGAGAGAGAAGTATAAACAATGATACAATGTTTGTGAGGAAACTTGAAACTATGGAGGTAAGTATAACCTCAACTTGAAAGGTAAGTATAACTTCAACTTTTGGTTTTGTATTGGTTTGAATGCATGCCTCGACTAACTATTCGACTAACTATTTGGGCATGTAATATAACTAACAAGTTGATGTTTACTAACAAGTTTGTGACATTTGGATCTTGATTGCATAGAAGATATGTTGGTTTTTAATTATGATCTAATTACATATCTGAATGTATAAATGTCATGATAAGTATAAATGAGTATAAACTTCATCTCTGTGTATGGTTTTTGAATGACATAAAATTCTTGAGGTATCTAACGATTTCTTTTGTCAAGAATGATTTCTTTTGCAGAGAGTACAGATGTCTAAGTCTAGAGTATGTTTTAGGAGTTTAACTCATGTATCTATCTTTATTCGGATATCATTGTAAATTTTTGTTGTATGGTGATAGCAACAAAAATATCTTTTTGAATTTTCTTGAGTGGATTTATGTTTTGTCACGAAACCGCCAAAGGAGGAGATTGTTACGGAATTTGAGTTGGCGTATTTCGTGAATTCGATTAAGTCTTGAAGATTGAAGGTAAAGAAGGTTGGATCATATAACTCAATCTCAAGAAAGAAGAATTCAAAAGGATCAGGTATGTTTAACTAATTATCTTTGGTGATCCGAATACTTCTTATAGTGTAGAAACACTTGGATGAACTTGTAATTGCATAAAAATCAAAAACTGGACATGGGACATGTTTAGGATCCGGATCAGATATTCCAATCCGGATCCCGAAGGGTGTTAGTTCATACGCAACTGCAATCCAGATCGTTGCCTTCCTTGATCCGGATCCCGAACACTGGTTCTTACTGAATTGTATGAACGATCCGGATCTTGTTCTTCAATCCGGATCCCGAACACTGGTGTTTGGTGAAATGTATGAACGATCCGGATCAGCCACTTCGATCCGGATCCCGAACCTTCGTTTTTCTGGAAACTGTCTTTCTCGCTACTGCAATCCGGATCGCCGAACTCCGATCCGGATCGCCGTCCTGTAAAATTCCAGAAAAGGTTAGTTTTTGATTCTTATCTTTTTCCAAGGGTTTCTAACCTATAAATAGACCCTATGATTCTTTTTCTAGGGCTAATCCAAAAAGCCGTCATAATCAAATATAATCCTATATACGACCTAAGATCCACATATAGAGAAGAAAGGAAATACTAGATTTAATCTTATGTTTCTTCATCTATATTGATTGATTTGATTCTAGGTTTTCATACTCATATTCTAAGTAGAATCAAATCAATGAATACTTAGATGGTATTTCCGATCTATTTCTAATCTAAGTATTCGGCGGATCATCACCACCCAAAAAATCAACGATTTATCCCAAATCGGCGCGTGGACTCGCGTGGCCTTGTGGATTCAAGGTGCAACCGCTCTCGTGGATTCGGAGCGAGGTACGTTCGTGGATTCGAAGCATGCTACTGGGTGAAGACCGTGGATTCGGTCAGACGTCGTGGATTCGACGTTGGACGCCGTGGATTCGGCGTTGGACACAAATCGTGGATTCGAGAAGCGTTGCGGAGCGAGCGGAGAAGATCAACTAGGAGCGTATGGAAAAGGTTGAGTCGTCTGTGAGTACGGTATATCACCTTGTACGTGTTTAATTCTAGTGGATTTCACCGTGTTATCGGTCCCGTGGTTTTTTTACTCTGGTTTGGAGTTTTCCACGTAAAAATCTCTGCGTGTTATTTATTTTTCAGCATTGGGTTTTATATAGCAAAGTTTTTTGAGTGTTTATTGTTTACACCTATTCACCCCCCTCTAGGTGTTTTTTCTCCTATTTAGATCCAATTATACATAACCCAACAATTTTCACCTGTGTGCAGTCCTCCGAAAAATCCAGAAAAATCACGGTTGTGATCCTCGCGACGAGTAGATGCAAATCGAGTATTTATACTTCTCATTCCGACACCAAGCGCCCGAATCAACCCCGTTGCGCCACGTGGCCCCGAACAGCAAACAGCGGGTTCGGCCAACCCGCTCGCGACACGTGGCCGCGCCCCCGCGCTGCTCCCCCCGCATCAACGCCTCGGTCACCGTGCCCACATGCGCGCATGTCGCGCTGCCGGCGCCCACTCCACGCACGCATCCCGAGGCACCTGTCGTCCTGCTCCGTGGACCACGCCTGGTGTGCCAGCCAATCCAAAGATGCCACGTGTCCACAACGCGCCAATGGGAAGACGCCACGTGGCACACCGCCCACTACACTGCACCTGCCCCGCTCCTCGCGTAGACCAAGCGCACGTGGATCGGCCAACTAGCGGCCGCCACGTGGCCCCGCCCTGGTCCACAGCTCCCCACGCTCTCCCGTAGACCACTCCTCGCGAACCGGCCAACCGAAATCCGCCACGCGTCCATCCCCCGGTGCACGCCAAGCACCGTGGACCGAGCGGCCCGAGCCTCTGCCCGCAGCCGCTGCCCGCCGCCGCGCCGCCGTGCTCCGCTGCCTGTCCGTCGCCGCCGGCGCTGCCCCGGCCGCCGGAACAGTACCTGTAATATCATAGATTTTGTAACACTTAATACCTCCTGCTAATAAAGTTTCCATTTAATGTAACTAATGTAACGGGTTTACTTATGTCATTAATTCGGAGGTGCGGGTATTTTTCTGTGATAGAGCTCGGAAAACGGAGAACGCCAGTGCGATCGGATCCGGATTCCGACTTACGGAACTCCCGGAAAGGGGTAGAAAGTGATCGCAATGGCCAGGGGGTGCATCGAAATCCGCGTAAGTGATTTGGCACGCTTTCCGAGGAAACAGATAGAATTATCTTTAAAGGAATTATCCCGAAGGATCTTAAATGAGGAATTAATTAATTAAGGAATTAATTAATTGGGGAATTAATTAATTAAGGAATTAATTAATTGGGAATTTAAAATACCCAATGTGATTTTTGTTGTACAAAAAGATATTTCGTTATCTTCTCCCGAAAGAAAGAGAGAGAAAAGGAAAAAGAAAGACGAAACCGTAACCGGAGGAAACGAGAGGAAAGGCGAAACCCTAATCGGAAGAGAACGGTGGAAAAGAAGGTGAAGGCTAAAGGATCCAAACCCTCCCGACGAACGTGCCAAAATCGGGAGCGTGAACGGATAGCCGTCTCCTATGATTAGAGGTAAACTAATTTTATTTTCGTATAGTTTCGCTCGGTTTTTGGGTATCGGTCTTTCATGGAGTTTAGGAGTAGCCGTTTGCTACCCAACGTATCGCGCCGCGAAGCCCTAAGGCATCGCCGCGCGACCGTAATGCGCGCCGCGCGGGGGTCGGTGCCCGCGCGGCCGCGGCAAGCGCCGCGCGGGACCGTTGCCCACGCGGCCGCGGCGGGTGCCGCGCGGCGGCGGTGCATGCCGCGCGGGGCCTTGCGCGCGCGGCTGCAGCATGTGCCGCGCGGGCGGGTGCCCGCGTGGCGGCGGCAGCGCATGCCGCGCGGGCGGGTGCCGCGCGGCTGCAGCTTGTGTCGCGTGGGCGGGTGCCCGCGCGGCGGCGGCAGCGCGTGCCACGCGGGCGGGTGCCGCGCGGGGCCTTGCCCGTGCGGCTGCAGTCTTGTGCCGCGCGCGCACGTACCCGCGCGGCGGCGGCAGCGCGTGCCACGCGGGTGGGTGCCGCGCGGCGGCGGTGCATGCCGCGCAGGGCCTTGCCCGCGCGGCTGCAGTTTGTGCCGCGCGGGCGGGTGCCCGCGCGGCGGCGGCAGCACGTGCCGCGCGGGGCCATGCCCGCGCGGCCGCGGCTAATGCCGCGGGGGCGGGCGCCCGCGCGGTTGCGCCGCGCGGGGTTGGTGCCCGCCCGGCCGCGGCAATTGCCGCGCGGGGCCGGCGCCCGCGCGGCCGCGGTTTGCGCCATGCGGAGCTGAGGTCCGCACGATGGCGGATGAGACCGCGCGGGGTTGGTGCCCGCGCGGCCGCGGCGTGCGCCGCGCGGAGCTAGAGTCCGCGCGGTCACGACGAATGCCGCGCGGGGCCGATGCCCGCGCGGCCGTACGACACGCGACCCCGCGGGGGGCGGCCGCGTCGCTCAAACGTGCGCGGGCGCCACCGCCGGGTCAAGTGTCCTTAGTGTTTTTGAGTTGTTGGGCTCGGTTTATCCACTACTATATTGTTGATCTAACCACGGCTCTTTTGGGGACTACTTCTAGGTCCGGGCGTCAACAGAGAGAGAGGTTCGGTCTCCGGAGTACGCGTTTCGCAAAATTGAGGTGGGTAGGTGTTGGTTATTACCTGTGTGGTGTCGTTTCCGGATACTCGTTTTGATAAAGTAGATATGTTTAAAGTTTGACTAACCCCATAGCATGTGAATCCCTTTTATGATGTCAATCAAAGCGGCTGCGGTCGCTGGTGCGGTATACTATTCTGATTAAATCGGCTGAGGTCGCAAGGCAATAAATATACTCATATTGCTTACACGCACACCGGCAGTTTGGCCACTGCAGAGGGTGTATTTTTCCGGAAAGATGGTAAGACATTTACCCGTGTACCCCACAAGGTGAGGTTAGTGGGGACCCCTCAAGGGGAGGCGGCTGCTACTTGGGCAGTCGATGGGTTGGAGGCACCAAGAAGATGAGTACGGTATTGGGGTTGGGGCCCAAATTATTCTGAATGCTGGGGTAGGTGCCCAGCGGGATTTTCAACAGGGATTTAGCGATACATGAGGGGGAGGGGGAAAGTAAATGCTCCGGTGATTCGGTGTGTTCATTCTATTATTGTGTTTACTTACATATTTCTACTTTATCAGTCACTGACAACCCACACTGTGACAGGTTCGAGTAGGGCTGGAATCCGGGACGACGGTGAGGCATCCGTTAGAGGACATTAGCCGAAAGGGCTAGTAAAACGATACGTTACTTTCTTTACTTTTGGTTATTTAGTTATACTATGGTTAGTTTAGTTGTGATTCATTTACTGTGGTTTCTGATGGATGTTGGGATGAGGTTTATCTTGTAATTAACTGTGAATGTTAGGATGTGTAATTGCGGCTTGTTTTCAAATACAAACCGGTTTCAAAAGTGTTTTCAAAGCAAGTGCCGTGTGGGCACCGATTTCAAAACCCGTGGATTTATCCTTTCAAGTTAATGGCCGCGCAAAGAGTTTGCGAAAACGTTTTAGAAAGCTGGGTGTCGAGTGGGCACCGATTTTCAAAACCCATGGGTTTATGCTATAGTCTTATAGAATAGCGGTGATGATGTGAAATAATATATTCTCTCCTCTTTGCCTGTCATGTTTGGAATGGTTAAAGTATTCGACTTGTTGGCAACGCCGTGCATATACAAAGGAGACTCCGCCCGTTTGGGGAGTGAATTTGTATATGCGGCGGGTCTGATACGCGCCGAAGGCAAGGTTCAGTAAAATATTTTAGAAAAAAAAAATGGGTACGTTTTTCGCAATGTTCGAACCTCCGGGGCGTGACAGATTTTATGGTATTAGAGAAAACAACTTTAACCAAGGTGATCATGACCAACATCCACAGAATGTAATGACACAAGTGACTAACTAAGTTGATAACCAAAGTGTAGGTGTGTCACGTACGAGCGTGAGCGCGGGGAAATAAGGGATTGAGTCCCAGGGTTAGTAGGTCAAGGTGCCAGGTTTTCTTAGAAACATCAGGACTAACTTGGTTTCTTTGTATGCACGGTTAATGGCCCAAAACCGCTCTTCAATCGATGGTGCAGAAGAGGATACGATGGTTCCGGCAACAGTGAAGAATCGGCTACTCCAACAAGGGAGTACGCGACTTGGCTTAGCGCTTTCCCTCTTTTGTTAGGGAAGACGAACCCCACACGGCTCGCCTTCACAAGGATGGTCTACATAGCGACGCTATTCGGGTAATACCGACGGTGGGTTTACCCGCTTACCGAGAAGTGATCGACAGGACGACGGTGGTGGGGCGGAAATTGGCCGTTTCACGCACCCGGCAGAAGAATCATGAGCCTGCAGGGGGCCGAAAAGACCCCAGCCATAACCCGGGAATGACTTGCCCAACGGGAGCCGACCACCCCAGTATCCGAAGACACCGCAAGGAACCTGAAACACATCAGACAAGGGAATCGATACATCATGGAGTATCGACAAGAATATGTAAGACGGATTGCGGACCAATACCTTCGAAGTTGTGCAAGCGGTGAAACTTCACACCTTCCAGAAAGTGGCGGATAGGGCCACCATAGTGGAGCGCGGATTCGTGGTGACGCGCGCCCGACGAGAGGACTCGGAGTACAACAAGGACAAGAAACGACCCCAGCCCCTCTTCGGAGGGGGGACTTCCTAGCAGGGACCGGCCATACATCACCTACAGAGGGGCACCCCGGGGGATTATTCATTTTCGGAAGCACGACCATTGCTGCTGATGTGACAAACTGGGACAGTCCCGCATTAACTGCCCCGAACCCGGGAACAATTCTTCGGAGTCGCGACACGGATGAGAGGTCTTATGCGACGACACGACAAAGGACGCACTACCCGAGGGAAGTAGTAGCAGGAAAGGCCATTTACGAAGAGTAATGTTGGTCTTGACCCCAGGAGAACCCTTAGAAGTCAAATACTTTGTACTTTCCTGCCCAATAAGGATGCGAAGACTTAGTTGTCTTTGGTGTTGGCCATTTATTTATGGGTCAAATACGTCCAACCTCCTGCCACGAAACAATAGGCCCAGGGGACTAGTGAGTTGGGTTGGGTGAGCCCAATAGGTTGAGTGGGCTGCGGTCCACAATAGACCTAACGGCAAGAGGCCCAACAATAGACCCAACGTCCAGGTGGGTTGAGTCCGGTCGAGATCTGTGGCGCGGTGTATGCCCGCTTTAAGTGAATCGGTTGCGCACCTCTAAAAGCTCAAGCTTTTGGGATTAATGGTTGGTGCCAACGATCCGACATTTGGGACTTAATGGTGTCACCGCTAAGAGAATTCGAGGGGATACTCGAAAGGGATTGGCTTACTGAGTATCAGGTGCTAGTCAATTACGAGAAACCGAATGTGCCATCTTGGGGCACACCCGTTCTATTCGTATGGAAGAAGGACAGGAGTCTACGATTGTGCATCGACAATCGGGGAATAGATATGGTCATAGTAAAGAACAAATACCCCTCGCCTTGGATTAATGACCTTTTCGACCAACTACAGGAGCGACGGTGCCCTCAAAGATTGATCTACAGTCTGGCTGTTGCCAGTTTAGAGTCCGGAGAGATGACATACCGAAAACAGTCTTTCGAATTCGGTAAGGTCGTTACGAGTTTATGGTTATACCGTTTGGACTCATAGTCGCTCCAGCGGTGTTCATGAAGGTGATGAACAGGATCATGGAACCTTTCTTAGACCAGTTTGTAGTGGTCTTTATAGATGACATCCCGATCTACGCTCGCAAAGACAAAGAGCACGAGGAACACTTGCGAGTGATCCTCCAGACCCTCCAGTACCAGAAATTGTATGTCAAACTCAAAAGGGGTGAGTTCTGGCTCCGCGAGGTAGACTTGTTGGGACACATGGTCTCAGTGTCGGGAATAGTGGAGGACCCGAGGAAGATAGAATCCGTGACCGACTGGGCTCGGCCAACAACGGAGACAGAAAACCGAAGCTTCCTAGGACTGGCGGGGTACTACAGACGCTTCGTGGAAGGCTTCTCAAAAATAGCCACTCCCCTGAGTCGACTAACCCGGAAAGGGGAGGAATTCGTCTCGTCAACCCAATACCAGAAGAGCTTCGAGGAGCTTAAGGACAAACTCACGCAGGCACCGGTGCTCACGATGCCACAGCCCGGTGAGGACTACGAGATCTATTGTGATGCATCTCGAAGCGGACTGGGAAGCGCATTGATGCAACAGGGGAAAGTCATAGCATATGCATCAAGACAGCTCAAGGATTATGAGCGGAACTATTCTACACACGACTTGGAGCTCGCGGCAGTCGTGTTTGCGTTAAAGCTCCGGAGGCACTACCTCTACAAGGCGCACTGTAATGTGTATTCCGACCACCAGAGCCTCAAATACTTGTTTACGTAAAAGGAATTGAACTTACGGCAACGACAGTGGTTGGAACTACTGAAGGACTACGATTTGTCCATCCATTACCACCCCGGAAAGGCAAACGTGGTGGCCGATGCCTTGAGCCGGAAGGGACAGGCGGGGGAGACGGCACTGAGCGCCCTTACCCAACAGGATCGGCTAATTGCTCAATTCTCGCAACTGAGACTGGAGGTAGTGCCAGCAGGAGCAGTTACAAAATTTCTGTCCTTAGTAATAAAGCCTACGCTGATAGAGAGGATCGCAGAAGTCCAAGCGACGGACCCACAACTACAGCAGGTGCGGGACAGGTCATCCTCGGAACCAAGTAGGGACTTTGTGATCGGCGTTGACGACGTGTTGAGGTCCCAGGGACGAGTCTGCGTGCCTGAGGTGCCGGAATTAAGAAAAGAAATTCTGGCAGAAGCGCGTAACGCCCCTACACTGCGCATCCCGGAGGTACAAGAATGTACAGAGACCTGAGGCAGACCTTCTGGTGGCCTAAATTAAAGAACGATGTGGCGCAGTTCATGGCACGATGTTTGGTGTGCCAACAGGTGAAGGCGGAACATCAGAGACCGGCGGGAAAACTACAACCGTTGCCCATACCGGAGTGGAAATGGGAACGGGTCACCATGGATTTTGTGACCGGTTTTTCGCGATCGCAACAAGGACATGACACGATATGGGTCATTGTGGACCGTCTGACGAAATCGGCCCACTTTATACCGATTCACACGACGTGGAGTAGAGACCGGCTGGCGCAGACCTATATCGGCGAGGTGGTGAGGTTGCATGGAGTACCGTCATCCCTAACTTCGGACAGGGACACACGCTTCGTGTCAAACTTCTGGCGGAGTCTGCAGCAGGCACTAGGAACCAAGCTGCAGTTTAGCACGGCATTTCACCCGCAGACAGACGGGCAATCGGACCGAGTGATCCAGATTCTCGAAGATATGCTTCGAGCTTGTGTGCTAGACCTGGGGGAGGGATGGTCGCGATACCTACCCCTCGTGGAATTTGCCTACAATAATGGCTATCAAGCCAGTATTCAGATGGACCCGTACAAAGCCTTGTACGGACGCCGGTGTCGATCGCCTATTTGCTGGGACGACTTAGGAGAGCGGAAGCTCTCGGGGCCAGACCTCGTAGAGGAAACAGAAGCAAAGGTGCGCCTTACCAGGCAGCGGTTGTTGACCGCCCAGAGTCGGCAGAAAGGTTACGCGGACCAGAGGCGACGGGAATTGAAATTTTCGGTAAGGGATCATGTGTTGTTACGCGTGTCACCGTCTAAGGGGACAAGACGGTTCGGCATACGAGGGAAGTTGAGCCCACGGTGTGGGACCGTTCGAAATCTTGGAGCGCGTGGGCCCGGTGGCGTACCGGTTGGCCTTACCGCCAAATCTTGAACGGGTGCATAACGTTTTCCACGTTTCAATGCTCTGGAAGTACTTATCTGATCCGTCGCACGTCCTCGACGCCTCGGTCGTTGAACTGCGGGAAGACTTGAGCTTCGAAGAAACGCCGATGCGGATCTTGGCAAAAGAAGAAAAGTGGGGTGTCCCGGAATCTCCGTGCGTCTCGACCGTGTGCTTGGTGGTGAGAAAACACCTATTTTTGGTGTATCGAGTCCGTTGTGCGTCGAATGGATGCCAAAAACGGACTCAGCGGGCGAAAACAGTCAAAATTGGCTATTTACGGGCGTAAATGGGCTAACGGGCCCATTTTTAGCTGTGGGCCGGTCCACGGCCCACCCGCGTGCACCGGGAGCACCGAACCCGCGCCGCTGCCACGTGGCGGGCGCGGGTTGGTACATCCGGTCGCAAGCACGGGCGGGGCGCGGCGACCCAGGTGCCAGCGCGGGGGCGTGGGCGCACGTGGGTGGGCGCCACGCGGCCGAAGCGCGTTGGGCGTGCCAGCCCACGCGCTGACGCGCGCGGGGATGCAGCGCGGGCCAGCACGGGGTTTGCGCTGGTGGCGACACGTGGCGGGCGCCTACTCGCCCGCGGCGCGCGACAGGACGCGACGGGGCGCGTGTGGTCCCGGTGTGGCGCTGGTGTTGCCACGCGTCGGCTTCCGGGTGGTCGCGCTCGGGCGCGCGTGAGGCGCGGTGCCACCACGTGGCGGCCTGCTGTGGCAGGCGTGGCGCGGGGGAGCTTCCGGGTTACTGTAGCAGTGCCCGAGAGGGGTTTCGGGCGCCCGAATGTGGATTTCGGGCGCCCGAATTTCGGGATTTTGGGCTATTTAAGCCCAAATGGACCCCTTTTTCCTCCTTTTGCCTCTTTTGCTCCTTCCTGCACGCATGAGGGAGAGAGAGAGAGCGATTGGGAGAGATTTCGGGGTGCCGCGAGCACACCGTTTGTGCCATGGATCGCGCGCGAAGTGTCCTTTGGAGCCGGGCAATCGCATGGGTGCTTGTTTGGCGAAGTGCCGACTTTAAGGTTGGTTTTGCTCGTCATTTTACTGTGTTTTTCGGCACAGTTTTGGGGTTCACCTTTTTGGTTTTTTTTGGTTTTTACCCCTTGTCCTTATGCTTGTTAGGGACCGTTGTTTACCCCTTCGTTTTGCGTGCGGACCCCGGCGGCGTGCTCCGTTTTGCGTGCGAACTCCGTCGGCGTGCGCCGTTTTGCGTGCGGACTCCGTTTTGCGTGCGGACTCCGGCACCGTGGTTCATTTTGCGTGCGGACTCCGTCGGTGTGCACCGTTTTGCGTGCGGACTCCGGCACCGTGCTCCGTTTTGCGTGCGGACTCCGTCGGCGTGGACCGTTTTGCGTGCGGACTCCGTTTTGCGTGCGGACTCCGTTTTGCGTGCGGACTCTGGCATCGTGCTCCGTTTTGCGTGCGGATTCCGACGGCCTGCTCCGTTTTGCGTGCGAACTCCGTTGGAGGCTAGGAATCGCGTGGAGGCCAATTGCAAGTGTCTACGAGCAATTGGTGGCTTACCGAGGTGGGTGGCTTCGCTTTCAGGATCTATGGACTGTGCACTAATTCTATTGATGTAGAATCATGCATGATAGTGATTGGACTTGGTAGCATGCTAGAATTTGAATGTTAATATTCTTTGTATTTATCTGATGATCGTATGATCTCTTCTGCTTCCTACCACCTGTTAAATATTCGTTATCTTGGAACCTGACCTAGCACCCCCGTCATATGTTGCATGTGTAACCAGACCAGTAGAAAACCCTCACTTGGGCTAGGGTTATTTATGTTTAGACATCCACACATTATGTTTCATTCCTGGACTTAGTGTTATCCTCGCCCGGGTAGTGGGCCGAGCGGTCGGGACTTCTTTTTAGTGTGGGATGCATTTGCACTCGTGCTTGGGAGCAGAGTGGAGTTTGGTAGATGTAGTGGATCGCTTGTCTGTACCGGGAACCGTTTGGGGTAAACGGTGGCCCCGCGAGGTCTTGTTTTCCCCTTTTTGGGTTGTCGCCACTGTGTTAGTGGCAGTAGTTTACTAGTGTTAGCCGGACCTAGAACCCAGAACCCTTTCGACATACACATGATTTTAGTCTACCAATGTTTTCTTCCAAGCATCGAAGGGCAGCTGGAGTCTGTTCTTGTTTGATTGGACAAAGGCATCAGCCCTTCGGGGTTTGGGTAAAACACTTGTTTTCTAACTGTTTTTCTAAAAAGAACTAAAAATCATTAAAAATGGATTTCTTCTCAAAACAAGATAGCTTTTCAAAAAGGGTACTACTTTTAATCCTCACCCTGTGTGGGTTGAGTGAAAATGGTTTTCAATAACAAATGTCACCTTTTTCCTGTAAATCTCCCCACTCGAAAGGATTCGAGTGGTCTGGGTTCTAGGGGCCGTTCCTTTGTCGGGACGAAAGCCACGGGGGCCGAGCCTGGAACCTGTTCTTGTTTGATAGGGTTGTAGGTGTAGGTCTCCCGGGACTTTCGGGCCCTGTTGGTGTCTTCTGCGTGTTGTACCGAGATTGTTGTGTTCCCGAACTATAAGGGGGTCGAGAACTTCGATAGGCGGAGCCTAGAGTCTGTTCTTGTTTGATAGGGTTCTAAGCACCGTCCTATCGGGTTTCCGAACCCTTATGGTGTCGGTCTTTCCTGTGAGTTTAGTGTTCTGTTGTGGGAGCCGCCTGGTGGACGGTGGCCCTGGCTGTGTGGTTTTCCAACCTGTAGTGAGCGTTGGTGTTGTTAGTCGATCTTGTGATCGTAGTTTGGACTATAGCCTGCATGAGCCATATTGAGCTCGACAGAGATACGCGGATACTTTCCTCGGTGGGGTAGCGCCCCTCGAGTGCCACTCCGGAGTTGGGCCTGTTACTTGCTATCGCGACTTGTCGACGCAGTCCCTCTGGCTGGGCCAGTTTTGGCAGTCACGGACACCCTACGGTAGACCCGTCCTGTTGAGGATGTGCGGCAGTAGGTGGGCGCAGGTTTGACTGGACCCTTTGCGGCAGTCAGTGTAGATTGGGTGACTGTACTTTGGGAGTTAGTAGATGCATCATGTTTCCATCTGTTCCACTCCTTGAGCATCTAGATAGAGGCATAGTAGCTGTAGAGTTACTTTTCCAGCCCTTTCATTTCAGTTTTATATTGTTACTTTATGCCTCTAGTAGACTTAGTGGGCAGACCGTCGGGCTTGTTGGCGGCACCCACTGAGAACTACTTGGGACGTAGTTCTCACACCCGTCGTGGTGTCTTTTCCCACAGGGACTTCTACTCCTGCTCCTGCTGCTCCTGTTGCTGATCCAGCTGATCGAGGTAAGGGAGTCGCGAGATAGATCCCTACCAGTCATCGTCCTCCTGAGAGAGTAGATGTACCCCTTTACTTTTTGAGAGTTCTTGTTGAGAGACTTTTGTAGTGAGGTATAGAGTTGTACTTTTATTTTACTGCTTGAGAGATTTATATTTTTTTGGGGAGGAGTTTGAGTTGTATATATTTTCATTTTTCAGCAGTTTACTTCCAGCTCTGATATCTGTATAGTATAGTTGATCTTTTGCAGGTTAGTCGCTTCGTCTATACGGGGCTTCCCGTATGGGCGGCGGATCTGTTGGCGAGCCCGGGTCGCAGTTTCGACGCCGGGGCGTGACAGATTAGGTGGTATCAGAGCCTAGGATGTAGGTCATTGTGGACTTAGAAACCCTAGGCTTGTGGTTGGACATTAGGATGACTACGTGAGAGTCGTGACTTTTAGCGAGAGTCCTGATTGAGTTTTATACCTCTCCCAAGGGACGGGATGAGTGATTAGCATGTTTATTCTCCTAAGCGATTATGTTGGCTGCAGACAACATAATGCTAGGGAATGGATGACATGTCTTAGACTTTCGCTGGATTGGGTCGAGTGTTATTTGGTATTGTCCTGATGTTTGCATGTGTATTGCAGGTGGGCACGATGCCTCCCCGACGCAGGGTACAGACGCGTTCTCAGCCTTCCCCCTCCGATGAGCCGGGGCAGAAGGAGCCAGCACAGGGTCAGCAGAGTGAGGTGCAGGAACTTCGGGCTCAGATGGCCCAGTTGGCAGAGGCTGTTCGGCGCCAGGAAGAGGCTACACGGCGCCAGGAGGAGGCCATGGGTCGGATGACGCTTAAGTTGGAGCAGAGGGTACAGCCAGCTGTAGCACCCCCAGGGAGTTTCCCCGCACCTTCGTCGCCAGCTGTGGCACCCCCAGTTGTACCAGCAGTGCAGGTAGCCCCTATTGCACCAGATACCGGTAGACAGCCGTTCGGGACGGCAGGACAGTTGACCCGGGCAGAGCAGCGAGAGGTGGTGGATTTGTTGTTGAGATTCCGTCAGTTTAACCCACCTCATTTTTTGGTGCAGAATTCTGAGCCGTGGGAGGCAGAGTCGTGGATCACAGCTATGGAGCGCCATTTCGAGAGCTTATTTATCGAGGAGCGGTTTCAGGTTCTATTGGCGACTCACTTTTTGGAGCGCAACACCGAGGCCTGGTGGCGGCGTGTTCGACTAGTTGGTCCACCTGGGACCCAGCTGCTTACTTGGGCGGAGTTCCGCAGTCTACTTCTTGGAGCCTTTTTCCCGGAGAGCGTCAGGCAGAGGTTGGAGGAGCAGCTGAGGAATCTCCGACAGGGAGATCGGCCCGTGCATGAGTACATTGCGGAGTTCAACCAGTTGTTGGCTTGTGTACCGCACGCGGCTAGGGATGAGGTGCACCGGATCTACATGTTTGAGCGAGGACTGCGCCGTGATATCTACCAGTTTGTCCGCTCGCAGAGATTGCAGACTCTGGATGCCTCTATGGAGCAGGCCCTCTATGTGGAGCACGGAGAGGCGGTTATGGTCGAGATGGCCCCAGCTCCCGCAGGGATTTCGGGGGCGAAGCGCCCAGCATCGGATAATGAGGGTCAGATGAGCCGGCAGGGACCTCCGAGACCTCCACGATCTCATCCCGAGGGTCGTGGGTTTCGTAGGCGCCAGAGATCAGGTGGGCCCCCGCAGCAGCAGCAGTATCGGCAGCAGCGACAGGAGCGGTGTGTCATCTGTGGCGGGCCTCATCCACCGTCGCAGTGTGATCAGAGACAGGGGCGGTGTTTCCTATGTGGAGAGTTGGGACATTTCCGCGCAGCTTGCCCCCAGGCCATTTTGTCAGTGCGACCGATTGCGACAGCACCCCCCTTGCCTATCTATGCAGCGGAAGCCCCTCTGGCACACCATCAGACAGAGTGGGCCACGACGTCGGGACAGACGGGACGACGATCTGCAGCACCCAGTGGACGGGTTTATGCAGCCCTGGTGGAGGACATCCCGGCAGCGGATCATGTCGCAGCAGGTATGATTTTATTTCTGTTAGCTGAGTTGAGCATTTCGAGAC
Source organism: Tillandsia leiboldiana (assembly GCA_029204045.2). Lineage (NCBI taxonomy): Eukaryota > Viridiplantae > Streptophyta > Magnoliopsida > Poales > Bromeliaceae > Tillandsia > Tillandsia leiboldiana. The sequence goes on along the minus strand of CM055077.1, from coordinate 13,444,155 downwards.
CGCTGCATTCTTCTGCATTATTAGTAGAGTATCTGCATCAGCATCTTTGCATGGGTGTGGGTTAGGAATTTATGCTACATGTTTTAGCGTTTGGATTCTTCCCAGTATCCTACGAGTAGAGGAGGATCGCGGTGTTTGATCAGTGCAGTTGAGACTTGGGACTTCACCTGCTGATGTGGCGATTCAAGGACAGCTCCAGGAATTGGATTGAGCACATAGGTTGGACTGGTTGGTGCGGTGCCGTGCTACGACTGATAATGGAATGAGAGCAGTTACCCTTATGCGAGTTGGACAGGAGGAGTTCATTTTTCTCGGGTTGCCGGCGTATCCTTCCAGCAGCATGGGCTTTAGCGACTATGGACAGACGCCGCCTCGGGAGCAGTTGTGACGTTTAGGACTAGAGGTTGTGTCCTTAGGAGTCTCGGTTAGTGGTAGCTTTCGTTTTTGTAGCCACAGCAGGAACGGCACCAACACTTCTCTCCCTTTTCTCGCCTTTGTGCTGAAATTTACGAATAGGATGAAAACTCCGAAAGATTGCTCCAGAAATGGAGACAGTGCCCGAACCTGTTCTTGTTTGATTGGGGCGAAGGCACTGATCTTTCGAAATTTTCGGACTTTTCGCTAGTTTCAGCTGTTTTCTAAATCGAGGGTTGGGGTTGATGACTTTCCTGCTGGTGGAGCCGTACCTTTCTTGTTAGTTTAGTGTTTGAGTTCTTTGGGTTGATTTGATTGTTTTAGTTTTGTTGTTGTGGTGTGTTTTAGTTTCGGGGCCGAAACTTTTTTTTAGTGGGGGAGAGTGTGGTGTCCCGGAATCTCCGTGCGTCTCGACCGTGTGCTTGGTGGTGAGAAAACACCTATTTTTGGTGTATCGAGTCCGTTGTGCGTCGAATGGATGCCAAAAACGGACTCAGCGCGCGAAAACAGTCAAAATTAGCTATTTACGGGCGTAAATGGGCTAACGGGCCCATTTTTAGCTGTGGGCCGGTCCACGGCCCACCCGCATGCACCGGGAGCACCGAACCAGCGCCGCTGCCACGTGGCGGGCGTGGGTTGGTCCATCCGGTCGCAGGCACGGGCGGGGCGCGGCGACCCAGGCGCTAGCGCGGGGGCGTGGGCGCACGTGGGTGGGCGCCACGCGGCCGAAGCGCGTTTGGCGTGCCAGCCCACGCGCTGACGCGCACGGGGACGCAGCGCGGGCCAGCGCGGGGTTTGCGCTGGTGGCGACACATGGCGGGCGCCTACTCGCCCGCGGCGCGCGACAGGACGCGACGGGGCGCGCGTGGTCCCGGTGTGGCGCTGGTGCTGCCATGCGTCGGCTTCCGGGTGGTCGCGCTCGGGCGCGCGTGAGGCGCGGTGCCGCCACGTGGTGGCCTGCTGTGGCACGCGCGGCGCGTGGGAGCTTCCGAGTTACTGTAGCAGCGCCCGAGAGGGGTTTCGGGCGCCCGAATGTGGATTTCGGGCGCCCGAATTTCGGGATTTTGGGCTATTTAAGCCCAAATGGACCCCTTTTTCCTCCTTTTGCCTCTTTTGCTCCTTCCTGCACGCGTGAGGGAGAGAGAGAGAGCGATTGGGAGAGATTTCGGGGTGCCGCGAGCGCACCGTTTGTGCCGTGGAGCGCGCGCGAAGTGTCCTTTGGAGCCGCGCAATCGCATGGGTGCTTGTTTGGCGAAGCGCCGACTTTAAGGTTGGTTTTGCTCGTCATTTTACTGTGTTTTTCGGCACAGTTTTGGGGTTCACCTTTTTGGTTTTTTTTGGTTTTTACCCCTTGTCCTTATGCTTGTTAGGGACCGTTGTTTACCTCTCCGTTTTGCATGCGGACCCCGGCGGCGTGCTCCATTTTGCGTGCGGGCTCCGTCGGAGTGCGCCGTTTTGCGTGCGGACTCCGTTTTGCATGCGGACTCCGGCACCGTGCTCCCTTTTGCATGCGGACCCCGTCGGCGTGCACCGTTTTGCGTGCGGACTCTATTTTGCGTGCGAACTCCGGCACCGTGCTTCGTTTTGCGTGCGGATTCCGACTGCGTGCTCCGTTTTGCGTGCGGACTCCGGTAGAGGCTAGGAATCGCGTGGAGGCCAATTGCAAGTGTCTACGAGCAATTGGTGGCTTACCGAGGTGGGTGGCTTCGCTTTTAGGATCTATGGACTGTGCACTAATTCTATTGATATAGAATCATGCATGATAGTGATTAGACTTGGTAGCATGCTAGAATTTGAATGTTAATATTCTTTGTATTTATCTGATGATCGTATGATCTCTTCTGCTTCCTACCACCTGTTAAATATTCGTTATCTTGGAACCTGACCTAGCACCCCCGTCATATGTTGCATGTGTAACCAGATCAGTAGAAAACCCTCACTTGGGCTAGGGTTATTTATGTTTAGACATCCACACATTATGTTTCATTCCTGGACTTAGTGTTATCCTCGCCCGGGTAGTGGGCCGAGCGGTCGGGACTTCTTTTTAGTGTGGGATGCATTTGCACTCGTGCTTGGGAGTAGAGTGGAGTCTGGTAGATGTAGTGGATCGCTTGTCTGTACCGAGAACCGTTTGGGGTAAACGGTGGCCCCGGGAGGTCTTGTTTTCCCCTGTTTGGGTTGTCGCCACTGTGTTAGTGGCAGTAGTTTACTAGTGTTAGCCGGACCTAGAACCCAGAACCCTTTCGACATACACATGATTTTAGTCTACCAATATTTTCTTCCAAGCATCGAAGGGCCGCTGGAGTCTGTTCATGTTTGATTGGACAAAGGCATCAGCCCTTCGGGGTTTGGATAAAACATTTGTTTTCTAACTGTTTTTCTAAAAAGAACTAAAAATCATTAAAAATGGATTTCTTCTCAAAACAAGATAGCTTTTCAAAAAGGGTACTACTTTTAATCCTCACCCTGTGTGGGTTGAGTGAAAATGGTTTTCAATAACAAATGTCACCTTTTTCCTGTAAATCTCCCCACTCGAAAGGATTCGAGTGGTCTGGGTTCTAGGGGCCGTTCCTTTGTCGGGACGAAAGCCACGGGGGCCGAGCCTGGAACCTGTTCTTGTTTGATAGGGTTGTAGGTGTAGGTCTTCCGGGACTTTCGGGCCCTGTTGGTGTCTTCTGCGTGTTGTACCGAGATTGTTGTGTTCCCGAACTATAAGGTGGTCGGGAACTTCGATAGGCGGAGCCTAGAGTCTGTTCTTGTTTGATAGGGTTCTAAGCACCGGCCATCGGGTTTTCGAACCCTTATGGTGTCGGTCTTTCCTGTGAGTTTAGTGTTCTGTTGTGGGAGCCGTCTGGTGGACGGTTGCCCTGGCTGTGTGGTTTTCCAGCCTGTGAGTGAGCGTTGGTGTTGTTAGTCGATCTTGTGATCGTAATTTGGACTATAGCCTGCATGAGCCATATTGAGCTCGACAGAGATACGCGGATACTTTCCTCGGTGGGGTCGCGCCCCTCGAGTGCCACTCCGGAGTTGGGCCTGTTACTTGCTATCGCGACTTGTCGACGCAGTCCCTCTAGCTGGGCCAGTTTTGGCAGTCACGGACACCCTACGGTAGACCCGTCCTGTTGAGAATGTGCGGCAGTAGGTGGGCGCAGGTTTGACTGGACCCTTTGTGGCAGTCAGTGTAGATTGGGTGACTGTACTTTGGAAGTTAGTAGATGCATCATGTTTCCATCTGTTCCACTCCTTGAGCATCTAGATAGAGGCATAGTAGCTGTAGAGTTACTTTTCCAGCCCTTTCATTTCAGCTTTATATTGTTACTTTATGCCTCTAGTAGACTTAGTGGGCAGACCGTCGGGCTTGTTGGCGGCACCCACTGAGAACTACTTGGGACGTAGTTCTCACACCCGTCGTGGTGTCTTTTCCCACAGGGACTTCTACTCCTGTTCCTGCTGCTCCTGTTGCTGATCCGGTTGATCGAGGTAAGGGAGTCGCGAGATAGATCCCTACCAGTCGTCGTCCTCCTGAGAGAGTAGATGTACCCCTTTACTTTTTGAGAGTTCTTGTTGAGAGACTTTTGTAGTGAGGTATAGAGTTGTACTTTTATTTTACTGCTTGAGAGATTTATGTTTTTTTGGTGAGGAGTTTGAGTTGTATATATTTTCATTTTTCAGCAATTTACTTTCAGCTCTGATACCTGTATAGTATAGTTGATCTTTTGCAGGTTAGTCGCTTCGTCTATACGGGGCTTCCCGTATGGGCGGCGGATCTGTTGGCGAGCCCGGGTCGCAGTTTCGACGCCGGGGCGTGACAAAAAGAACCTTCGGAACCGGTCGATCCCCTACGTAAAGGTGCAATGGAGTAACCACGAGGAGCGCGAGGCGACGTGGGAACTTGAATAAAAAATGAGAGAGAGTTACCCCGAGTTATTTAGCGAGGAGTGAGATTAAGTTTCGACGACGAAACTTCTTTTAAGAGCTGAGTGGTGTAATATCATAGATTTTGTAACACTTAATACCTCCTGCTAATAAAGTTTCCGTTTAATGTAACTAATGTAACGGGTTTACTTATGTCATTAATTCGGAGGTGCGGGTATTTTTCTGTGATAGAGCTCGGAAAACGGAGAACGCCAGTGCGATCGGATCCGGATTCCGACTTACGGGACTCCCGGAAAGGGGTAGAAAGTGATCGCAATGGCCAGGGGGTGCATCGAAATCCGCGTAAGTGATTTGGCATGCTTTCCGAGGAAAAAGATAGAATTATCTTTAAGGAAATTATCCCGAAGGATCTTAAATGAGGAATTAATTAATTAAGAAATTAATTAATTGGGGAATTAATTAATTAAGGAATTAATTAATTGGGAATTTAAAATACCCAATGTGGTTTTTGTCGTACAAAAAGATATTTCGTTATCTTCTCCCGAAAGAAAGAGAGAGAAAAGGAAAAAGAAAGACGAAACCCTAACCGGAGGAAACGAGGGGAAAGGCGAAACCCTAATCGGAAGAGAACGGTGGAAAAGAAGGTGAAGGCTAAAGGATCCAAACCCTCCCGACGAACGTGCCAAAACCGGGAGCGTGAACGGATAGCCGTCTCCTACGATTAGAGGTAAACTAATTTTATTTTCGTATAGTTTCGCTCGGTTTTTGGGTATCGGTCTTTCATGGAGTTTAGGAGTAGCCGTTTGCTACCCAACGTATCACGCCGCGAAGCCCTAAGGCGTCGCCGCGCGACCGTAATGCGCGCCGCGCGGGGACGGTGCCCGCGCGGTCGCGGCTAGAGCCGCGCGGGATCAAGCTTCCCGCGTGGCCGCGGCTAGGGTAAACGCCGCGCGGGGGCCGGTGCCCGCGCGGCCGCGGCAAAAGCCGCGCGGGGCCGGTGCCCGCGCGGCCGCGGCAAGCGCCGCGCGGGACCGGTGCCCGCGCGGCCGCGGCGCGTGCCGCGCGGGCGGGTGCCGCGCGGCGGCGGTGCATGCCGCGCGGGGCCTTGCCCGCACGGCTGCAGCATGTGCCGCGCGGGCGGGTGCCCGCGCGGCGGCGGTGCATGCCGCGCGGGGCCTTGCCCGCGCGGCTGCAGCTTGTGGTCTCAACAGGTGTAAATATCACACACTCCGATTATTAATTAGGATATCGCCAATCGCCTGAATGTCACTTCAGGCCATTGCCGAGGAGGCATTATTGAAACCAAAATATTGCCACATGGCAAGTGGTTTTGTCGATATGACTGAGCCGGTTGAACCGAATCAAATGTGACAAGTGGCGTGAAAATCTGTCAACAAGTCAATTGATTTGAAATAATCGGTTAAGATTGACGATAAGGACCGAGATAAATAATCGATCATCGGGTTTATAAGACGATTGAGAATCGGTTATCGGTTTCATAAGACGATTGAGGATAAGAACGGAGATAAATAATCGGTCATCGAGTTTATTGTTGGGTTATATATAAAATAGATCTAAATAGGGGAAGAAACACCTAGAGCGGGGTGAATAGGTGTAAACGTATAAACACTCAAAAAATCGTTGCGATAAAAACCCAATGCGGAAATAAAAATAACACGCAAGATTTTTACGTGGAAAAACTCCAAACCGGAGTAAAAAACCACGGGACCGATAACACGGCGAAATCCACTAGAATTAAAACACGTACAAGGTGATTTACCGTACACACTTACGACTCAACCTTTTCCATACGCTCCTAGAGGATCTTCTCCGCTCGCTCCACGACGCTTCTCGAATCCACGATCTGCGCCCTACGCCGAATCCCCGGCGTCCAACGTCGAATCCACGACGTCCGACCGAATCCACGGTCTTCACCCAGTAGCACCCTTCGAATCCACGAACGTGCCTCGCTCCGAATCCACGAGAGCGGTTGAACCTTGAATCCACAAGGACACGCGAATCCACGCGCCGATTTTGGGGTAAATCGTTGTTTTTGGGTGGTGATGATCCGCTGAATACTTAGATCAAAGATAGATCGGAAATACCATCTAAGTATTCATTAGTTTGATTCAACTCAAGATGTGAGTATGAAAACCTAGAATCAAACTAATCAATATAGATGAAGAAACATAGAGTATTCTCTAATGATTTCCTTTCTTCTCTATATGTGGATCTTAGGCCGTATAAAAGATTATATTTTATAATGACAGCTATTTCGCTTTTATCGGCTTGCCCTAGAAAAATGAATCATAGGGTCTATTTATAGGTTAGAAACATTTGGAAGGAGATAAGAATCAAAAACCTAACATTTCTGGAATTTTGACGGACGGCGATCCGGATCGGATTTGGGCGATCCGGATTGCAGTAGCAATAAAGACGGTTTCCAGAAAACAAACGTTCGGGATCCGGATCGGAATGCCTGATCCGGATCGTTCATACATTTCAGAAAACTCAACGTTCGGGATCCGGATCGTGAGATGCTGCGATCCGGATTGAAGTAATGTATGAAACAACAACCTTCGGGATCCGGACTGTTGGCTCTGATCCGGATCCTGAACATGTCCGAACACCAGTTTTTGATTTTTATGCAATTAAAAATTCTTCCAGGTGTTTCTACACTACAAGAAGTATTCGGATCACCAATAAACTTTAGTTAAACATACCTGATCCTTTTGAATTCTTCTTTCTTGAGATTGAGTTAAATGATCCAACTTTCTTCACCTTCAATCTTCAAGACTTGAACCTTTCACGAAACTACGCCAACTCAAATTCCGTAACATTTATAAGCCGATTGAGGATAAGGACCGAGATAAGGAATCGGTCAAGATTGAGGATAAGGATAAATAATCAGTCAAGATTGAGGGTAAGGTCGGTCATCCGCTTTATAAGCCGATTAGGGTGACCCTCCAGAAGGTGTCGAAGTGCGCCGCGTGCCAACAATCAAGCGATCGGGCCGAGGAGGGATCCGCTCGGCTGGGTTCTCCTCTGGTAACTCCCCGCAACTGCAAACGACCGGTGACTGCCAAAGCGGGTTCGCGGAGCTATAAAGGGATCGCTGGTTTCGACTTAGATGAGTCGAACGCTCGTAGATAAATGTACGACTGATGAGTCGATTATAACTTTAAAGCACACACGAGGGCAAATAAAGACACGACCAATGGCCCATTTTACACTCTAAATGCAAAAATAACAAAATAAAGATACGAAGGAATGGCTGGTTTACAGTTTATATTGATAAAAAAGAAGGGGATACAAGTAGGAAAAAGGGATAGAAGGATTAATTAAGCCTACTCCTAGGAAAGTAGTAAAAAAGAAGAAAAAAAGTTAAGTTACTCCTACTCCTAGATAAATGAAGAGAGCTGGGGTGGTACCGGGCTTATGAGGTTGCCGGACCCCGATTTCGTCGGTGGTTCGGGTATTTATACACATCCCGAACCATGGTTATTGGACACCGATTTTGAATTTCGAATGATCGGCGTAATCTGAGGGAGGTTATCAAAAAATCCTCAACCATTTCCTTTTGAGTCGATCAGCCTCAATGGGATGGTCACAGCTTCCCGTCCAGGTTTATCCCCCTGATCATTGCGCCGGGGCGTAATTCTCGGCACTTTCCAGCACTGGGCGTTGCTGGTCCTTTCTGAGTTAACCCTTTAATTTCTGTGTCGAAGCACGATCTTCGGCACTTCCCTTTACTGGACGCCGCTTGTCGCTTCGGGGTCTATTACGAGATTCGCGCCCGAATCTCGCTTTCCTTCTTCTCACGATCTTTTCTTTAGGGGCTTTGGGCAACCAAGGATTGACCTTGACTTCGCCTCTTCTGTCGCTTGACTGAGGCAGTGTGATGTCTTTGGCCGTCAGACGATCCTGAGGCGACAATCTTTGTGTTGACTATTTCCTTTGTCGGCCGACTCTCCTGTCAGTTGACGCTCTCAGCCGATGACGGGTGTAGCGTCTTCGTTTTTCGAGGCGAGACGCAAGTCCTTTCTTTTTGACTCAAACCCCTGTCGAGTGATGTCTTTCAATCGATGGGTGACGCCACATGTCGTTTCTTCCTGTGGCAGAAAATTCTGGTCTAAACAATGTCCCCTCGGCAATCGGCTGACGTGTCGTTCGGACGATTGTCGAAAGCGAATTAACTCCAGGCGCTGATAACGTTGCCCTGCGATTTTCCCATACCTTGGCAGGGTCTATGCTCACTGCCCGGGGAATTTTGGGAACGGGCGTTAATCCCCCTCGGTCCTCGGCAACTTCAACTCGTGCCGTCCCCTCATTGAATGCTGCCACTTTCCGAGGAACTCCCGTTCCTTTTCGCTGGTCCATAAAAAAGGGTCGCTGCTTGCAGCTTTCTCTGCACCTAATCCCCTCCTTCATGCCGATGCTCCTGCCACGGCGTTACTTTGGTTGCAGTTTTTTCAACTTTGAGGGTGCCCTCGAGGTGGCCTCTCAAGCTGGTTTCAGGAATACTGTGTCGCCAGGTGATGAAGGGCTCTCCTCCCCTCTGGCTCGCAAAGGAATACCTTCGGAGGTAGCTTGTATGCGTGACCTTCCGATCCGAGATCTTATATCCGGCGGTTACTCCTATCTTCAGCTGCTTATAGATGGTAGTGCTTATAAAGATCTTGCACTTGGCAATGGCAGCTTCAGTGTTCCTACATGGCCGTCCTCCCTTCTTCGAGAGAAACCGCTTGCGCTTCTTCCATTGGACGCTGGGATTGGGAGTGCGGCATGAGACTTTGTATCCTCTCTCCCTCCCACTCCTGTCGGCTCTAGCGGCGGTCGGGTGTCTCCGTCTTCATAAGGCAGTGCTTGATCCTACCCCTTCAGTTAGCTTGGTGGTGGTCCTGCACTTCAACCTCTAACCGGATTCCTCGACGTTGACTTTTGTGTTTCTGAAACATTTTTGTATTTGCTCTTTTCTTGAGCCTTAAATGTATCGGTTTAATAAATGCAAAGTATTCTCTTTACCCCGCATCCTCTCAGACCGATATACAATAATGTCTCAGGTACTTTGCATCGATCGGCTTATCCATTTCCGATCTTTTCTCCGACCTTCTCCGCCGAATCTTCAGCTCATAATGTTTTAGCCGAATTGGCCTCTTTGCCTACGGCTTGAAGGTGACCTCATCTACTGAATTTTTTCGGCCTTGTTGCCATAGTCGGTGCTGCCGGCCTGTCTTTCCAAGGCCTTAACATGGCCTCGCTTGTCGGCTCCCCCCTCCGGTGTCGCTTGACCTAGGCCGGGGAACCGATGCCTGTCGTTATTTAGTTGGCTTCAATCGTAGCTCTTCTTCGACCACCAAGGCAGGGGGAATCTTACCTTAGGCCGAGTCAACCGAAAGAGTGTCGGTCCGCATCTTCTTTCCTTCGGCCTCTGTTTCGGCCGAGGACGTCGTTGGAACCTCTTCGTGGTCCCTCGGTGGCCATCTCTCACGTCGGGTTACCCTGCTGTGTTTTTGCTTGTCAGGTTCCTAGGGCTCCAATTGTTACGGCTATTTGTGTTGGCATATTTCGTGAGTTGAGTTGGTGTGTTGAGTCGGAGTCTTGAAGTGATCAAATTGTCAATCAACAATTGAAGACTCAGAGAAGATTCAACAAGATCTCAAGTTGACACTCAGTGTTTTGAGTCTTGAAGATTGAAGTTGAAGAATTGTGAATCATATACATCAATCTCAAGGAAAATGGATTCGGATTGATCAGCAATCGAAGACTTAGAGAAGATTCAACAAGAGCTCAAGTTGACACTCAGTGTTTTGAGTCTTGAAGATTGAAGTAGAAGAATTGTGGATCAATTACATCAATCTTAAGGAAAATGGATTCGGATTGATCAGGTACGTTTAACTAAATAATTTTGGTGATCCGAATACATTTGAGTGGTTTAGAAACACTTGGATAAGTTTTCATTGCTTAAAAATCAAAAACTGGACATGGGACATGTTCAGGATCCGGATCAGACATTCCAATCCGGATCCCGAAGGGTGTTAGTTCATACGCAAATTCAATCCGGATCCAAGCTCTTTCTGATCCGGATCCCGAACATGGGTTTTTGCTGAATTGTATGAACGATCCGGATCAGGCACTTCGATCCGGATCCCGAACCTTTGCTTTTCAGGAAACTGTCTGTCTCGTTACTGCAATCCAGATCGCCAAAATCCGATCCGGATCGTCGTCCTGAAAAATCCCAGAAAAGGTTAGTTTTTGATGCTTATCTCTTTCCAAAGGTTTCTAAACTATAAATAGACATTTAGGGTTTCTCAAAAACTACCGATGAATTAATTAAACACTTGAGAGCAACCCTAGAGGCTAGGTTTTTATCGTTCTTCTTTTTAGCCTCTTTTAGGTCAATTCGACGGTTCTTCCAAGATCTATCTTTTGTCGAATTGATCTAGTCTTTGCTTAGAGATTTCTTCTACGGTTCCTCAATGATAATCTAAGCAAAGGATCACCATCGAAACCAATATTTCTATCGGCTAAGTTTGCGTCGTGGATTCGACGTAGCATCGTGGATTCGGTGTGTTAAAGGCGTTTCGTGGATTCGAAACGTGTGCTCGTGGATTCGAGTGGCGTTCGTGGATTCGAACGTGTGCAGTGGGCGTGCAATCGGTGGAGCGCAAGGTCCGAAGAAGTTGAAGGAGGGGTTGAATCCGTGGAGACGGTAATCACCTTGTTATTCTTCTATTCTTAGTGTGTAGGGCCCCTAAACTCCTTACAGCTTTTTCCCATGAATCCACTGTGCAAACACCTGTTGATGGTGTATCTGGCCCATGGTGCATCAAAGGGATGCCACAGATGGACCCGGTGAGCTTTGGTTGGCTGTTTTGGCCTTCGGCTGCTTTTGCCGAATTTTAGAAAAAGGAATTTGGCCAAACAGAGGGTGGATTTGGATTCAGCGCGGAAAAACGCTTGAGAATGGTTTTTTGTTTGCTTAATTCTGAGTCCGGATGCCCAAAAGCGGGCTCCCGGAAGTTTTGGCAGTTTTTGGTGTTTGCGGGAGCCTCCGGTAAATTTTGGAGGTGGATTTTGGCGAAATGGATGTCGTTTTTGGAATCAGCGCGCGAAAACGGTCAAGATGGGCTTTTTACTTGATGTTTTTGGGTTGCGGTTACTGTTCACGCCGGAACAGTGTTTCCGGCGATCGCCGGCGGCGGCGGGCAGCGCCGGCGGGCGGCGGCGCAGCCTCGGGCAGGCGGCAGGCGGCGGCACAGGGCGCGGGCAGGGCGCGGGCAGGCGCCCGGGAGCGCGGGCAGGCGCGCGGTCCACCGCGGAGGTCGTGCGCCGGGGGCGGGCCACGTGGCGCTTTCCGGTTGGCCGGCGCTGCAGACGCGGTCCACGGAATTTGGTCCGGGTGCACGGTGGACCGGGTGGACACGTGGCGTGAGGTGATTGGTCCGGTGTTGTGCTCCCGGTCCACGCGATTGGTGGAGTCGGTGACCGGGGCAGGTGGCCGTACGGCCCGGGTCAGCCGCGACGTGCGCGGTGCACGGGGCCACGTGCGCGGTGCACGGGTTGCCGGGGCCACGTGGCGCGACGCCATTGGCTGGCGCAGGTGCGCCGGGTGCAGCGGGGCCCGGGGAAGCACAGTGCTGGGCTACGTGGTGGGCCCGAGTGGTTTCGGGCTTGCACAGTAATGGGCCGGGCCCATTACTGTAGCAGCCCGAAACCCCCCCAGCGCCCGGAAGTGGGGACACATAGGGTATTTCTGCAATTGTTTTCTTCAGCCTATTTAAAGGCAACCCGAGCCCCCTTCCTTTGCCTTTTTCTCTCAACCCTCTCACTCTCTGCCCGAGCCCCCTCAAGCAAAGTTGTTCACCTCTTCACCCTCGATCTTCCTGCCAAGTTTCAAGATTTTTGGAGGCTCGAATCCCGAGGTTCCCCATTTTACGGCGCGGCGCGACGTTGCATTCCTGGGTTCTTCTTCGGCGCAGCGACAGTGTTTTAGCTCCCCTGGGCTACCCCGAGATCATTTTGCTGTGATTCTTGCGCCGGCAGACTCCTAAGAGGTAGGACTTCATCTTTCGTTTTGGTCGCGCTTTCTCGTTTCGAGGTTTTGGCACGGATCTCGAGGCAAACGGTGACCCCTTTTTCTGTGTGGACTTCCTTGACAGCAGCGGGGTATTTTGGCCATATCTTCGCGCACGAGCATCAGACGGAAACGAGATTATACAACTTTTTCATCTACAGATCGCAAGGAACACGCTCGTATTTTTCTTGGATTTTCCTGAGGTTTATTTCGAGGTGAAAATTACTGTTTTCTCAGTGAACAGTGCACAGTTTTTAGCACAGATTTTTGTATGAGTGTACCCCCTTGCCGAATTTTTATCTTGACTTACCGAACTCGGATTTGGGCGTGCAAGGTACCGTTGCGAAGCTATCGACGCGAGGATCGCTGTGATATTTTTCTTGGAATTTTCTGGGCACTTTTTGCAGGTGATAATTTAACAGTTTTGAATCCGAGGTTGTAGGTGGTTATAAGAGCAATAATTGGGAGCCTAAGTGTAATTAGTGAGCTTTGTATTGTACCAGGAATATTTCGGGTGTGCTAAAATTGTGGGAGCAAGGATTTGGAGTTTTGGTATTTTCTTGCTGTACGGATCCGGACAGTTAGCACTTCAGGTGGGTGGTTGTTGTACTCCTCTCCTTTGGTATGCCCACTAGGAACATCAGAGTGTTCCCTCATTTTTGAGGCCCAAAGTATTATTAGTAACCTTGCATGCTCTAGGGAATTAATTATGGGTTGATTGATCGTTGATAAATTGTTATTTGATCCATGTGGAAATTGTTGGACTGCATGTATAGGGTTAAAATAATAGTTGAGGATTATAAAATTGCTAAATATTCCATGAGACTGTCACTTTAGCTTATGTCACTCTGAACTGATTACTCTTGGAAAATGGACAACATATTGACACAATGCATGATTAAACGGGTCACTTAAATATTGACATCTTTTATTGCTACACTATCTTTTGGGACTTGACTTAGGAGAAACCATGCATTTATTCTTTTCTTCTCCTAGTATTGATAGACTTGCGGCATAGTCGCTCGGGTTCGAGCGGGTGTTGGACAGTGTAGCCAGGTATTGGGGATTTGGGACAGGTTGGGCTTTTGACAGGGTGTTGCGGCGACCACGGATCTTGGGTGGTTGACCGGGTTGTTACTGTTGCATCAGATTGGGGGTTTTGGGGATCGGGCTTTCTTTAGTGGATGGAGTTTTCCACTTTGATCATATTCATGATCCAGTCCTGCTATTATGAGACAGTGGTTACAGAGATGCTTGTTACAGTGATTTCCTTACTCGTGCGGGTCGCTCCCCTCGAGGGCCACTCCGGAGTGTGCGACCGGACGGATCGAGGCCGGTCTGTTATTACTTTAGAGCTTGATCGGACGGGCCGAGGCCGATCTGTTACTTACGTTGGGGACATGACCGTATCAGGCAGTAGTCGGTCAGTATCCCCACAGATGAGATTAGCAGGCAGTGCTAGTGTCCACTGGCGTTAGATTGGGTCGTTTTGACAGGCTTCTTGATACTGATGCATACTTTCCCATACTTATTGGTTTATCATGTAGAGGCATATTAGGGGTAGCACTTCATCAGTTGTCATTCATAGCTTCACCCCCCTTTCTCTTCTTCCCCTTTTGCCTCTGATTACCTGGTGGGCATATTTGAGCTGAGGCTTTACCCACTAGGGGAGGCTACTGTTTATAGTAGTACTTACCCCCATTGTCTTTTCTTGTTTCTTTCTTCCCCTTTGTTTTGCAGAGTCCTCTGCGGGAGTTGCTGGGCCGTCAGCAACTGATCGAGGTAAGCGGATTGCAGACTAGATAGAGAGCCATCCGAGGGTTGTAGCACGTAGCTGGAGCTTTTGGGTACCTGGTCTTCTCAGACAGCTTTTGTTTATTTCTTTTTGGGTCTGGCTTTTGCCAGCTGTTTGTATTTAGTAGTGAGCTGGGAGAGACATCTGTATTTTATTCCACTGTTGTACTCTTTTACTTCCAGCTTCTGTCTGAGATACAGTAGTTTTAGTTTAGCTCTGATTATTATGCTCTTTTATTATTATTTCTTATCTGAGCAGGTTACCGATGCTTCGTGTATGTGGGAAATACCGCATGCACGGCGGATCTGTAGACGGGCCCGGGTTCTGGTTTACACCCGGGGCGTGACAGATTAAGTTGGTATCAGAGCTTAGGGATAGGTCAGTTGGGACTTAGGAAACCCTAGGCTTTTGGACAGACCCTAGGATGATAGGGCGTGAGTGGCGTAACATTTTGCGAAAGTCGGTGATTTTATAGTTGACTCTTCCTGTGAGTGAAGAGAGATCGACATAGCCTATTTCTGTTGGACCATTATGTTGGCTGCAGACAACATAAGGTGACAGAAATAGGAGGATGTCTTTTGACTTTCGCCAGATTGGGTCGTGTGGGGTTTGGTTGCTGATGCTTGGTTTCTTGTGGCAGGATGCCTCCTCGACGTCGGATTCCCACTCGGGGTGTCCCTTCACCCCCTGTTGAGCCAGAGCAGCCTACACCCCCCGAGCTTACTGAGTTGAGGGCCTTGGTGGCCCAGTTGGCGGAGGGTCAGCGCCGCCAGGAGCAGAGGTTTGATCAGCTGCTTGCTCAGAGGGAGGCACCACCCCCAGCTGTTCCTGAGGCCCCTGTGCCTCTTGTTGCACCTTTTGTGCCGTCGGCACCATCTTCGAGTAGCGGGGCTCCTGGAGCTATTCAGCCTTTGACTGCGGAGGAGGAGCGGGATTTTGCTGACAAACTCGCTGCGTTTGTTAAGCGGGGACCACCTAGATTCTCGGGGCGGGATGCTCAGCCCCGGGCTGTTGGGAGATGGCTTTCTGCGATGGAGAAGCTTTTTCGGGACTTCTTCATCGACCCGAGGTACCGAGTGCACATGGCGGTGCACTGTTTGGACGGAGATGCTGATTTTTGGTGGCAGCGGGTAGAGCCACTGGAGTTCCGAATTACTCGGCAGTTGCCTTGGGAGGAGTTCAAACGGATGGTGTTGGACACCTATTTTTCTACCAGTGTGAAGAAGAAGTTGGAGGACGACTTGAAGAATCTTCAGCAGGGCGATCGATCGGCCCATCTCTATTTTCAGGAGTTCATGGAATTGCTGAACTGTGTGCCCTTCGTCGCTCGTGACGGCCCACACCAGGTTGAGTTGTTCGAGGGAGGCCTCCGTCCAGAGATTTACACACTGGTGCATGCTCAGAGATTTCAGACTCTGGAGGCAGCCGCAGAGCATGCACAGTGGGTGGAGAGAGGCGATCAGGAGGTGGCCAGACGGAGGGCCGGGGTCGCGCAGAGTTCCGACAGGAAGCGACCAGCCCCAGAGGACGGGGGACAGGCCAGTTCTTGGAGACCGCCACGGCCGCCGCAGTCCCAGTCTTATGGCCGTGGGCGATCTGAGAGGAGAGGGCCTGGTGGACCCCAGAGACCGCAGCAGCATCAGCAGCAGCACCAGCAGCAGAGATCGCAGCAGAGGCCGCAGAGATCTCAGCAGCAGTCCTCGAGGCAGCAGCAGCAGCAGTCGAGGCATATCCGGCCATCAGATAGGTGTGTTTTCTGTAGGGGGCAGCACCCGTCAGATACATGTGACCAGAGATGGGGACGATGCTTCCGATGTGGACAGCCAGGGCATGTGCGAGCTACCTGCCCCCTTACTACTTCCTCGGCACCTTCTTCGGCATCGGTTCCATATCCCCCTCAGCAGCAGCGACCACCAGCTCAGCGGCCTTATGCTCCAGCGAGCAGGCCGTCCACTTCTTACCCTGTGGATTCTCGACCCCCAGCACCGAGCGGGCGGGTGTATGCCGCCCAATTGGCGGATTCTCCAGCGGCAGACCAGGTGGTGGCAGGTATTATTCTACTCTTTGGTATTCGAACTCGTACTTTATTCGACACTGGAGCATCTCATTCTTTCATTAGTCGAGCATTTGCATCCCTGCATGGTTTAGAGTTAGAGTCCTTGTCACATGCATTAGAGGTGCGGATTCCCGATCATATTTTGCATGTCGAGGAGCATTGTGTGGCATGCCCGGTACAGTTGGGGCCTTGGATATTGCCTGCAGACTTGCTTGTCTTGCAGCAGCTCCATGATTTTGACTTGGTGTTGGGGATGGATTGGCTATCACGGTACTCCGCCACTATCGACTGCAGAGAGAGGACGGTGACTCTTCGCGAGCCAGGACAGGAGGAGTTCATCTTCAGAGGCTGCCAGAGCACGCTATTCGCAGCGACCATTTCCTCGGCGAGGGCTAGGAGGATGTTGAGCAGAGGTTGTACTGCCTTTTTGGCCACGGTTGTGGAGGTGCCTACGGCGGCACTGGGACTCGAGGATATCCCTATTGTCCGAGAGTTCCCAGATGTGTTTCCCCCAGAGCTGACGACGATGCCGCCGGAGAGGGAGATTGAGTTCGTGATTGATGTGGTCCCTGGGACTGCACCAATCTCAAAGGCACCCTATAGGATGGCGCCAGCCGAGTTAAGGGAGTTGAAAGCCCAGCTTCAGGATCTTTTGGATAGAGGCTTCGTCCGACCCAGTGTTTCTCCGTGGGGAGCGCCTGTGTTGTTTGTTAAGAAGAATGATGGGTCACTCCGATTGTGCGTGGATTATAGGGAATTGAACAAAGTGACCATCCGAAACAAGTATCCCCTCCCTCGGATAGATGATTTGTTTGATCAGTTACAGGGAGCATCTGTGTTCTCGAAGATTGATCTGCAGTCCGGTTACCACCAGCTTAGGGTGAGGGCCGAGGACATCTCCAAGACGGCTTTCAGATCGCGGTACGGGCATTATGAGTTCACGGTAATGCCTTTTGGGCTGACTAATGCCCCTGCCGCATTCATGGACTTGATGAACAGGATTTTTCAGCCGTTTTTGGATCGGTTTGTGGTGGTGTTCATTGATGATATTCTGATCTACTCCCGGAGTGATCTGGAGCACGAGGAGCACTTGAGAACCGTGCTACAGCTTCTGCGAGAGAAAAAGCTGTATGCTAAGTTCAAAAGTGCGAGTTTTGGCTCCGGGAGGTTGCCTTTCTGGGTCATGTGGTTCAGCTGCTGGAGTGGCGGTGGATCCGGCCAAGGTGGATGCTATTAGAGATTGGCCGAGGCCGACGACCATCACCGAGGTGCGGAGTTTTCTTGGATTGGCGGGCTACTATCGGCGCTTTGTGGAAGGCTTTGCGAAGCTTTCCTCTCCCCTCACTCGTCTGACCAGAAAAGGGGTTAAGTTTGTTTGGAGCGAGACTTGCCAGAGCTGTTTTGAGGAGCTGAAGCAGAGGTTGATGACCGCTCCAATCCTTGCCCTCCAGTTATGGGGGAAGGATTTGTGATCTACAGTGATGCCTCACATAGTGGTCTGGGGTGTGTGTTGATGCAGCATGGTAGGGTAATTGCCTATGCTTCGCGGCAATTGAAGGACTATGAGAAAATTACCCTACTCATGATCTGGAGTTAGCTGCGGTTGTGTTTGCTCTGAAGCTGTGGCGGCATTATTTGTATGGAGAGCATTGCGAGATATATACTGATCACAAGAGCTTGAAGTATCTGTTCACCCAAAAGGAGCTGAATTTGAGGCAACGCGGTGGTTCGAGTTGTTAAAGGATTACGATCTGAGTATCCTTTACCATCCCGACAAGGCCAATGTCGTGGCAGATGCTTTGAGTAGGAGGACGAGTCTGAGCTTATTGATCTCGCAGCAGGCGCCGTTGGTCGAGCAGATGAGGCGGTTACAGTTGGAGGTAGTATCCCCTGGGGTCTCTGCTAGACTCATGTCTATGGTCTTGCAGCCCACTCTGTTGGAGAGGATCAGGGACACTCAGAGTGAGGACCCCCACTTGATGAGGATCAGGACGCAGCTTCAGGCGGATCAGACAGGGGATTTTTCTGTGGATAGCTCGGGAGTACTGCGGTACAAGGACCGAGTGTGTGTGCCTATGGATCAGGAGATTAGAGATCAGATTTTGAGGGAGGCCCATTTTACACCTTATACCATCCATCCTGGAGGTACTAAGATGTATAAGGACCTCAAGGCACAGTTTTGGTGGCCCGGGATGAAGCGGGACATTGGGAGATTCGTAGCTCATTGTTTAACTTGCCAGCAAGTGAAGCAGAGCATCGCGTTCCTGCTGGTAAGTTGCAGAGTCTTCCAATTCCCGAGTGGAAATGGGACCACGTCACTATGGATTTCGTCGCTGGATTGCCGAGGGCGCAGAGCGGGGCTGATGCGATCTGGGTTATTGTTGACAGACTCACCAAGTCGGCGCACTTCTTACCGGTTCAGATGACCTGGTCACTGAAGCGTTTGGCACAGTTATATCTGGATGAGATAGTGAGGCTTCACGGCATACCTGCTTCGATTGTGTCAGATCGAGACCCGAGATTCGTATCACGCTTTTGGGGGAGTTTGCATTCTGCATTGGGGACTCAGCTCAGGTTTAGCACCGCTTTCCACCCACAGACCGATGGACAGTCAGAACGCACCATACAGCCCCTCGAGGATATGTTGAGAGCGTGCGTTATGGATTTTGGAGGAGGGTGGTACCGGCACTTGTCGTTGGTTGAGTTCGCGTATAATAACAGCTATCAGGCGAGCATCCAGATGGCTCCGTTTGAGGCGTTGTATGGACGCAAGTGTCGGTCTCCCCTATTTTGGAGTGACGTGGGTGAGAGAAGGACTTTAGGACCGGATTTGCTTTTGGAGGCTGAGGAAAAGGTCAGAGTCATTCGCCGACACCTTGTGACAGCCCAGAGTCGTCAGAGGAGCTACGCCGACACTCGACGGCGAGACCTGGAGTTTTGGGTTGGTGATCATGTCTTTTTGAAGGTCTCGCCCTCGAAAGGGGTCCGGAGATTTGGAGTACGGGAAAGCTCAGTCCCCGCTTTATTGGACCCTTTGAGGTACTTGACAGAGTTGGTCCTGTGGCATACAGAGTTGCTTTACCCCCCGCGTCTGGCCGGAGTTCATGATGTCTTCCATGTCTCAGCTCTGAGGAGATATGTTTTTGACCCATCGCACGTGATTGACTTCACTTCGTTGGAGATCGGCGAGGACTTGGTCTACGGGGAGCGTCCGTTGCGGATTCTTGCTCGTGAGGTGAGGGAATTGCGCAACCGGGCCATTCCATATGTGAAGATCCTGTGGAGCAATCATGAGGAGCGAGAGGCTACTTGGGAGCTGGAGACAGAGATGAGGGATGCCTACCCTTTCTTATTCGAGACTTCTATTTGAGGTACGTCTGTTCTGTTTTCTTTGTTTCGGGGACGAAACTTTTTTTTAGTGGGGGAGGATATAGGGCCCCTAAACTCCTTACAGCTTTTTCCCATGAATCCACTGTGCAAACACCTGTTGATGGTGTATCTGGCCCATGGTGCATCAAAGGGATGCCACAGATGGACCCGGTGAGCTTTGGTTGGCTGTTTTGGCCTTCGGCTGCTTTTGCCGAATTTTAGAAAAAGGAATTTGGCCAAACAGAGGGTGGATTTGGATTCAGCGCGGAAAAAACGCTTGAGAATGGTTTTTTGTTTGCTTAATTCTGAGTCCGGATGCCCAAAAGCGGGCTCCCGGAAGTTTTGGCAGTTTTTGGTGTTTGCGGGAGCCTCCGGCAAATTTTGGAGGTGGATTTTGGCGAAATGGACGTCGTTTTTGGAATCAGCGCGCGAAAACGGTCAAGATGGGCTTTTTACTTGATGTTTTTGGGCTGCGGGTACTGTTCACGCCGGAACAGTGTTTCCGGCGATCGCCGGCGGCGGCGGGCAGCGCCGGCGGGCGGCGGCGCAGCCTCGGGCAGGCGGCAGGCGGCGGCACAGGGCGCGGGCAGGCGCCCGGGAGCGCGGGCAGGCGCGCGGTCCACCGCGGAGGTCGTGCGCCGGGGGCGGGCCACGTGGCGCTTTCCGGTTGGCCGGCGCTACAGACGCGGTCCACGGAATTTGGTCCGGGTGCACGGTGGACCGGGTGGACACGTGGCGTGAGGTGATTGGTCCGGTGTTGTGCTCCCGGTCCACGCGATTGGTGGAGTCGGTGACCGGGGCAGGTGGCCGTACGGCCCGGGTCAGCCGCGACGTGCGCGGTGCACGGGGCCACGTGCGCGGTGCACGGGTTGCCGGGGCCACGTGGCGCGACGCCATTGGCTGGCGCAGGTGCGCCGGGTGCAGCGGGGCCCGGGGAAGCACAGTGCTGGGCTACGTGGCGGGCCCGAGTGGTTTCGGGCTTGCACAGTAATGGGCCGGGCCCATTACTGTAGCAGCCCGAAACCCCCCCAGCGCCCGGAAGTGGGGACACATAGGGTATTTCTGCAATTGTTTTCTTCAGCCTATTTAAAGGCAACCCGAGCCCCCTTTCTTTGCCTTTTTCTCTCAACCCTCTCACTCTCTGCCCGAGCCCCCTCAAGAAAAGTTGTTCACCTCTTCACCCTCGATCTTCCTGCCAAGTTTCAAGATTTTGGAAGCTCGAATCCCGAGGTTCCCCATTTTACGGCGCGGCGCGACGTTGCATTCCTGGGTTCTTCTTCGGCGCAGCGACAGTGTTTTAGCTCCCCTGGGCTACCCCGAGATCATTTTGCTGTGATTCTTGCGCCGGCAGACTCCTAAGAGGTAGGATTTCATCTTTCGTTTTAGTCGCGCTTTCTCATTTCGAGGTTTTGGCATGGATCCCGAGGCAAACGGTGACCCCTTTTTCTGTGTGGACTTCCTTGACAGCAGCGGGGTATTTTGGCCATATCTTCGCGCACGAGCATCAGACGGAAACGAGCTTATACAACTTTTTCATCACGGATCGCAAGGAACACGCTCGTATTTTTCTTGGATTTTCCTGAGGTTTATTTGGAGGAAAATTACTGTTTTCTCAGTGAACAGTGCACAGTTTTTAGCACAGATTTTTGTATGAGTGTACCCCCTTGCCGAATTTTTATCTTGACTTACCGAACTCGGATTTGGGCGTGCAAGGTACCGTTGCGAAGCTATCGACGCGAGGATCGCTGTGGTATTTTTCTTGGAATTTTCTGGGCACTTTCTGCAGGTGATAAGTTAACAGTTTTGAATCCGAGGTTGTAGGTGGTTATAAGAGCAATAATTGGGAGCCTAAGTGTAATTAGTGGGCTTTGTATTATACCAGGAATATTTCGGGTGTGCTAAAATTGTGGGAGCAAGGATTTGGAGTTTTGGTATTTTCTTGCTGTACGGATCCGGACAGTTAGCACTTCAGGTGGGTGGTTGTTGTACTCCTCTCCTTTGGTATGCCCACTAGGAACATCAGAGTGTTCCCTCATTTTTGAGGCCCAAAGTATTATTAGTAACCTTGCATGCTCTAGGGAATTAATTATGGGTTGATTGATCGTTGATAAATTGTTATTTGATCCATGTGGAAATTGTTGGACTGCATGTATAGGGTTAAAATAATAGTTGAGGATTATAAAATTGCTAAATATTCCATGAGACTGTCACTTTAGCTTATGTCACTCTGAACTGATTACTCTTGGAAAATGGACAACATATTGAGACAATGCATGATTAAACGGGTCACTTAAATATTGACATCTTTTATTGCTACACTATCTTTTGGGACTTGACTTAGGAGAAACCATGCATTTATTCTTTTCTTCTCCTAGTATTGATAGACTTGCGGCATAGTCGCTCGGGTTCGAGCGGGTGTTGGACAGTGTAGCCAGGTATTGGGGATTTGGGACAGGTTGGGCTTTTGACAGGGTGTTGCGGCGACCACGGATCTTGGGTGGTTGACCGGGTTGTTACTGTTGCATCAGATTGGGGGTTTTGGGGATCGGGCTTTCTTTAGTGGATGGAGTTTTCCACTTTGATCATATTCATGATCCAGTCCTGCTATTATGAGACAGTGGTTACAGAGATGCTTGTTACAGTGATTTCCTTACTCGTGCGGGTCGCTCCCCTCGAGGGCCACTCCGGAGTGTGCGACCGGACGGATCGAGGCCGGTCTGTTATTACTTTAGAGCTTGATCGGACGGGCCGAGGCCGATCTGTTACTTACGTTGGGGACATGACCGTATCAGGCAGTAGTCGGTCAGTATCCCCACAGATGAGATTAGCAGGCAGTGCCAGTGTCCACTGGCGTTAGATTGGGTCGTTTTGACAGGCTTCTTGATACTGATGCATACTTTCCCATACTTATTGGTTTATCATGTAGAGGCATATTAGGGGTAGCACTTCATCAGTTGTCATTCATAGCTTCACCCCCCTTTCTCTTCTTCCCCTTTTGCCTCTGATTACCTGGTGGGCATATTTGAGCTGAGGCTTTACCCACTAGGGGAGGCTACTGTTTATAGTAGTACTTACCCCCATTGTCTTTTCTTGTTTCTTTCTTCCCCTTTGTTTTGCAGAGTCCTCTGCGGGAGTTGCTGGGCCGTCAGCAACTGATCGAGGTAAGCGGATTGCAGACTAGATAGAGAGCCATCCGAGGGTTGTAGCACGTAACTGGAGCTTTTGGGTACCTGGTCTTCTCAGACAGCTTTTGTTTATTTCTTTTTGGGTCTGGCTTTTGCCAGCTGTTTGTATTTAGTGGTGAGCTGGGAGAGACATCTGTATTTTATTCCACTGTTGTACTCTTTTACTTCCAGCTTCTGTCTGAGATACAGTAGTTTTAGTTTAGCTCTGATTATTATGCTCTTTTATTATTATTTCTTATCTGAGCAGGTTACCGACGCTTCGTGTATGTGGGAAATACCGCATGCACGGCGGATCTGTAGACGGGCCCGGGTTCTGGTTTACACCCGGGGCGTGACATAGTGGATTGTTATTGCGTGTTGGTCCCGTGGTTTTTCTCCTGGATTGGAGTTTCCACGTATATCTCGGTGTGCTGTTTTTATTTTCCACATTGGTTTTTATTTTGCACTGAGATTGGTTTTATAAGTATTACACCTATTCACCCCTCCTCTAGTTGTTTGATAGTACCTATTTAGATCCTTGTGGATCCTATAAAAACCTACAATTGGTATCAGAGCGGGTTTTAGGTTTATCTATCATGTTGGGTGGAAGTGGTAATATTTATAGACCTCCTCTTTTTGATGGGACTAATTATGCTTATTGGAAAGTGCGGATGAGAGCTTTTCTCTTCGCAATTGATGAGCGGGTATGGCAATCCGTGGAATACGGTTGGGTGCATCCTGTTGAGGAAGTAGGAATTCTACTACCCCAAAACCTCGCTCTAGATGGTCCAAAGAGGAATTTGAAAGTTCTTCTTACAATGGGAAAGGTATGAACGCTTTATTTAATTCTCTTCCTCGACTGAGTTTACACGAATTTCCGCGTGTGAAAACTGCGAAGGAAATTTGGGGATATTCTCAAAATTACACATGAGGGTACTAATCTTGTAAAAATTTAAAAGCTCCAGATGCTTACAAGTCAATTGACTCTATTCATATGGAAGAGCATGAATTATTTACAGATTATTACACTAGACTTCAAGTTGTAATCAATACTTGTGCTAATTTAGGAGAAAAGATCCCGGAGTCGAAAATTGTAAGAAAGATACTTCGGACTCTTCCGGAACGGTTTAGGGCAAAGATTACCGCCATTGAAACCGTTAGTCATCCGGATGAGATGAGAGTAGAGGAATTAGTAGGTGCTTTGCAAACTTATGAAACTGACTTTTCCTACTAATCAAGTTTCTTCTAAGCTTACAGGGATTGCATTCAAATCAACAAGGAAGAAGATGGCGAATCAGTTCCGACGATGAAATCTCTTTTTGCCGATTTTGAAGAACAATTGGCGCGGATCATAAAGAAATTTCGTCGGATGTTTTGGAAGAATCGAACCGATGGATCTTCATCCTCGAAACCATCAAAAGGATCATCGGGTTCTAAATCCTCTAATCTCAAAGGCGTTGCAAACCCTTCTAAAGAAAAAGAAAAAGATGAATTCGAAGGGGAAATCCAATGTTATCGATGCAAAGGCTACGGACCATTTTTCAACCGGATTGTCCTTCTCCGAAATCATATAAAAAGAAGGCTTTGCAAGCGAAAACTTGGGACGATTCTACTTCTAATGAATCGACCTCAAGTAAAGAGGAAAAAGTTGTTGCCTTTCATGCCTCTCAAATTTCCTCTTCTAATGTTTGTTTATCATCTTTAATCACTGACTCTGCTCCTTTGATTTGTATGAAACATCAACATCCGGCGGAGAGTCATCAAGTGAGGGGGAGTCGGACGAAGAAGAACTCGTTGAGGCATATCAACAACTTCTTACGGAATCAAAGAAGATGGCCAAACATATTAAGAAGTTGAGGAAGCAACGACTTGAGATTCAAGACGAGAATCATGCTTTAAAGATCAAACTTCATGATCTCGAGGAGGAACGAGAGCTTTTATTGGATAATAATAAATCCTGCAAAGAAAAGATAAATCAATCGGAACCGATCGTTAATTCCCATATTAACAAGATTGATTTTCTTGAAAAGCAGTTTGAGAAAATTCATGTCACCAACCAAGCCTTGACCAAGCAAGTTCATCAACTTAAATCCGGCATACAAAGGATTTCAACCGGTTCCAAGAAACTTGATTGTATGTCCGGATTAGGTCAAACAAGCAAGGTTGGTTTGGGATTTAAAAAGAACCAACACTGTCAAGGCTTCAAGTTCCACAACTAAATTGAAAGGAAAACTTGTCACCAATGTGGACCTGAAGGACATTTGGTGAAGAATGCCCGAAAAAAGAAAGAAGAATCCTTCGGCAACTTCATCTACGGAGCGAACTCAACGGAATCAAAAGACACATCAAGTCAAAGGAGTTCACTCAACCCACCAAAGGTCCGAGCCACAACATCAATCATACAAGTGGATCACTGCGAGGCAAAGACCTAAGGTGGATCAACAGTCAAAGCTACAACCCCCGACCACATGAATCAAGACAACCCAAACCGAGCGATTTTGGATTCGGAAAGGTGATATCTTTCCTTGTCTTAAGTTCTAAATAGCTTATGACTGTATGTAATGCTTTGATTGGTTTCCTTTCATATTTTTCTGAATCTTTGCATTACATGTTTTCAATGCTCTTCGTTTTTATGTTTTGTTTTTAAACAAAAGGTTTTTTAACAACAAGTGCATTGAATAAAAAGGGTTTCACTTTCAATCACTCCAATTTAATTTTATATGATTATCAACTTTACTCCATAATCATAATCTTGAAGATACTTCATTATAGAGTTTTTGATAATTATATTCATCAAATTTTAGAAATCATTGTGATCTTTAGATGATTAATCTATCTCGGTTGTGTGAATTCATTGTGATAAATGAGACAACCGATAGACTAAATTTGGGATTTAATTCTTTCACGTAAGAGATTGCATTTTCTTACAAGGGTAATGAAATGAATTGTAAAAGATGTGGAAAGAGTTACATCCGAAAGGAGTGTGAAAACTACCACCACATGTTGAAAGAGCTGCACACCCCGTTCGTCCCGGTTGTGTGTGAAGCTACCACATGTTCC
>CM055077.1:13373905-13418244 GCA_029204045.2 Tillandsia leiboldiana | reverse complement strand
CAAAGGGAGAGAACTTTGTTTGGACGGCTAAGTGCCAGGAGAGCTTCGAAGAACTCAAAAGGAGGTTAACGAGGGCACCAAGTCTTGTACTACCAACGCCCGGATGAGGATTATGAAGTGTACTGTGATGCATCGAGGATCGGGCCTCGGGGGTGTTTTGATGCAACAAGGGAAAGTAATAGCCTATGCTTCCGCAGCTGAAAGATCACGAAAAGAACTACCCGATACATGATTTGGAGCTAGCCGCGGTGGTCTTCGTTTTAAAGTTATGGAGACATTACCTCTTTGGTGTCCACTGTAATGTCTTCTCGTCACCAAAGTCTTAAATACCTGTTCACCCAAAAGGAATTAAAATTTGCGGCAGAGACGGGGTGGAGTTGTTGAAGGATTACGATCTAACAATTCAATACCACCCGGGAAGGCAAATGTGGTGGCAGACGCCCTGAGCCGAAAGGAGCAACTGGAGGGGATGCCTGCGAGCACGCTAACGGAGCAGAGCAGTTTGATCGCGGAGTTTGCACGACTGAAGTTGGAAGTGGTGCCAGCGGGCGTGGTCGCACCAACTGTTAACCTTGTCAGTCAAGCGACGCTGTTCGAGAAGATCCGGGAGGGGCAACAGACTGACTCTCACTTACAACTCGTGCGAAACAAGATCTCCCTGAACCAAGAGAACGACTTTTCGGTGGAAGGCGACGGCACCCTACGGTTCCGCGGGCGGATTTGCGTGCCGGATTCATCGGAATTGAAGGAGGAAATTTGGCAGAGGCACACCGCGCCCCTTATACGGCGCACCCAGGAGGCACGAAGATGTACAGGGACCTCAAACAGACCTTCTGGTGGCCTAGACTGAAGGGGGATGTGACGCGTCACGTAGCTCATTGCCTAGTATGTCAACAAATAAGGCTGAGCACCAGCGACCAGCGGGAAGGTTACAGCCCTTGCCGGGTACCAGAGTGGAAGTGGGACAGAATCACCATGGATTTTGTCACGGGGTTCCCACGTTCGCAGCAGGGGCATGACACGATCTGGGTTATCATAGACGGTTAACCAAGTCGGCACATTTCCTGCCCATTCACACAACATGGACCCGTGAACGGTTGGCTCAAGTCTACATCAGTGAGATCGTAAGATTACATGGAGTAACCGGCATCGATCACCTCGGATAGGGACACGCGTTTTGTTTCGAAGTTCTGGCAGAATCTACAGCAGGCTGGGGACCAAACTACAGTTCAGCACGGCCTTCCACCCCCAGACGGACGGACAGTCGGAGCGAGTGATTCAGACTCTCGAAGACATGCTTCGCGCCTGTGTGCTAGACTGGGGAGTCGGTTGGTCACGCTACCTACCCCTCGTGGAATTCGCCTACAACAACAGCTACCAGGCTAGCATTCAAATGGCGCCCTACGAGGCCTTATACGGAAGGCGTTGCCGATCCCCGATCTGTTGGGACGACTTAGGGGAACGGAAGTTCTTGGGACCCGACCTTGTGGAAGAAACTGAAGAAAAAGTACGCCTCATCAGACAGCGCATACTGACTGCCCAGAGTCGACAAAGAGCTACGCAGATCAGAGGCGCCGCGACCTGGAATTTCAAGTGGGGGAACACGTGCTGCTACGAGTCTCACCATCCAAGGGAATCAAGCGTTTCGGGCTGAGGGAAAACTGAGTCCACGGTACGTAGGGCCTTTCGAGATCCTGGAGCGCATTGGCCCGGTGGCTTACCGCCTTGCCCTACCACCAAACCTCAACCGAGTTCATGACGTGTTCCACGTTTCGATGCTTCGAAAGTACCTGTCCGACCCAGCGCATGTTTTGGACGTCTCTACCCTCGAACTCAAAGAAGACCTAAGCTTCGAAGAAATCCCAGTGCGAATCCTGGCAAGGGAAAGTAAGACGCTGCGAAACCGAGTCATCCCCTATGTGAAGGTACTCTGAACAACCATGAAGAGCGAGAGGCGACGTGGGAACTGGAGTCGAAAATGAGAGAGTGCTACCCCTTTCTGTTCACCACGACCCAGTTTTGAGTTTCGGGGACGAAACTCGTTTTATGAGGTGAGTGGTGTAGTAACTGCGGGTTTAACTGTCTTGTTGCCTTTCTCGCGGTCCTGATTGAACCGTTTTCCGACTAAGGGGATTCGGGGTGTAACTTTTATTTCTTTATTTCTGGGCAGGCCGTCGGGGCTCGCGGGTATTTTTAGACAATAAAGCTCGCGAATGGAATCCGGTGGCGCGATCGGATCTGTTTTTCGACCCCAGAATCTCCCGGAATAAATTTTTCAAGTGGTTTAGCCGTTCAGGCGTTTAGCACGTCTTTCGAGGTAAACCAGACCCGGGTTCGTTTTCTTTTATTTGGGGACTTAGGTTTAATTTCCTTTCCCCCGATCCTTTGACCGACTGGTTTAAATTTGTGTGGGATGACTTAGGGTTTTCCACTCTCTTATCCCGTACGACGGTTCCCTTTTTGAAGGCGAGCGAGAAACCCTTCTTTTTTTCCGAACCTCGACTTCTTGCAAGACGGAGTGAAGAATTGTTGAGCGCGGCGAGGAGAAGGAAGGGGCCATCGTCCTCCCCACGAAAACCGGCAGCGAGCGAAGGACGATACTCTCCTTCCTCCCTCTTCATCGGCGAATCGGAAGCGCGAAGTTTCGGTGAGTTTTTATTTATTTTTCTAGGGTTTCCTTCGGACCATCGCACGGGGGAAGGCGGGATGATCCGGTCTGCCACCGCCGCCGTCGCGTCGCGGGCGCCGGATGCGCGCAGGGCTGGGTCGCCTGGGCGCGCGGGTTGGGCACCCGCGCGGGGCCTGGGCGCCGCGCGGGGCCGCCCGTGCGTGCGGGCTGGGCACCCGCGCGGGGCCTGGGCGCCGCGCGGGGCCGCCGTGCGAGCGGCCTGGGCGCCGCGTCGGGGCCGCCCGTGCTGTGCCGGACTGGGCACCGCCGGGACCAGGCACCGAGCGGGGGCAGCCGCAGTCAGGGACCGTGCGGGTCTCACACGCAACGGGGGCTCCGACACGCGTGCGGCCAGCGCGGCAGCGCGGGGTCATCGCCGCGACGGTGATCCGTGCAGTCTTTCGTCCCCTTGTTCCATGCTGTCGGGCTAATGATAGTTTTTCTCCGGGGAACTTCGTAAGTTTCGGGATGAGCGCACCGGGACCACGGGGGAGTATCGCCTTGTTCGTCGCTCGTAGAGGGGGTTTTACTTTAAAGCCTTAGCAAACTAGGTCTTGATCCGTGGACGAGGTTCAACGCTTATGTGGTTCTAATTGTGCTTGATTTTAAAAATGCTATGGATCTGTATTTGGATGAAATATCGATGGGTTTTAGACATTATGGTGTTTAATTGTGCTGCGTTTTGAAAATGCTATGGATCTTGGATTTGGATTAAATATCGATGGGCTTTAGACATTATGTGCTTAATTGTGCTGATTTTTAAAATGCTATGGATCTTGTACTTGGATTAAACATTGTAGAAAGGCATTAATTATTTCGTATGGTTCTACGGTGCTTATGTTTAGATTATACACTGTTCATATAGTACTCATGCATGGATGTATATTTGCATACTTGGACGTATATGTATATTGTTTCATGATTACTATGCTCGAGGCTGCAAACACGCGCACCCGCGGTTTGGCCACCGCAGAGGGTGCGCTTTTCCGGAAAAGTGGTCGTTGAACCGTGTATACCCACGAGGTGTCGTAGTGGGGCCCCGTTGTGGTGGGGTTTGAGGCGCCAAGGTATGAGCGGTGCGACCGTCGACGTTGATGCTCGACGTGGTCAGGTTTCATTGCAGGTGTCGTGTTTACTTTTCCCTCACGGGAGGGTGGTTGCTCCGGATAGTTTGACGGTTGGAGTTATTACTTGCTTTCCTGCTTTCCCTATGTTTATTATGTTGCTGACTTCCCACTCCGTGACAGGTTCGTTCGGGGGTGAGAGCTAGCCGACAGTGAGGCCGAGACAGGAGCTTGTGGGTCCTTGGGGGCCCTAGACTTTTTTTCTTCTCGCTTATCTTATTTTTCATTTGATATTGTAGTCTACGGTGTGGTTCTCGATACCCTCGTGGGGTCGGTGTGGATGTCGGTATTTTGCTTTCAGATTTGAGTATGTTGATTTTAGTTTCTAGTACTGCTGGGCTGTTTTTAAGATGGAAAGTAAACAAAGAAAAGAATTGCGAAAAACCGTTTTAAAAGTCTGGGTGTCGTGTGGGCACCGATTTCAAAACCCTGTGGATTTATGACTTCGAAACTGTTTTAGAAATCTAAGTGCCGGGTGGGCACTACTTTCAAACCATGGATTTATGCTTTCAAATTAATCTGCCCCGAGTTCAACCTGTTGTGCATGAGTAGCTGTATTTACAAATAATCGAGTTGACTGAATGTTGTGATTGGATGTTGTATGAGCCGCGACGCCGTGCATATACAGAGGAGACTCTGCCCGTTTGCGGAGTAATTCTGTATATGTGGCGGGTCTGGGCGCTGCGCCTGGGAAGAAAGATTTTCAAAAAAAAATAGGGAGCTTGGTAAACCCCGGGGCGTGACACTCCTTCTCTCGTTTCTTTCTTTTCTCTTAATCTGGCAGAGAAGAGAGGAAGTGGGGGAGTCCATTTATAGAGGAGAGGGGGTTCACAGGGTCAAGAGGAGGGTTAGAAAGTGAAAAGACAAGTTACCCCTGCAAAAACAATCCACCAAAACTGCTCCCAGGGCAAGTCAAAGAAACAAAAGAGCAAAAGACGCGCGGGCCAAGCTCCTGCCGCGCGGCGCCCATGCGCGCGCCGCGCGGCGCCCGCTTGCTGCGCGCGGCCGCTTGCTGCGCGCGCCCGCCCGCAGCGGCTGTGCGCGGCGCCATGCGCGCGCCCGCCCACAGCAATCTCACCAGCCGCGCGCGGCGCCCTCCGCGCGCCCGCGCGACGTCCTTTGCTGGTCAATCCTCCACCAACAACAACTCCAACCTCAAATCCATCAACCGAGAAGATCCAATTCAACTCCAAAAACAAAAATAAGCTTTCTCTCTCTCTCTCTAAAAAAACTGCACAATCCTCCATGAGGCTCGACGTGCGCGCGCTCCGCTCGGCTTCCGACGGCAGGTCCACACTAAGAGCACTCCATCACCTCTCTCATTTCCCCATTTTAATTCACCTCAAAACCTCTTCTTCTTCTCCTATTTCTCCCATCTTCAAATCCTCTGTTGAAGCTTAATTCCTCTGTTTTGAAACAGGGAAGAAGATGCTTACGTGGCATGTTGCTAATTAATTAGAGGAGCATGGGTGTATGGTGCATGGTGAAAGAGAACCCCAACACACTTCCAACACCAACACCAACACCAAAATCCAACTACACACCACTAATCAACACACTCTCTTTCAAATCCTTTCCTTCCTTACACATCTTCACTAATTCCTTCACAGACCACTACTAACTTAATTAATTAACCAATTAAATAATCCAATTAAGCCCCAGTCGACTCACTTTTGCCCTCGGGCCTCCGCACCCCGTCCGGAACCTCCCGAACCCCGCTGTAATATGAAAATACACATGCTCAAAGCTTTTTGCCCCGGGGGTTCGAATCGCGCGGAAGAGGAGCCACCGATGCCCCTAGTTCAGCCATATATTTTTTTTTGTGTAAACCAATGCTCCCCGGTGCGTGTCAGACCCGCCGCATACACAAATTCACTCTGTAAACGGGCAGAGTCTCCTTTGTATATGCACGGCGTCTCAAATGCAAAGTGTCTCACAAGGTGTAGCACATACAATCTCTAACCACATCAGTTGGGGTCTCGCTCACATACAACCAAACAACTCACATGATATTCTAGTATTCACTTAGAACATAGAGGCCGATGTTTTGAAAGGATAAATAATCACAAGGTTTTGAAAGCGGCATCCACATGATGCCATCGTTTTAGGAAAGACCGTTGGAAAGCCACATAAATCCACAGGGTTTGTAAACGGCACCCACTCGATGCCGAACTTTGTGAAAACAGTTCGCAAACACATAAATTCCACAAGGTTTGTAAAATTCGGTGCCCACACGACACCCACGTTTTAAAAGTAGTTTTCGCAAACGGTTTTCTTTGCTTTTCATTGTTTAAAACGGCCAAGTAAGAAAGAATGTAACAATCATCCGTTTATTCAAAAGAAGGAAGAGGCAACATCCACTTCGACCCCACGGGGGTGTCGCAATCCACAACTAGCTAGCATGAGTAATAAAAGAAAAGGGAAAGAAGAGTCACTGTATCTGAAGTCACTAAAAGTCAGAACAGCTCCCTCGCGGCCTCACCGGTGCCCTAGCACTCGCCCCTGGACGAACCTGTCACGGAGTAGGGAGTCAGTGACTAGAAAAATCATAATGAGCAAAAAAAAGCTAAAGTAAAGCAAACCACTGTAACCAGAGCAACTGTCACCCCTCATACACCGTCAACAACGATCATATCCTGCACCAAACAAAAACCAGGCACCCTTCCCGAACACCGCACCGGGCCCCTGCCCCGGTGCCCCTCTCTGCCGAGCACCTGTCTCGGCCGCCGAGCACCAGCCTCGGCGTCACCGCTCACACCCTCCACCCATGAGGGCCCCCATTCCTAACGCCACCGTCGCGTGGGGTACACGGGTCAACGTACCACTTTTCCGGAAAAGCACACCCTTGCGGTGGCCAAACCGCCGGTGTGCGTGTAGTAACACCAGAGCCTTATAACCAGATATGTATAGATGATAAATCGAATGAAGTAAAAGCGGGGTCAGCATTGCTCATAAAGGATAACTTAGAAGGGTAAAACACCTTTGCTCATGAAGAATAACTTAAAGAGAAAACACCTTTGCTCATGAGGAATAACTTAAAGAGAAAGCACCTTTGCTCATGAGGAATAACTTAAGAGAAAACACCTTTGCTCATGAGAAATAACTTAAAGAGGAAACACCTTTGCTCATGAGAAATAACTTAAAGAGAAAGCACCTTTGCTCATGCTAACACCTTACATATGTACGCCCTTACCCAATTAACCTTGGCGAAAGTACCCACCTTGTGTGTGTCGTCCGGTGCTTGGCACGTCCGCGATCGTGTGCCAGTCCCCTGTAGCGTCTCGCACTCCTGAGGAACAAAGGCATGTCAAAACTAAGGGACTCGAAACCCTAGACGCTGACTCTAGGCCGAAAAGATGACCGCCGCGAATTTCGGGCTCTGCGCGACGGAGTTCCCCGCACAGC
Organism: Tillandsia leiboldiana; assembly: GCA_029204045.2. Classification (NCBI taxonomy): domain Eukaryota; kingdom Viridiplantae; phylum Streptophyta; class Magnoliopsida; order Poales; family Bromeliaceae; genus Tillandsia; species Tillandsia leiboldiana. The sequence goes on along the minus strand of CM055077.1, from coordinate 13,411,047 downwards.
ACCGACCCGTGCGGCGCGCGCTTGGCCTACGGACGGCCTCCTCCCCGCGCGGCCCCGACCCGACACGGATCCCTGCGGCGCGCTTGCCATGCGGCGTGTAGCCTGCAGGCGGCCCGCGCGGCCCCAGCCCGCGCGGCGGCCTCGTGCAGGCAGCGCCCGTACGGCGCGCATGCGGCGCGGAGCCCCGCCTGCAGGCGGCCCGCGCGGCACCAGTCCGCGCGGTGCCCGTCTGCGGGCGGTGCCCGCGCGGCGCTCCTGCCGCGCGGTGCCCGCCTGTGGGCGGTGCCCGCGCGGCGCCCCTGCCGCGCGGTGCCCCGCCTGCAGGCGGCCCGCGCGGCACTTGTCCGCGCGGTGCCCGCCTGCGGGCGGTGCCCGCGCGGCGCCCCGGCCGCGCGGTGCCCCGTCTGCAGGCGGCCCGCGCGGCTCCTGTCCGTGCGGTGCCTGCCTGCGGGCGGTGCCCGCGCAGCACCCCTGCCGCGCGGTGCCCCGCCTGCAGGCGGCCCGCGCGGCACCTGTCCGCGCGGTGCACGCCTGCGGCGGTGCCCGCGCGGCGCCCCGGCTGCGCGGCGCCCCGCCTGCAGGTGGCCCGCGCGGCACTTGTCCGCGCGGTGCCCGCCTGCGGGCGGTGCCCCGGGCGGCGCCCCTACCGCGCGGTGCCCCGCCTGCAGGCGGCCCCGCGCGGCATCTTCCCGCGCGGTGCTCGCCTACGGGCGGTGCCCGCGCGGCGCGCCTGCCGCGCGGTGCCCCATCTGCAGCCGGCCCACGCGGTATGTGCCCGCGCGGTGCCCGCCTGCGGGTGGTGCCCGCGCGACGCTCCTGCCGCGCGGCGCCCCGCCTGCGGCCGGCCCGGCGGCGGCGGCGGCGGCCCTCTCCGCGAAAACTCCACCCCGAAACGGCAAACAAAAACCTAATGGAAAAACTCACCTTCGATCCGCCGGAAAAAGAGAAGAAGAGGATCGTCCTATCGTTGCCCGGTTGATCCTGGGAGCAAGAAACCTCCGTCCCTCTCCCGAAATCCCCGCCGTCGGTCGTAACAAAAGTGAAAAAGAGGTTGGGTCCCGTTTTCTCTTTTTCCCTCTCGTAGTGTCTCTCAAAAACCCTAGCCGCCGAACGAAGTAACCTAAGAGGGAAAACCTAAAACCCTAGGTTCTCAAAGGGATTTTAAAGAAATATTCGGAACAGATCCGGCGGCTAGAGTTACCCCGAGAAACGTGCCGATCGTTCGCACGGATCCCGGGGCGCCTAAAAGGGTTTCGAACTTCAAAATTTTATTCCGGGAGAACCGGGAGTCGGAATCCGAAACCGATCGCGTCCCCGTTCTCCATTTCGCGAGCCCTTCCGCCTAAAAATGTCCGCGAGCCCCGACGGACTCTCCGGAAAAACACCAAAAATCGTCCCATAGTCGGACAGTCATAAGAAAAGGGATAACGGGAAGGGTCAAGGAAAGGCCAGGTCTTACACCACTCACCAATAAAAACAAGTTTCGTCCCCGAAACTTAACTCCCGCCTGCGCCGAAGAGGTCCGGGTAGCACTCCCCCATCTTTGACTCTGGTTCCCAAGTTGCCTCATGCTCGTCTTGATTGCTCCAAGGCACCTTCACGTAGGGAGTTGTCCGACTTCGTAGCTTTTCGATCCTCTCGCGCTAGGGTCCGCACCGGCACTTCCTCGCAGTTCAGGTTCCCTTTGAGCTCGATTGCAGAGATGTCAAGCACTCACGACGGATTGGGGGGATACATCCGAAGCATGGATGTGCGGACACGACAAGAACTCGGTCGAGATTCGGTGGTGGGGCGAGGCGATGGGCCACGGGGCCGACGCACTCCAGAATCTCGAAAGGTCCTACGTACCATGGGCTCAACTTGCCTCTCGACCCGAACCGCTTCACCCCTGATCGTCCCAACAAATCGGGGATTTGCAGTGCCTGTCGTACGATGCTTCGTACGGCGCCACCCGGGCGCTCGCCTGGTAGCTGACGTTGTAGGCGAACTCGACAAGGAGTAGATAGCGTGACCATCCGCCTCCCAAATCCAGTTTGCACACTCGGAGCATGTCCTCGAGGATCTGGATCGCCCGCTCGGATTGCCCATCCATCTGGGGTTAAAGGCCGAGCTGAAGTGTAACTTGGCCCCCAGAGCTCGTCGTAGACTCTGCCAAAAGTCCGAACGAACCTTGTGTCTCGGCCCGAAGTAGTAGGTGTCGTCATCCCGTGTAGCCTCACCACTCCCGATGTATACTTGGGTCAGTCGGTTGCGTGTCCAGGTCGTAATCCTTCGGCAATTCTAACCACCGTCTTCGCCGTAGGTTCAGCTCCTTCTGGGTGGAAAGACGCTTAAGGCTTTGGTGGTCCGAGAATACGTTACAGTGGGCACCGAAGAGATAGCGCCTCCTCAGTCTCAGGATGAAGACGACTGCGGTAAGCTCCAGGTCGTGTGTCGGGTAGTTCTATTTGTAGTCCTTGAGTTGCCTTGACGCATAGGCTACGACTCTTCCTTGCTGCCTTAGTACTCCTTCCAGTCCTATTCGCGATGCATCGCAGCATACCTCGAAGTCTTCCCGGGTGTTGGTATGGCAAGCGCGGGTGCTCTCGTTAACCGCTTCTCAAGCTCTTCAAAACTTTCCCGGCATTGGGCCGTCCAAAAGAGCTTGACCCCTTTCCGGGTCGAGCGGTTCAAGGGGGTACACGATCCTTACAGGGCTTCGTCTAGCTCCGGCCAGTCGACGCACAGCCGCAAGCCCCCATCCTGTTCCCGTACCAGTAGGTCGGCCGTGCACCCAGACGGTGCCTTCAGCCCCTTTACTTTTCGCTACTAAGTGCATGGTCCCTAAGTAGGAAAAAAAAGAACGCGCGCCTAGATAGGTCGAGGCCTAATTCGGTTGGTTTCGGACGAAAGAAAAAGAAAGGAACTTAGAAATCTGAGGACTACGCCAACGGTGAATCTCCGCAACCCTTTCAAAGGCGCTCGCCCCTCCCCAAATGACCCGGGGAAAAGAAAAAGGGACACAACGAAGCTATTACTAACGACGAGACATAACCAAAGCACACAACCAAAAAAAAGAAGGATGGTATAACCCAAAAGACCTGGGGGGTTAGACGGGGTCAGACAGGGATGGGTTACTCTGGTTCGACGGGTGCCCCCAACTAGAATAAAGTGGTTTAAGTATTACCTGTCGTCACTCAGTCTGGGACGTTGCGTCATCTGCTGGGGCGGCTGGGGTAGTCCGCCCACAACCCCTGGGCCAGCGCCGCACTGCGTGATAGGGCAGGGTCCTGGTATCGTACGAGTCCGCCAACCGCGAGCCGTCGGGTTGGTCCCTCTGTGGGTCGGGAGACGCGGTATCCTCCCGTCCTTCCGGTTGTGGCGTTGCGGCTGTAGCGGCCTGTTCTTGAGGACACGAAGCGCGGGTGTGATCTGGTTTGCCGCAACCATTGCAGTGGGAGTACCTCCAAAGGCAGTTTGCCACCCGATGCGCCTTTCCGCAGATGACGCAGGGCCCTTGCAGCGATTCCGGGGTTCCTGTTGGCACCTGCCCGCCCTTTCTTGCTTTCTCCAGGCGTTGGTTCGCCCGGTTCTTTGGATTGGGGCTCCCTTGCAGGGCGGGGGTGGCAGTTTTCTCTGCTTCGTCAGGTCGCGGCGCCGGGGGGCTAGTGACAGCTGGCTTCTGGGGGCACGTGTAACGCGTGTGACCCGGTTTACCACACCGGAAACAGTGATCATTCCGCCAGGGGCAGCCCATCATTCGATGTGCACCACCGCAAATGATGCACGGCTTCAATGGGTCGGGCCCCTCCTTCTTCGATTGTCCAGACTTCGGTCCCATCTTCGGGCGTTTGGTCGCCCGGCTCGTCAGATAGGGGTCCTCCGCCGGGTCAGGGTAGGGGCATCCCTGCCGGGCGTACTCTTGCTCCGCATGCATGGCCAAGTTGACCGCATCGTGATAGGTGGGAAAGCCCGCTGGTGGCATCCCGCGAGGGGTATCATCCCATGTGCCGTGCTGGAAGTGGTCGACACTCTCAAGCTCCCGCGTCAGCATGCACAGACGCTCCGTGAGAGTCAGCAGCTGCCCTGCCACGTCGCGCAGCTGGTTGCGCAGCAAGCGGTTCGCTCCGGCTGCGGCGTCCATTTCCGTCGGTCGTTGCTCGCTGAGTCGGACTGCTATCTGCGCACGTAATGAAAGCATACCGATCGTCACAAAACAGAGAGACTTAAACTGACAAGGTAACCTGGTTCCCAATAGGGTTCTACTTAAATCTCTACCCTCCCCCACGCACACTCGTGTTCTATTTATTTATCCCGTATTCACTTTATTAATCAGCAGCCAGAGTATTGCGCCCCGTGGATGTTAGGCCCCGACTGTTGCGGTTAAAGTTTACCTCTCTGATACCATCTTAATCTGTCACGCCCCGGGGGTTCGAATCGCGCGGAAGAGGAGCCACCGATGCCCCTAGTTCAGCCATATATTTTTTTTTGTGTAAACCAATGCTCCCCGGTGCGTGTCAGACCCGCCGCATACACAAATTCACTCTGCAAACGGGCAGAGTCTCCTTTGTATATGCACGGCGTCTCAAATGCAAAGTGTCTCACAAGGTGTAGCACATACAATCTCTAACCACATCAGTTGGGGTCTCGCTCACATACAACCAAACAACTCACATGATATTCTAGTATTCACTTAGAACATAGAGGCCGATGTTTTGAAAGGATAAATAATCACAAGGTTTTGAAAGCGGCATCCACACGATGCCATCGTTTTAGGAAAGACCGTTGGAAAGCCACATAAATCCACAGGGTTTGTAAACGGCACCCACTCGATGCCGAACTTTATGAAAACAGTTCGCAAACACATAAATTCCACAAGGTTTGTAAAATTCGGTGCCCACACGACACCCACGTTTTAAAAGTAGTTTTCGCAAACGGTTTTCTTTACTTTTCATTGTTTAAAACGGCCAAGTAAGAAAGAATGTAACAATCATCCGTTTATTCAAAAGAAGGAAGAGGCAACATCCACTTCGACCCCACGGGGGTGTCGCAATCCACAACTAGCTAGCATGAATAATAAAAGAAAAGGGAAAGAAGAGTCACTGTATCTGAAGTCACTAAAAGTCAGAACAGCTCCCTCGCGGCCTCACCGGTGCCCTAGCACTCGCCCCTGGACGAACCTGTCACGGAGTGGGGAGTCAGTGACTAGAAAAATCATAATGAGCAAAAGAAAGCTAAAGTAAAGCAAACCACTGTAACCAGAGCAACTGTCACCCCTCATACACCGTCAACAATGATCATATCCTGCACCAAACAAAAACCGGGCACCCTTCCCGAACACCGCACCGGGCCCCTGCCCCGGTGCCCCTCTCTGCCGAGCACCTGTCTCGGCCGCCGAGCACCAGCCTCGGCGTCACCGCTCACACCCTCCACCCATGAGGGCCCCCATTCCTAACGCCACCGTCGCGTGGGGTACACGGGTCAACGTACCACTTTTCCGGAAAAGCACACCCTTGCGGTGGCCAAACCGCCGGTGTGCGTGTAGTAACACCAGAGCCTTATAACCAGATATGTATAGATGATAAATCGAATGAAGTAAAAGCGGGGTCAGCATTGCTCATAAAGGATAACTTAGAAGGGTAAAACACCTTTGCTCATGAAGAATAACTTAAATAGAAAACACCTTTGCTCATGAGGAATAACTTAAAGAGAAAGCACCTTTGCTCATGAGGAATAACTTAAAGAGAAAACACCTTTGCTCATGAGAAATAACTTAAAGAGGAAACACCTTTGCTCATGAGAAATAACTTAAAGAGAAAGCACCTTTGCTCATGCTAACACCTTACATATGTACGCCCTTACCCAATTAACCTTGCCGAAAGTACCCACCTTGTGTGTGTCGTCCGGTGCTTGGCACGTCCGCGATCGTGCGCCTGTTCCCTGTAGCGTCTCGCACTCCTTAGGAACAAAGGCATGTCAAAACTAAGGGACTCGAAACCTCAGACGCTGACTCTAGGCCGAAAAGACGACCGCCGCGAATTTCGGGCTCCGCGCGGCGGAGTTCCCCGCACAGCACCGACCTGTGCAGCGCGCGCTTGGCCTACGGACGGCCTCCTCCCCGCGCGGCCCCGACCCGACACGGATCCCTGCGGCGCGCTTGCCGTGCGGCGTGTAGCCTGCAGGCGGCCCGCGCGGCCCCAGCCCGCGCGGCGGCCTCGTGCAGGCAGCGCCCGTACGGCGCGCATGCGGCGCGGAGCCCCGCCTGCAGGCGGCCCGCGCGGCACCAGTCAGCGCGGTGCCCGTCTGCGGGCGGTGCCCGCGCGGCGCTCCTGCCGCCCGGTGCCCGCCTGCGGGCTGTGCCTGCGCGGCGCCCCTGCCGCGCGGTGCCCCGCCTGCAGGCGGCCCGCGCGGCACTTGTCCGCGCGGTGCCCGCGCGGCGCCCCGGCCGCGCGGTGCCCCGTCTGCAGGCGGCCCGCGCGGCTCCTGTCCGCGCGGTGCCTGCCTGCGGGCGGTGCCCGCGCAGCACCCCTGCCGCGCGGTGCCCCGCCTGCAGGCGGCCCGCGCGGCACCGTCCGCGCGGTGCACGCCTGCGGCGGTGCCCGCGCGGCGCCCCGGCTGCGCGGTGCGCCGCCTGCAGGTGGCCCGCGCGGCACTTGTCTGCGCGGTGCCCGCCTGCGGGCGGTGCCCCGGGCGGCGCCCCTGCCGCGCGGTGCCCCGCCTACAGGCGGCCCGCGCGGCATCTTCCCGCGCGGTGCTCGCCTGCGGGCGGTGCCCGCGCGGCGCGCCTGCCGTGCGGTGCCCCATCTGCAGGCGGCCCACGCGGCATGTGCCCGCGCGGTGCCCGCCTGCGGGTGGTGCCCGCGCGACGCTCCTGCCGCGCGGCGCCCCGCCTGCGGCCGGCCCGGCGGCGGCGGCGGCGGCCCTCTCCGCGAAAACTCCACCCCGAAACGCCAAACAAAAACCTAATGGAAAAACTCACCTTCGATCCGCCAGAAAAAGAGAAGAAGAGGATCGTCCTATCGTTGCCCGGTTGATCCCGCGTGCAAGAAACCTCCGTCCCTCTCCCGAAATCCCCGCCGTCGGTCGTAACAAGAGCGGAAAAGAGGTTGGGTCCCGTTTTCTCTTTTTCCCTCTCGTAGTGTCTCTCAAAAACCCTAGCCGCCGAACGAAGTAACCTAAGAGGGAAAACCTAAAACCCTAGGTTCTCAAAGGGATTTTAAAGAAATATTCGGAACAGATCCGGCGGCTAGAGTTACCCCGAGAAACGTGCCGATCGTTCGCACGGATCCCGGGGCGCCTAAAAGGGGTCCGAACTTCAAAATTTTATTCCGGGAGAACCGGGAGTCGGAATCCGAAACCGATCGCGTCCCCGTTCTCCATTTCGCGAGCCCTTCCGCCTAAAAATGTCCGCGAGCCCCGACGGACTCTCCGGAAAAACACCAAAAATCGTCCCATAGTCGGACAGTCATAAGAAAAGGGATAACGGGAAGGGTCAAGGAAAGGCCAGGTCTTACATCTGCACTCCACTGCGAAATCGAGGCTTTCCCGAAACCAGTTCTCTAACGGCGGACAATGCCCGGAAAACCCCGAATCGACCTGGGACTTCCGCGTTGATCCGAGTCGACCCGAACTCATCTGTAATCCAATAAGGAACACGCTCGAGGCAATTCCCTCCGCACCACACCATCTTGCGAGGTCGGTGCGCTCTACAAAATCCCGGTACTCTACAGATGATGTCCCAAAACTCATCTACTATCCGCTATCCACCCTGCCTCGGTGCCTCGGCACTACTCGTCGGCACGGCGGGGCTGCTCGCTCCATCGGTGCCACTGGTACAACTGAATATGTCACTACATAGGAAAAAAGTGCTGGAGGACTCTCAAGCAGTACTGCAACTGGCTATGCTCTCTGCTCCAACAGGCGCATCAAACGTTTCATGATCTCCTCCTAGCGTCGGGCAGCCTCCGACAACTGTGCCATCTGGATCCATGAATAACTCAATCCTCTCTCTATCGCTCGCAACATCTACATCAAGCTGGTATCCTCCTCAGCTTTATCTCTTCCAAGCTACACTGGCCTTGCATAGTCCAAGAGCTTTGACCTCTGTCGCTAACATAGGCTAGGAACAAAACCTTCCGAAGTCAGAAGGCATACTCTCTCAACTTGGCCAACAACTTCTTCTCTCTTAGAAGTTGCAGTGTTATCCTCAAGTGCCCTCATGCTCTAGATCAGCTCGGAAATAATCCAAACATCCACGACGGGTACGACCACCAACCCGTCCGCACATAGCTGGCGTATACACAATTTATCCAATCATAAGGGCGGCAGGGCATTAGTCAATCCCATCGACCTCACTGTGAACTCATGATGCACCTGCCGATTCCTGAACACCATCAGGGCACAGCCCTCGGCTGCAAGGTTCCAGAAAGCTATCTATCTAACAAAAGGGCATTTGCCGAAAAACAACCCCAAACCTGTCTGTGCTCGAATCATCATAGAACCCTCACCGTTGTGTACTCACAACGTGGCATCACTGCCGTGTACCAACGGCGTGGCATCATACTCCAGTATCAAACTCTAGGATCCTCACGGTCATATACCTACGATGTGGCTCTGGGTCATTCAGACCCGCTTGATCCATCAGATCCCGCAACTGCGCTATCAGCTCTGTATCTGACTCAGTCTTACGGGTGATACTCCAAGAGGTGCTGTCGAAGTCGGCGCGGTCTCCAAAACCACGTCATCAATTCCTCAATCTTGGTCACACTAAACGGCGGCTTCAATATCAGACCAGGTAGACACTCTCCCGGGATCACACGGCGGTAAGGATATTCCTTAGTCCCGGTGCCGCCGTAGGCATCTGCTCTAGAATTACTAGCAAAACGATACGACCACAACTGAATCTCTGTCGTGCTCTAGCATCCTCTAAAAACACACTCCTCCTGCCCTGGTCCACGGAGGGTCATTGTCCTCTTTCGACATTCCACGATAGCAAAACAACGGGATAACCAATCCCTATCCAACCACGTAACAACATCTCTAAACTGATGTAGGACTGGCAACACTCATCCATGTGCTATACGTGATCTGGAACCTGATCCTCACATGCACAAGCCAACAGTCTCATATTTAGTCCATGCGAGGCTACCCCTGCTCTACTGAAGCAGACACAAGCGGTGTCGGCATCAACATGCTCTAACTCCGATGACCACAAGGAAAAACCACATCAGGTAAGACGCGATCCACTATCCATGCGTCCTCTAACCGGCTGCACAAACTCATCCACTAGATGCTGGTGGCCATCGCTCAATCAGCCTCGGCATCACGGCTCTGACATACTCACCCTAGCACTGATGCTGGTGCCTCTACTATCGAGAACCTCCTAGTCTCTGTCTCCCCTACGGCCCATGATCCTGAGACTGGAATCATGGCAACCTCGATCCACTCACCTATCCCAAAATCCGACAATGCTAGACGTCTCTCACTGAAACTGGTCCCTCGGTCTTCGTCCCTCCTGGACGTGATCACTGATCCTCGGTCAACCCATCGAGCATGCCCAAACGCTGCATCTAAAGTCGGCACTTGCTGAGAATATACAAAGAGATAGATATCCCGATGCAGTCCCCTCTCGATCAGATCAACCTCCAAACCTCATCCTGGGCAGCAAGGGGGGGTACACTGCTCACCCGTCGTAGAAACTCGCCCCAGAACATCAACTGAGCTCCCGATGGTCCAACATGACGAATTCGACGCCACCAACTCTCTTGGCGTCCTTATCCAAAAGTGCAAAACCAAGCGCCCTGATGCTTCTCCTGGATGAACAAATCCTCGAACAACTCTTCCATAGCAGCGATCCAGTTCTCGGCCTCCCAAGGCTCCAAACTCTATCCCAAAATCTGCAGGGGATGGAACTGGATGAAGCAAAACAACCGGTCAACAACCTCTCGCTGCTTCTGCACCATCAGTGGTGCGATCAGGGTTGAAATCGACAATGTCGCGGCCGGAAGTACTACTGGCGATACCCCGGGAGATGCTCTCAGCTCAAACATGCGCATCACGCGCTCCATGTTCTTTTCCTGGCGCCGCATCGCCTCAAACATCTGGGCTACTTGGGCCCGTAACTCCTAGACCTCTCTCTGGTCTGTCCAATAGCCTCCCGTTGTTGGGGCTCCTCATCCAAGGTCAAACACACCCTTGCCGTTGCACGGCGTCTCGGAGGCAACGAATAACTGCAACAGAACAAACATTAGGACCAAGAACTCTCTCGACCCAATCAAGCGAAAGTCTAGAACATGTTACCCTTACTAAAGCATTATGTTGTCTGCAGCCAACATAATCATCTTTAGAGAAATAACATGTGAGATCACTCGCCCTAATCCTCTGGGGGAGGTACAAACTCAATCAAGACTCTCGCTAAAGTCACGTCTCTCTCGACAGTCATCCTACTGTCCAACCAATAGCCTAGGGTCTCTAAGTCCTCAGTGACCTATATACCTAGGCTCTGATACCACCTAATCTGTCACGCCCCGGGGTCGAAACTGCGACCCGGGCTCACCAACAGATCCGCCGTCTGTGCGGAAACTGCCGCACAGACGAAGCGACTATCCTGCAAAAGATCTATAGCTAACATGTATTAGAGCTGAAAAAGAACTAATAGCTATAGAAATCAACTGAACATCTGGATAAATGAAAGTCCTCAATACATAGTCTGACAAGCTATGAAAAAAAACAATCCTCACTAGTCTCTCAGAATGTCCAGTACAAAAGTGGAGTCATAAAATAAAAACGGGTACATCTACCTCTGACTCTCAATGCTGGTAATGAACTAATCGGCCACGTCCTCACCTCGATCTGCTGTCTCCGCGCGAACCAAGCCGGAACAGCTACCTCAACTGTCACCGCAGTGGGTGTGAGATCTACTGCAGAAGGCAGATCTCAGTGGGTACCGTCCCAATATCCACGGTATGCCCACTAAGTTTACTGGAGGCAAAACAGATAGATATGCAGATAGATAGATAGATAGATAAGCTGAAGGAAAACTACAGCTAATATGTCTCAAACATAATGCTCAAAAGGAAACTCTATCATAAACATGCTATGCATACTCTCGCTACTGCTAAAATGCCTCAGTATCAATGCTCTCAGGAAAAACCATCTAAGAACATAATATGTAACCACCCGCTCATAACACCCAATCTCAAAGACTGCCAAAACTGGCTCAGTCCAGCCTGCGCCTGTCGTCTAGGAACGCACCTGCCCACTGCCACGCATCCACCAGAGGACGGGATTTACGTGGGGCGTCCTAAACCGACTATCTCAATCTCACTCAAGTATCCACCTGGTAACTCGGCCAGGGGCATGTAACCACCTGGTAACTCGGCCAGGGGCATGTAACCACATGGTAACTCGGCCAGGGGCATGAACACATCTACGCATCCGGAGCGTGACCCGAGGGGAGCGACCCCAACGAGTATCAAGCATCTAATCTGTCTCAATAAGCGGCATATGCAGGCTATGGTCCACGATCAAACAGATCGGCAACTCGGTGCTCAAAAGCACAACTCAGTCGGAACAAGACTTCACGACTCAACAGGAAATGCCCAAATCCTCACAATAATATGTCGGAGAACCCTCTACGACTCAATCTGATAATGCACAACTCATGACTAAGTCGGGAAACCTCCACGACTCGATCTGCCAGAACCCCAAACTCCCAAGCTAAGTCGGAGATCCACCTCAACGACTAAATCAGTAAATCACTACCTAGAACAAATACATCAATCCCCACGGAGAAGCTCAACACACATGACACTATAACTCATCTCAAAACTCAAAAAGAGGCCCCTCGGCCCCCAGGCACGAGGTCAAATGCACCCTGAATCTATGCCATACCTTTGGCGAACTCATAGTTTAAAAACTACCTTTGAAAATGCTGTTTTTCCTTAAAACGGGCTTTACTCGATTTTTAAAACGATCAGGGTGCAACAATAATGCCAACAGAACATGCAGTCTAGTGTCATATGGTAACAGGAGTATACTAAAAATAATCTGGGGTTTTAAATAATTTTCTAAAAATTCCCAGGCAACTATCAGATGTAAAAACCGTGAAAATAGCATAGTAAACATGATTAAAATGCATTCAGGAGCATTAAGGGGCATTCCATACATTTTGGAGAAATTCCAACCCACCTCGGTTTGCCACTAATTCCTTGTCGACACTTGCAATTGGGCTCCGTGGGATTACCTTGCCTCCACGTGGTCTGCACGCAAAACGATGCCCGCTGCAGGAGTCCGCACGTAAAACGAAGCACGCCGCCGGAGTCCGCACGCAAAACGGAGCACGCCGCCGGAGTCAGCACACAAAACGGAGCACGGTGCCGGAGTTCGCACACAAAACAGAGTCCGCACGCAAAACGGAGCACGGTGCCAGAGTCCGCACGCAAAACGGAGCATGCCGCCGGAGTCCGCACGCAAAACGGAGCACGGTGCCGGAGTCCGCACGCAAAACGGAGTCCGCACGCAAAACGGAGCACGGTGCCGGAGTCCGCACGCAAAACGGAGTCCGCACGCAAAACGGAGCACGCCGTGGGGGTCCGCACGCAAAACGGAGCAGTAAAAATACGGTCCCTAACACAGATAAGAACAAGGGGTCAATCCAATGTCCAAAAGAACGCCCCAAAACTGTGCCAAAAATACTGCAAAAACAACGCGCGGGACCTACCTCGACTGCGTCGCCAGCCTAACCGGCCCGTTTGGAACACCTCACGCGCTCCGCGAGGTCCACGGCGCGCCGCCACACCTCCCCAAAATCCCCTCCCTCACACCCTCTCGCGCTCGGTTGTAGAAGAAAGAAAAGAAAAGGGAGGAGAAATGGTGTGCGGGGAGGAGAAGAAAGAAGAGAAGAAGAAGAAAGAGGAGGGGAGGTCTCCCATGGACCGGGTCCACGGTGCACCGCCCAAGGGGGCCCGCTGCCAGGCGGTCCATCGCACAGGGGCGCGCGCCCCCTGCGCCACGTGGCGCGCATCCCGCGCGCCACGCGGGCGCCGCACCCGCGCGCTACACGCGCGCGGGAAACCGTGCCGCCATACGGGCGCGCACCCACTCCCGCGCGGGCGCCAGTGGGGGCCCGCCACGTGGCGGCCCCTGCGTCACCCGCGCAGGAAGCGCGCTTCCCCAGCGCGCCTTCTGCGCGCCGTGCGCAGCACTCCACCGCCCTCGAGCCGCGCGCCGTCGCGCCAATGCCTCGGGATCCGCGCGCCGTCGCCTCGAGATTCGCGCACGTGCCTCGAAAAATGTGCGCATCAACCGGGCTCCGAAAAAAGCAAGTAAATAGTCCAATTTCAACGATTTCGCGCGCTGAATCCAAATCCGATGTCCGTTTCTCCAAATTCTCATCCGAAATTTTGCCGAATGCCCCCGGAAAGCCCACTTGATCCGATTTCCGCGCCGGGTCTATTTCTGAAGTCCTCTTTGCCAAATTCCAACTCTAAAAAATTTCCGAAGGCATCCGGAGAGGTGATCTTCATCCAAACTTCGTCCTGAGTCCAATTTTGACATCTGTGTCGCGCGAAACCACCTCTAAACACTCGACGGGTCCTCCAATTACCCACGTGATCCCTTTTTAAGCCCGAAGTCTAACACTTGTGTCCAAATTACGCACCAACACCACCGACTCACCACGCAGGCCTCCAGTGATGCAACTAAATCCCAAATTGCACTAAAAATCCATTTCTTGGGCCCGACACGCGCACAAACACTCCCAAAGGCCACTAATCCGACAGTAATCTCTTAAGTAGGGGTTCGGGTCCTCACAACAACCCCCTTTGAGGCCCTTTATGGTTACAAACCCCCAAATCTCTCCCGGGTCCTCTTAGATGGAGACATTAATTCCACAGTTAAGGAGTGGAAAAAGGACAGAGATGGTGTGATGCAAGGGCTGAGGGACCGGCTGCTGGAAGCCCAAAACTGAATGAAACAAAATGCGGATAGAAGGAGAATTGATAAGGAGTATCAGGTCGGGGAGAAGGTATACCTCAAATTACAACCTTACCGTCAAAGCAGTGTCGCCACAAGAAGGAATTTGAAGCTCGCTTCTAAGTATTTTGGCCCGTATGAGATATTACAAAGAGTTGGACCAGTAGCCTATCGGCTACAACTACCTGAGTATGCCAAGATTCATCCGGTATTCCATGTCTCACAGTTGAAGAAGGGTGTGCCGACATCAGAGCCCGAACCGAAAGTGGGGCTTCAAGTTGGAGAAGAGGGCCAGTTACTAACCTAGCCAGAGCAGGTCTTGGGAAGGAGGCTACTGAAGAGGGGAAATCAACCCATCACACAGGTTCTTGTTAAATGGAGTAATCTAGGCCATGAGAAAGCGTCGTGGGAGGACTACAACACTATGAGGACTAGGTATCCATCCTTCGATCCTTGAGGACAAGGATGCCTCCATGGGGGGTGGAGTGTAACAACCACTGGTTGAGGAATGGTAGGGAGGAGTAGAGGAGTGAAGTAGAGGGGAGAAGGTGAAGCTCTGAGAGAAGGAAGGGGAAAGTTAGGTTTTACCTGGCAAGTTGAGGGCAACCGTGGTTGGGTCAAGCCGTACCCGAGTAGGTGAGATGGGATAGTGCTGTCAGGCTCTGGAGAGTTCTTAGTGGGTCGGGCTGAGAAGAGATGAGGAGGAAGATCCAGTAGCAGTGAAGGGAAACGGCTACAGCACAGCGTGGCCTGATCCGCGAGCCCTTGAAGAGTCCAGAAGCGGCCCGGTGGAGCCCGAATGACATTTACAGTTTATGCAATTTAGTATTCAACTAGAGTTTAATTACAATTCAGTCCAACAGAGGATAGTATAAATAGTAACTGTAATAACTAAAGACATAACGAAGATTTGAATCAAATTCCATTTCCTCTAAACCTCTTTCTCTCTCCTCTCCTCCTCTTCTCAATCTCATCTCCTCTCTCATAATACCCAATTCTCTTAGAACCCTAGTTTCCTCCAAATTCAAATCAATGGAAGAGACCATCATCCTCACCGCCTAGCCGATTTCAGAGTATTCTCATCCTCAATCGGCTGCGGATCGTCCGGTTGTTACACCCAAGTCCACCCCTAATTAATGAACACTCACCACCAACTTTATTATTGAGCACATTCCTACACACCACCCCAAGTCCACCCCTAATTAAAGCAGACCCAGCTTGGGATTTTTTTAAAATTAACCCTAAAAAATTTAGAAATTTGGAAAATAATATTGTAAAAAAAATATTTGCAAGAGTAACCCTGCTTTTGCCAGTAGGGCGCCACGGACCTGAAGGCGCTGAATCATTCAGCGTCTTCACAAAAACTCTGTGAAGTCGCTGAATAAATCAACGCCTGCATAGTATGTGTTGAAGGCGCTGAATCAATCAGCGCCTTCAGCACATACTATGAAGGCGCTGAGGACTTGACCAATTTTCGCGTGAAAGTTAGGTAAGTCCTCATATAACTGCTAAAGGCGCTGAACCATTCAGCGCCTTTAATATAAATGTTAAAGTCGCTTAATGGTTCAGCGTCTTTAATATAAATGTTAAAGGCGCTGAACCATTCAGCGCCTTCAGCATATATAGTGAAGGCGCTGGTTCATTCAGCGTCTTCACATGGTTTTTGTAAAGATGCTGAACGATTCAGCGTCTTCAGAGTCCTCCAGTCTCCGTGGCGCCCTGCTGGCAAAAGCAGGATTAATTTTACAAATAATTTTTTTACAACGTTATTTTCTAAATTTCTAAATTTATTAGGATTAATTTAAAAAAAATCCCCCCAGCTTCATCACCATCACGAGACGAGTCCACCTTATCGAACTTCGGGCCGCCTAAAGCACATGGAGGAGCTCCCCAGTTGATGAAAACACCATTCAAAATCCTTAGCTTTCTCCCACAATTGCCAAAACCATTTCCGAACTCGGCTATATGCTTCTGCTCGACTCCAGAGAAGATCGCCCCACACGCCTCCCAACCCCCCTCGCAGAAGGAATACTCGCCGCACGAAATGCGCCGAAGCCACTTCCCGCCTCGGACTGCGTGTAGCATCGAGCCGTTGCACCGAAAGCCCGTCCGTAGCCGTCCGTACCTCCGCCCCGACCGGCCCGCAAGGAGAGAGGACGCCGGCGGACTGGTCCGAGGGAGCTCGAGCTGCAGCGCCACTCCCGCCGGTCCACAACCTCCCCGGCGCGGGGTCTCGCCGAGTCCCCCTTAAGACCGGCCAGGTGGGGCGAGGAAGCCCCCACCAGCCCTCCCCGGCGTTGCCTTTCGACCCAGCGCCCGCTCCCGCCCGTCGGCTACCTGCGCAACGGCGCCGGCGGTAGCCCTCCTATGACCCCCGGCAGAGCCCCGACAGCCCCCGCAGCCGGCGGCAGCCTGCACCTCGGCAGCAGCCAGCACCGG
Organism: Tillandsia leiboldiana; assembly: GCA_029204045.2. Classification (NCBI taxonomy): domain Eukaryota; kingdom Viridiplantae; phylum Streptophyta; class Magnoliopsida; order Poales; family Bromeliaceae; genus Tillandsia; species Tillandsia leiboldiana. The sequence continues at coordinate 13,394,655 of CM055077.1, read as the reverse complement.
GGCGCCGGCGACAGCCCACCTCCTAACTGTGAAGGATTCGCGGCATCCCCCGCAGCCCAAAGAGAAGCCCGGTTGACAGAGAGCTCCAAGCGTCGATCCTGCGCCGTAACATCAGCTCCGTCACGCTCTTCGTCGACCCCTTCACCAGCAGCTCCATCAACCCTTACAATGCCACGCGGCCCACCACCCCCGAGGTCGCCGTTGCGTCCGTTCGGCGCCGGCGGAGGTGGATGTTCACCTCCCCCATCCCGGAGTCGTTCAGAGCTCTCCAAGTGGACGACGATGTCAATAATCTCCTCCCCCAGGACAATGGTCATACACTGGGGGATCTCCCGAATATCATCGACGACGATCTGGCAACAGTAGGCGCGGAGATCCGTCATATTTTTACTAGTATCATCAGCACGGATAAACCGGCCGAACCCACACACCATCGATGCAATTCTTGCCGGTGTCCAGCATTCAAACGGCACGTTGCGGAGTTGGATCCAAGCCGCAAACGGGGATCTGTGCGGTCGAGCGTTCCAGTAAGAGCCCCAGTTGAAGCACCTCAGCCAGATTTCATCAAAGGTGATGATTTGCCTTCTGATAAGGGTCTCCGCCGAAACCCAGCTCGGAAGAATAATAGCGAAGTCGTGCTCCCGGTATCGAGCCACAAAAAAATCGTGAGAATAACCACCGAATCTCCGAACTAGAGCATTAGCGATCGTTTACTGTGGCGCTAGCCCCAGGTCGGTCGGTTGCACCACCTCCGCGAGAAACGCGTTGCGCCTCAGCTCCCCTCAACTTCTCCGTGTAGGGAACATACGCTTTCACACTCGTGGCCCTACCGCGGCGGCGATGCTCTCGGTTCAAATTCATGGTTCTCTTCCCCTCCTCCTTGGCGAAGTTGCGCTTACACTGCCTTGCTCGATGCCCGATCCGCCAGCAAGAGCGGCACCTGACAGGGTCTCTGCAGACGGCTACCCGGTGGTCGGACGCGAGGCACTTAAAGCACCTCCCCGCCTTCCACCGCTCCCCCGGAGACCTGCTCTTAGAAAAGGATGACCACCCCCTCACCGGACAAGAGATAGTTGCTTTGGATGGATGCTTCGAGCCATGCGATAGTAGTACCTCTTTATAGGAGGGTTGTTCCAGGCCAAGTTGGCCTACAGAGATTTCCTTCCCAAGGTGCAAGACCTCCTTCACACCCTTACCTACAAGCTGCACCGACTTGCCACCTCCGCGTTCGGAAGTACATTCCTCAACAACAGGTGCCTTAACTCCCCTTCCATACTTAGCTCTCGGAGTCTCAAGAATACCTCGCTCCTCATTAAGAGCAAGACCAACCTCATCAGCCCACTTCAAACGCTTGACGATCCTTTTTTGCTTCCTATCGGCTGAAAGGGGTCCTCCTTTAATGCACGGCTTCACCTCTTTGGCATGTCGTGGCATGGCTTCACCTCTTTCCTGTGATCTTGGTTTTGTTTCCTGTAAGCTATCTAGTATCTCACCTTACTGTTCCTCTCACTAAGAATGCAAGACTCAGACTCATTCAAGAAATCTCTCCTCAAACTGAACCTCTTCACCATCTATAAATATGGTGCATTCACCACATCTCTCTCTCTCTCTCTCTCTCTCTCTCTCTCTCTCTCTCTCTCTCTCTCTCTCTAGTAAGGGAAGCTCAAATCCTCTTTCAAATCCTTCCAAGAAGCCATCACCAAAGCCGTGTATTTCTAATTGACACTTTGATGGGTCATAAAAGGTTGAAAATACTTGGGACTATGTAATATGCTGTATTTCTAAGAACTACGATGAGTTTATTTGGTCTTACCGTTGAATGCAGTATTGTTGGAATAGAAAATAGTGATGTGCTTGGGAGAAAAATTATATGGTTGATTCTGTTATAAAGTGTGTTTCTCGTTAAGGAAAAGCTATTAAGGGAAAATTTTATTAAAGTACCGTTTATTATTGTATACTGCATGAAAATATATAAAATTTAAATATACACCTTTTTAATTTTTGTTTTTTTTTTTTTTAAATTAAGTGATTTTAGTCAAAATAAAAAATAAAAAAAAAAAATTTTTTTCCAAACTGGTTGATAATTTATAAAATTAATAACGTTAATTATTTTAACTTATAAAAAAATAATTTTAACCTAAGTAACTATAAAAACTCAAATAAAAAGATAGTAGTTGAGGAGTCTCAATCAAAAATACCTTAATTATTTTCAACTGCATCAGTTTTTCGGTAACATCTTTATTATAAATAGAAAAATATCTTATTGTTCACGTCAAATGAATTTAAGACTCACATCTATACAAATTCTATTTGCCGGTTCCTCCGTGCATACGTGGCGTTCTCTCACGCATTTGGTTGATGTGGTATTCTCTCGCGCATTGTGCGCTCCGAGCCTAGCGCCGAACCTCTCATCCTAATCCTAGCGTCGCACCTCTTTCTCTCTTTTGCTAAACCTAGCGCCCCTCTTTCTCTCTTGCTAACTGTAGCGTCGCACCTCTTTCTCTTCCCGCGCGCGCAGCAGCAAGCGCGCGTGGGCGGCACGCACAGCAGCAAGCGGGCGCTGGCCTGCAGCTGATAACAATGCGGATATTCCTCTTCCTCCTTTTATCTGCCGTCCAGATCGGCGCCTCCCGAGGCGCCGCCAAAGCCCCAGCCGCCGCATCCGCCGCCAGCAACCTCACCGATCTCATGTCCCGGAAGGGCTGCAGGTCCTTCGTCGAGCTGCTCCTCTCCACCGCCGACGCCGCCGAGACGTTCCAGGACAGCATGGCGGGCGGTCTCTCCGTGTTCTGCCCCGCCGACCAGGCCGTGAAGGGCTTCCTCCCCACGTTCAAGAACCTCTCCGCCGACGGCAAGCTCTCCCTCCTCATCTACCACGCCGTCCCCGTCTACTACTCCGCCCAGAGCCTCAAGTCCAACAACAGCGTCATGAACACCCTCGCCACCGACGGCACCGCCAAGAACTACAACTTCACCGTCCAGAACGACGGGAGCAGGTCACCTTCCAGCCCACGGCCTCCCCCGGTGCCCCCGTGCGGGTCACGGCCACGATCCTCGACCGCGACCCCCTCGCCGTCTACACCGTCGACGAGGTGCTCCAGCCACGGGAGCTCTTTAGGCCCACCGCAGCCCCGACCCCCGCCCCGGCGCCCGCGGCAGCGGCCCCCAAGAAGGCGAAGCACGGGGGGAAGCACGAGTCGCCGCCCGCACCCGTGCCGGCCAGGCCCGACGCGGCGTCGGCGGACCAGAAGGTCGCCGACCAGAATGCCGCACGCGGCATGGCATCCCGCAGTGCGGGCTGGGGCAGCACGCGCGGGGGCGAGCAGTGCAGGGGCGCGCGCAGGCAGCGTGCACCAAGCGCGCGCGAGCGGCAGCAACCGCGCGGCACGCGCGCAGGCAGCGTGCACCAAGCTCGCGCGAGCGGCAGCAACCGCGCGGCACGCGCGCAGGCAGCGTGCACCAAGCGCGCGCGAGCGGCAGCAACCGCGCGGCACGCGCGCAGGGCGCGTGCGGTTGTAGGGCCGCGCTGCGCGGGGCACGGTCAGCGAGCGGTAACAGGCGAGCGGCATGCGAAAATTTAGGTTTAAGTTTATTAATTAAATTTTTAAAAAAGTACAACCATGTGTTGACAAAAACAAGCAAAAAATAAATAAATAAATTATCAAATATTTATATTTATCCAGTAAATTTTTGAGTATATTGAAAAAGATTCCCTCAAATACCGTTGATAAATTATCTAATTTATTATCGTACATAATAAATTAAGTTTTGTTTATTATATTACTAATTAGGATTAAAACTCACTAATAGTGATTTTACTATTAATATGCCTATTTTAAATTATTATGTTTTTCGCGCGCGAGCGGCAGCAACCGCGCGGCACGCGAGCAGGGCGCATGCGGCTGCAGGGCCGCGCTGCGCGGGGCACAGTCGGGTGCAAGACTGAGTGCGGCCAAGGCAGGGGTGGCCACGGCAAGGTACAAATGCAAGTTTAATAACACGTTAATTAGCCAGGTATAATTAATGAAGCTGATTTCAATTTTCCAATTTAAAATACCAATTTCTTAAAATTTAAATTCAAAATTAATATATTAAAATTTAAGTTTTTCAGATATGGTTAAATTTTTTAAAAAAATACTAGATTATATATAGTTATTTATTTATTTATTTTACATATAACATAATATTTTTAGATATGGTTAATTTTTAAAATTTTCCAACATATTATGGTTTTTTTTTTCTATCTATAAGATTTAGATGTAAAAATATTATATATAAGAAATATAATATACCAATATTTTAAAATTTTAATTTTAAATTTTATGAATTATATAAGTTAATATTTGAATTTGATGTTGAATTTGTATTTTAATTTGAATTCGAAGTTGCGTTTAAGTTTGAAATTAGTTTTTAAAATTTTTCATTAATTATAAATATATTTTGGCATAAAAATATTAAAAAAATTATTTACTATTAATTCATTAAATAGATTAGGATCACAAATTTTTAATTAAAATTGAAATTTATACTTTATTTTATTAAATATGATTTTATTTCAAATATATAATTGAAAGTCCACTTTGAGTTTAAATTTTGAATTGAAAGTCTAAATTAGTTTGTTATGTATAAATTTGATGTGAAGTTATTTAATTTTAAATGTCAAATTTCTAATTTAAAATATCAATGTGTGAAAATTTTCAATTTAATATATTTAAGTTTAAGAATTTTTTTATATATAATATATTTTGTAAGATGATGATATATATTTTGCGATATCGTTAATTTCCCAAATTGTATATATATATTATATATAAGATTTTGTAAGATTAAATTAATATATTAGAATTTGTAAGATTGTATGATATTTTGGTTATTAAGTTCAAATTTATAAGTGCTTCTTTTTCTTTTTTTATTAAAATATATAAATTAATCTTATATATATATATATATATATATATATATATATATATATATATATATATATATATATATATATATATATATATATATATATGATAGCAAATCTAGGGACAAAGATCTCCTAGATTTGCTATCATACCTATTGCTATATATATATCACATCTCCTAGATTTGCTATCATACCTATTGTCTTTTTTACCAACTTTGCTATCATAGGTAATCTTTGTCCCTAGCTTACTTGATGTGGTGTTCACTAATTTCCACATATATATATATATATATATATATATATATATATATATATATATATATATATATATATATATATATATATATATATATATATATATATGATAGCATAGGTATGATAGCAAATCTCCTAATATCACATCACCTTATCTTTAGCCATATATTATATATATATATATATATATATATATATATATATATATATATATATATATATATATATATATATATATATATATATATATATGATAGCAAATCTAGGGACAAAGATCTCCTAGATTTGCTATCATACCTATTATCTTTTGGAAAATGCTATGTGTACACCCGTAAGGGGTGTACATCTCACACCCCCACCCATCTAAGGGTGGGGGTGTGATGATGGGTCACTTGATGTGACCCGTAAAAGATATCGCCACCATTAAAATGGTGGAGATGTATGATATACACCCCTTCGGGGTGTACATGTAGCATTGCTCTTATCTTTTTTACCAACTTTGCTATCATAGGTAATCTTTCTCCCTAGCTTACTTGATGTGGTGTTCACTAATTCCCACATATATATATATATATATATATATATATATATATATATATATATATAATATAATATAATCTTTTTACCAAATTTGCTATCATAGCTACTCTTTATCCTTACTTGATGTGATATCACGAACCGCCTTGACCATCGACCGGCCCCAGAATCGCCTGGAGCAAGAGCCTCGCGATCGAGAAAGGCCAAAGCCAACCCTAGTCGGCCAAGAGGGACCACAGGTCTCACAGCAGCGATAAGTCCCTCTCCGCGGCTACCAAGAGAATCAGGGACAGGGGGCACCACGCAGACCTTTTTGCCAACAGGCCAAGGGTGCGCCAGCGCATGGGCGCCCACAACGCCTAGTCTGGGATGAGCCCCACTAGAGGATCAGGCAAAGGCCGACAACACAGCTTCCCCACCAAGGGATGCTAGGGGCAGGAGAAATCCCTAAGCGCCCCGATACCAAATCTCCCTGGCTCGCCAGGGTAGAAATGGAGACCCTGGGTGATCGCCTAAATCGAGAACTCAGGGTACAGCCGTGGCCCAAGGCATGGCAGAGAAGAAAGATCCTCAGGGAATGTCTGAGGAAGATGGAACCACCGGAAGACGTGCCGGTGGAACAGTGGTTCACATCGGCCGGACCGACCTGATGGCAAGGGCCGGTCATGACGAAGACACAAAAGCGTCGATTGCAGAGGTTGGAGGCCGACGCCCGCAGAAATGGCGTCATGGCCCGTTGGCCGCGGCTGAGCCCGCGACGAGAACGGCCCGCGCATCGGCACTTCCCTGCACCAATGCTTCACAACCAAAAAGTGGAAGTCTTCGCCGTGACGTCTCAGGAGAAGGCGTCGATGTTTCAATCGATGATTGTGAGACCGATGGATAGAGCCATCCAGCTCGGGCTAGAGGCTCAATTGGAGGCCCTAGAGGCTCCTGTGAAGCGCAGCTAGGAGGTGCCCGGGGGGCAATTGGTGTAGGTTTTTATAGGATCCACAAGGATCTAAATAGGTACTATTAAACAACTAGAGGGGGGGTGAATAGGTGTAATACTTATAAAACCAATCTCAGTGCAAAATAAAAACCAATGCGGAAAATAAAAACAGCACACCGAGATATACGTGGAAACTCCAATCCAGGAGAAAAACCACGGGACCTGTGAGGTCCCGGAATCCCCCGCGTAGAGTTTGCTGGTTGTTGGACAGCTTTTGGTGGCCGTTGGGAGTGTTTGTGCGCATGTCGGGCCCGAGAAATGGATTTGTGGTGCAATTCGGGTTTTAGTTTGCATCACTCGAGGCCTGCGTGATGTGTCGGTGGTGTTTGTGCGCAATTTGGACACAAGTGTTGGACCTTGGGCTTAAAAGGAGATTCCGTGGAAAATTGGAGGACCCGTCGAGTGTTTGGAAGTGGTTTCGCGCGACGCAGATGTCAAATTTGGACTCCGGGCGAAGTTTGGATAAAAGATTACCCCTCCGGTTGCCTTCGGGAATTTTTAGAGTTGCAATTTGGCAAATCGGACTTCAGAATTGGGCCCGGCGCGGAAATCGGATCAAGTTGGCTATCCGGGGGCACTCCGAAATTTTCGGTTCAGAATTTGGAAAAATGGACATTGTTATTGGATTCAGCGCGCGAAATCGCTAGGAATGGACTATTTACTTGTTTGGTTTGGAGCCCGGTTGAGTTGCGCGTTTTTCGAGGCATCGCGGCATGTTTTTCGAGGTGTGGCGCGGATCCCGAGGTGGCGCGCGGCTCGAGGCGGCGTACGGACGCAGGAATGCGCGCGTCTGGCGCGCATTGGGAACACGCACCTGCGCGGGTTAGCGCAGGGGCCGCCACGTGGCGGCCCCCCGTTGGCGCCCGCGCGAGCGCGGGGGCACACGCGCCTGTGTAACGGGCGCGTGTCCCGCGCCTGGGGGGCGCGCGGTGTAACGCGCCCGTGTGGCGGGCGCGTTACCGCACGCTGCGTGGCACCGTGGGCGCGCGCGTGGACCGGGCGCTCGCACCCATGCGCCGTGGACCGGCGGTTGTGGCCTCCCATTGGCCGGCGCCGTGGACCGGGCCCGTGGACCGGGACCGTGGACCACCTCTTTCTCTTTTCTTTTTCTTCTTCTTCTTTCTCCCCCGAGCGCCATTTCTTCTCCTCTTTCTTTTCTTCCTTCTTCACCCGAGCGAGAGAGGGAGTGAGGAGGAGATTTTTGGGGGTTGTGGCGGTGCGCCGTGGACCTCGCGGAGCGCGCGAGGTGTTCCAAAAGGGTCGGTTGGGCGGTGCGACGCGTCGAGGTTGGTCCCGTACTTTATTTTTTCGGTGTTTTTAGCACAGTTTTGGAGCGTTCTTTTGAACAGTGTTTTAACCCTCTTGCTCTTATCTGTGTTAGGGACTGTGTTTTACTGCACCGTTTTGCGTGCGGTCCCCGACGGCGTGCACCGTTTTGCGTGCAGACTCCGTTTTGCGCGCGGGTTTCGGCACCGTGCTCCGTTTTGCGTGCAGACTCCGTTTTGCGCGCGGGTTTCGGCACCGTGCTCCGTTGTAGTGTTCTGGTTTTTCCCATGCAACTTTCCGATGAATCCATTGTGTAGAACACCTAGTGTTGGTGTGTCTGGCCCATGGTGCATCAAAGGGGTGCCACAGATGGACTTTGTGAGACTTGGATAGCTGATTTGGCCTTCGGCTGCATTTGCCGAATTTTAGAAAAGGTTTTGGGCCAATCTGAGGTTGGATTTGGATTCAGCGCGGAAAAACGCTTGAAAACGGCTATTTGCTTGTTAAATTTGGAGTCCGGATGACCAAATGCGGGCTTCCGGAAGTTTTTGGGGTTATTCGGTGCATGGGGGAGCCTCGTGGACCGGCCTGAGCCACGTGGCGGCCTGTTATTGGCCGGCGCACGCAGCTCGGTCCACGGGGTGGCGCGGCGGTGCATGGACCGCGGGCGGGGGACGCGTGGCGTGCCCGGATAGGCCGGCGCACGCGGCATGGTTCACCGGGTGTGCGGGGTTGCGGTGGACCGGGCGCATGACACGTGGCGGCTTCGGATTCGTTGGCTCACGTGGGCGCGGTCCACGGTGTGCGCGGGGGGGCGCCTCGGGACTGCGCGCGCACAGTGGCGCCAGGCGGGACGGTCGGCCGCACTCGAGTGCGCCACGTGTCGCCTCGCGGTTGGGCGGCCGTACCTACCCCCGCTGACCGCGAGGGGACACGCGGCGCACAGTGGGCCACGGGGACTTGCTGTTCCCTGTTTGGGGTGACGTGGCCGCTCCTGGGAGTTTCGGGCGCGTCGGACAGGAAGCGTGCGACCGGGTTTCCGGGCGCAGTGCGCCCGAAAGTTGCGCCCGAAAACCCGGCCCGACAGCATTGTGGGCTGGGCCTATAAATAGCTCCCCCCATTCGTCCTGTAGGCTTTTTGGACCCCATTTTCGCTGAGCTTTCTTCAGAGAAGTTTCTCCTCCCTCAGTGCACTACCCTTTGGAGAACTTTGAGGATTTTTGGAGGCACTCTTCCCGAGGTTCACCATTTTACGGCGCGGCGCGACGCTGGTTTCCCGGCGATCTTCTTCGCCCCTTCTCAGTGTTTGGACTCCACCGACTCACCCCGACATCGGATTTCGCCGATTCTTGCGCCGTTGGACTCACGACAGGTAGGACTTCAACTCCTGTGTTTTGAGGTTCCTCGATTTCTGTGCTGATCTTGGAGTTTTCTGAGCACCCATTTGACCCATTTTTCGTCGCGGACTTTTGGACAGCACCGCAGTGTTCTTGCCGTATCTTTTCGCTCGGACGTCGGATCGAGGCGATTCAGGAGGCAATTTTCATCTACACTTCGCAAGGATTCTCCTGGATTTTTCTCAGATTTTTCTGGTTTTTGGCCGAGGGTGAGAATCTCCTTTTTCTGTGGTTCTTTGTTACAGAAATTTGGTACAGTTTGGATTGGGATGTTTCCCTTGTCGGATTTTTATCTCAGCGTAGGAAACTCCGATTTGGGCGTGCAGGTACTCGTTTCGACGGGCTCATCGCGAGGATCGCGACAGTATTTTCCTTGGATTTTTCTGGGCATTTTTCGCAGGTAAAAATTGGTGAATTCTGGACGGTGGTATTAAGGGACAGATTCTGGGAATTGTGAATGTATAGCTTATGTGTTTTCCTTTGGGGTATTTTGTACAGATTGGTGGGGAGTTTTGGACTGAGCTTGGGTTCCGCTTTTGGGAATTGGGATTAGCGCTCGAGGTGGGTGATGTTGTAAACCTCTTATTTGGGATTTATCACTAGGCCTATTAGAATGCTCTTGATTATGCTGTTAGTAAATCTGTGAGATGGACCTAGCATGCTTGTATGAAATTCTGATTTCTTCGTTGATAATCGCATTGTTAGAAAACTACAAGTTAATTAATGGTGAGTCCATGCTTTAAACATGTAGTAGAATTACTTGGAATTTATGCTAAATCCCTATCTTGTTGATTGATTAAATGAAAGGCTGAGGTATGTGGTTAGAGTACTTAAAATGGTTCATCAAGATAATGACTTTTGCATGCTTGAATGGTCACCTAGATAGGCCACCTTTTTCTGCTACACTATCATGCTGGAATTGACTTAGGAGAAACCATGTTGCATTCTTTCTTCAGTCACTTAGACATAGGGGATATTATGCTCGGGTTAGAGCAGGGGCTGGGTTAGTGTAGTCAGATACTTGGGTTTCTAGGAGAGGGTTTTGGGCTTCCTTTGGGAGACGGTACTTTTCCTTATAGAGCGGAGTGCGCGATTTGCAGACTTGAGACCCTGGGACTCCTGTCCCATATCGGTGTTATGCGTAGGCTGGCATACCCGATTTGGCAGACATTGAGAACCCTACCCCATATCGGTGCTATGCGTAGGCTGGCATACCCGATTTAGCAGACCTTGAGACTCCTGTCCCATATCGGTGTTATGCGTAGGTTGGCATACCCGATTTGGCAGACATTGAGACTCCTATCCCACACCGGTGTTATGCGTAGGCTGGCATACCCGATGTGGCAGGCTTCGATATTCTGCTGCATACATTTAGCTATCTTTAGCTGGGCAGGTAGAGGCATATTAGTGGTAGCTTTTATCAGGAGTCATACTCATAGTTACCGCATTTATTCTTTTAGCCTCTGGTAGACCTAGTGGGCAGGTAGGAGTTTTGTGTTGAGGTTTACCCACTAGGGGAGGCTACTGTCTTTATAGTAGTACTGACCCCCACTGTTTTTCCCTTTTCTTGTCCCCTTTGTTTTGCAGAGTCATCTGCCGGAGTTGCGGGGCCTTCCTCCCAGGATCGAGGTAAGAGGATCGCCGACTAGATAGCTGCTACCCCGAGCTCGAGTTTTGTAGTTTTGTTGTATCCCCTGTACACTCAGACGGTTGTATTTTCTTTTATTTTGGGTCTGGCTGCGGCCAGCTGGTTGTATTTATTTCTTGAGCTGGGAGAGACATATGTATATTCTTGAGAGTTTATTGTACTTTTATTTCCAGCATTTGTCTGAGATGTACTAGTTTCAGTTTAGCTCTGTTTTATGCTCTAGCATTATTTCTTTATATCTGAGCAGGTTACCAGCGCTTCGTGTACACGGGAAATACCGTGTGCACGGCGGGTCTGTGGACGAGCCCGGGTTCTGGTTTACACCCGGGGTGTGACAGATTATTTTGGTATCAGAGCTTAGGGATAGGTCAGTTGGGACTTAGGAAACCCTAGGCTTTTTGGCAGACCCTAGGAAGGCAGGGCGTGAGTGACGCGATATTTTGCGAAAGTCGGCAATTTGTTATTAAACTCTTCCCGTGAGTGGAGAGGGATTGGCATAGCCTATTTCTGGTGGACTGTTATGTTGGCTGCAGACAACATAAGGTTACAGGAATAGGGGGATGTCCATGACTTTCGCTGGATTGGGTCGTGTGTGGGTTGGTTCTGACCCGTGGTTTCTTGTGTGGCAGGATGCCTCCTAGGCGGCAGATCCCTACTCGGGGTACTCCTACACCCCCGGAGGAGCCGGAGCAGTCCGGGCCTTCTGAGATCAGTGAGCTGAGGGCCATGGTGGCCCAGTTGGCGGAGAGTCATCGCCGACAGGAGTAGAGATTCGAGCAGTTGCTGGCTCAGGTTGCGGCACCACCCCCTACTACTGTAGAGGCCCCTGTACCACCGGTTGTACCGCCGGCTATTCCATTTGTTCCTACGGCACCGTCATCTAGCAGTGGGGCTCGGGGGGTGATCAGACCATTGACCCTAGCGGAGGAGCAGGAGTTTGCTGACAAACTCGCACAGTTCTGTAAGCGAGGACCACCTAGGTTCTCGGGGCGGAGTACTCATCCAGCAGAGATAGGATCGTGGTTGGCATCAATGGAGAAGTTGTTCAGAGATTTCTTCATTGATTCGAGATTCAGAGTACACATGGCCGTACATTGTTTGGATGGGGATGCTGATGCTTGGTGGTGTCGGGTTGAGCCCTTAGAGTTTCAGATCACCCGACAGCTACCCTGGTCGGAGTTCAGGAGGATGATCCTTGACACTTACTTCTCCACGAGCGTGAAGAAGAAGATAGAAGACGACTTGAAGAACCTGCAGCAGGGTGATCGTTCAGTATGGGATTACTTCCAGGAGTTTACGCAGTTGCTTAACTGCGTACCCTATGTTGCCAGGGACGGGCTGCACCAGGTGGAGCTGTTTGAGACAGGTTTACGCCCCGAGATCTATACCTTGGTACACGCCCAGAGGCTTCAGACTTTATCAGAGGCAGTGGATCATGCACAGTGGGTCGAGAGGGGAGATCATGTGGTCGCTAGGCGCGGAGGCACGGTCGCTCAGAGTTCTGAGAGGAAGCGGCCAGCGCCAGACGAGGGGGGACAGGCCAGTTCATGGAGGCCGCCCCGACCGCCACCGCCACAGTCTACGGGCCGTGGGCGTTCGGATCGGCGAGGGCCTGGGGGATCCCAGAGGCCCCCACAGCAGCAGCCCCAGCGACAGCAGCAGCACTCGCAGCAGCAGAGGTCGCAGTCGCGACAGCAGGGGTCACAGCGGCAAGGGCAGCAGCAGCAGCAGTCGAGGCAGCCCCAGTCTGCGGTCAGGTGCGTCTTTTGTAGGGGACAGCACGCGGCGGATACTTGTGACCAGAGGTATGGCCGCTGTTATCGGTGTGGACAGTCTGGCCATATTCGAGCTACTTGCCCTCTCTCTACACCGCAGGCTCCTTCCTCAGCATCAGCTCCTTCGGTGCCCCAGCAGCGGCCTTATGCTCCAGCGAGCAGGGCTCCCTCCTCCCACCCTACAGACTACCGACCACCAGCTCAGAGCGGGCGAGTCTACGCCGCCCAGGTAGGGGACTCTGCGGCGGCCGACCTCGTGGTGGCAGGTATCATTTTACTTTTCGGCATTAGAGCTTGCACTTATTTGATACCGGTGCATCACATTCTTTTATTAGTAGAGCATTTGCATCATCGCATGGATTAGAGTTACGTCGGTTACCGCATGCATTAGAGGTACGGATTCCCGATCATATTTTGATTGTAGAGGAGTGTTGTTGGTCTTGCCCGGTACAGCTTGAGTCTTGGATTTTGCCAGCGGACCTGATGGTCCTTAGTCAGCTGCGGGATTATGACATTGTGCTTGGGATGGATTGGCTAGCTCGCTATTTCGCGACGATTGATTGCGCCGCGAGGACTGTTACTTTTAGCGAGCCAGGCCAGGAGGTGCTTGTTTACAGGGGGTGCCAGAGTGCTTTCTTTGCCTCTGTGGTTTCGACTTCTCGGGCGAGGCAGATGATGCGCAGTGGATGCGTGGCCTTTTTGGCGTCGGTGGTTAAGGAGCCTGTGGCGGCACCGGGACTCCCGGATATCCCTATTGTCCATGAGTTCCCGGATGTGTTTCCTCCAGATCTGATTCATATGCCGCCGGATAGGGAGGTTGAGTTTTTGATTGACGTAGTTCCAGGAACTGCGCCAATCTCTAAGGCTCCTTACCGAATGGCACCGGCTGAGCTGCGAGAGCTAAAGGCGCAACTCCAGGATTTAATGGACAAAGGTTTTGTCAGACCAAGCGTATCGCCTTGGGGAGCGCCGGTGCTATTTGTGAAGAAGAAGGATGGATCACTTCGACTATGTGTTGATTATCGGGAGTTGAATAAAGTGACCATCAAGAACAAGTACCCTTTGCCGCGCATTGATGACTTATTTGACCAGCTGCAAGGGTCTTGTGTCTTTTCTAAGATTGATTTACAGTCTGGTTACCACCAATTGAAGGTGAAGGCCGAGGATATCCCAAAGACGGCATTCAGGTCGCGGTACGGGCATTATGAGTTCACCGTCATGCCTTTTGGATTGACAAATGCCCCTGCTGCTTTTATGGATTTAATGAACAGGATTTTTCGACCATACCTGGATCGGTTCGTCGTTGTTTTTATTGATGACATCCTAGTTTATTCCCGAAGCGATATGGAGCACGAGGAGCACCTGAGGATTGTGCTACAACTTCTGAGAGAGAGAAAGTTGTACGCCAAGTTATCTAAGTGTGATTTCTGGCTTCGGGAGGTTGCCTTTTTGGGCCATGTGATTTCAGCCGCCGGAGTGGCAGTAGACCCGGCGAAGATCGAGGCAGTCCGGGATTGGCCCCGACCGACGACGGTATCTGAGGTCCGCAGTTTCATGGGCTTAGCAGGATATTACCGTCGGTTTGTGGAAGGTTTTGCGAAACTTTCCACACCCCTCACTCGTTTGACGCGAAAAGGGATTAAGTTTATCTGGAGTGAGGACTGCCAGAGGAGCTTCGAGGAATTAAAGATCAGATTGATGTCGGCTCCTATCCTTTCTCTACCTGTTATGGGGAAGGGATATGTGATTTACAGTGACGCATCGCACAGTGGACTTGGTTGCGTGCTGATGCAGGAGGGAAAGGTAATTGCTTATGCCTCTCGGCAACTGAAGGATTATGAAAAGAATTGCCCTACCCATGATTTGGAGCTAGCTGCAGTGATTTTTGCACTAAAGTTGTGGCGCCACTACCTGTATGGGGAGCACTGCGAGATTTACACCGACCACAAGAGCTTGAAATACCTGTTCACACAGAAGGAGCTCAACTTGAGGCAGCGCAGATGGTTGGAATTGTTGAAAGACTATGATGTAGACATATTATACCATCCTGGCAAGGCCAACGTGGTTGCTGATGCCCTGAGCAGGAGAGCAGTGCAGAGTCTATCTTCGTTGATCACCGATCAGGCGCCATTACTGGAGCAGATGAGGCGGTTAGAGCTCGAGGTGGTGTCCCCTGGGGTCTCTGCTAGACTTATGTCTCTAGTCGTGCAGCCCACTCTGTTGGACAGGATTCGGGAGAGACAGAGTGAGGACCCCCACCTGATGAGGATTCGAGAGCAGATGCAGACTGGTTTGGCAGGGGACTTTTCGGTTGATGCTTCGGGAGTACTGCGGTACAGGGACCGAGAATGTGTGCCTATGGATGCGGAGATCCGAGAGCAGATCTTGAGGGAGGCCCACTATACACCTTATACCATCCATCCTGGTGGGACTAAGATGTATAGGGACCTTAAGGCACAGTTTTGGTGGAACGGGATGAAAAGAGACATTGGGAGATTTGTAGCGCACTGTCTAACTTGTCAGCAAGTAAAGGCTGAACATCGTGTACCTGCTGGCAAGTTGCAGAGTCTCCCAATCCCTGAATGGAAATGGGAGCATGTTACCATGGATTTTGTCACTGGTTTGCCGAGAGCACAGACGGGAGCGGATGCTATCTGGGTAGTCGTGGATAGACTCACCAAATCCGCACACTTTTTACCGGTGCAAGTGACTTGGTCCCTCGATCGGCTGGCACAGCTGTATTTAGACGAGGTAGTGAGGCTGCATGGGGTGCCCGTCTCCATTGTATCTGACCGAGATCCAAGGTTTGTTTCGCGCTTCTGGAGGAGCCTACAGGCCACTTTGGGGACACAGCTCAGTTTCAGCACAGCATTTCACCCGCAGACAGACGGACAGTCAGAGCGTACTATACAGATTCTTGAGGACATGCTCCGGGCTTGCACGCTGGACTTTGGAGGGGGTTGGGTACGACACTTATCATTGGCTGAGTTTGTGTACAACAATAGCTTTCAAGCGAGCATCTGAATGGCTCCGTTTGAAGCATTGTATGGACGCAAGTGTCGTTCCCCTCTTTATTGGAGCGATGTGGGTGAGAGGCGGACCTTGGGGCCAGAGTTGCTTAGAGAAGCGGAGGCTAAGGTCAAGGTAGTCAGGCAGCACCTTCAGACAGCACAGAGCAGACAGAGGAGCTATGCAGATGTGCGGAGGCGAGACCTGGAGTTCGCGGTTGGGGATCATGTCTTTTTGAAGGTCTCGCCTTCAAGGGGATCCGAAGGTTTGGGATTCGGGGGAAACTGAGCCCTCGCTACTTTGGACCTTTCGAGGTATTAGAGCGCATAGGGCCAGTTGCCTACAGGCTTGCACTTCCTCCCAGGCTTTCAGGTGTTCACGACGTTTTTTCATGTATCGACTCTGAGGAAGTATGTTCATGACCCGTCTCATATCATCGATTTCGCCCCACTGGAGGTCACCGAGGACCTGAGCTATGTTGAGCGGCCGTTGAGGATCTTGGACCGGGAGGTTAGGGAGTTGCGCAGTCGGGCCATCCCTTATGTGAAGATCCTCTGGAGCAGTCATGAGGAGCGCGAGGCTACCTGGGAGTTGGAGTCAGCGATGATGGCTGCTTACCCCCACCTGTTCGAGGCACCTGCTTGAGGTATGACTTTTGTTTCGAGGACGAAACTTTTTCTTGTGGGGGAGGATGTAGTGTTCTGGTTTTTCCCATGCAACTTTCCGATGAATCCATTGTGTAGAACACCTAGTGTTGGTGTGTCTGGCCCATGGTGCATCAAAGGGGTGCCACAGATGGACTTTGTGAGACTTGGATAGCTGATTTGGCCTTCGGCTGCATTTGCCGAATTTTAGAAAAGGTTTTGGGCCAATCTGAGGTTGGATTTGGATTCAGCGCGGAAAAACGCTTGAAAACGGCTATTTGCTTGTTAAATTTGGAGTCCGGATGACCAAATGCGGGCTTCCGGAAGTTTTTGGGGTTATTCGGTGCATGGGGGAGCCTCGTGGACCGGCCTGAGCCACGTGGCGGCCTGTTATTGGCCGGCGCACGCAGCTCGGTCCACGGGGTGGCGCGGCGGTGCATGGACCGCGGCGGGGGACGCGTGGCGTGCCCGGATAGGCCGGCGCACGCGGCATGGTTCACCGGGTGTGCGGGGTTGCGGTGGACCGGGCGCATGACACGTGGCGGCTTCGGATTCGTTGGCTCACGTGGGCGCGGTCCACGGTGTGCGCGGGGGGGCGCCTCGGGACTGCGCGCGCACAGTGGCGCCAGGCGGGACGGTCGGCCGCACTCGAGTGCGCCACGTGTCGCCTCGCGGTTGGGCGGCCCGTACCTACCCCCGCTGACCGCGAGGGACACGCGGCGCACAGTGGGCCGCGGGGACTTGCTGTTCCCTGTTTGGGGTGACGTGGCCGCTCCTGGGAGTTTCGGGCGCGTCGGACAGGAAGCGTGCGACCGGGTTTCCGGGCGCAGTGCGCCCGAAAGTTGCGCCCGAAAACCCGGCCCGACAGCATTGTGGGCTGGGCCTATAAATAGCTCCCCCCATTCGTCCTGTAGGCTTTTTGGACCCCATTTTCGCTGAGCTTTCTTCAGAGAAGTTTCTCCTCCCTCAGTGCACTACCCTTTGGAGAACTTGAGGATTTTTGGAGGCACCTTCCCGAGGTTCACCATTTTACGGCGCGGCGCGGACGCTTGGTTTCCCGGCGATCTTCTTCGCCCCTTCTCAGTGTTTGGACTCCTCCGACTCACCCGACATCGGATTTCGCCGATTCTTGCGCCGTTGGACTCACGACAGGTAGGACTTCAACTCCTGTGTTTTGAGGTTCCTCGATTTCCGTGCTGATCTTGGAGTTTTCTGAGCACCCATTTGACCCATTTTTCGTCGCGGACTTTTGGGACAGACCGCAGTGTTTCTTGCCGTATCTTTTTCGCTCGGACGTCGGATCGAGGCGATTCAGGAGGCAATTTCATCTACACTTCGCAAGGAGTCTCCTGGATTTTTCTCAGATTTTTCTGGTTTTTGGCCGAGGGTGAGAATCTCTTTTTTCTGTGGTTCATTGTTACAGAAATTTGGTACAGTTTGGATTGGGATGTTTCCCCTTGTCGGATTTTATCTCAGCGTAGGAAACTCCGATTTGGGCGTGCAGGTACTCGTTTCGACGGGCCTCGTCGCGAGGATCGCGACAGTATTTTCCTTGGATTTTTCTGGCATTTTCGCAGGTAAAAATTGGTGAAATTCTGGACGGTGGTATTAAGGACAGATTCTGGGAATTGTGAATGTATAGCTTATGTGTTTTCATTTGGGGTATTTTGTACAGATGGTGGGGAGTTTTGGACTGAGCTTGGGTTCCGCTTTTGGGAATTGGGGATTAGCGCTCGAGGTGGGTGATGTTGTAAACCTCTTATTTGGGGATTTATCACTAGGCCTATTAGAATGCTCTTGATTATGCTGTTAGTAAATCTGTGAGATGGACCTAGCATGCTTGTATGAAATTCTGATTGTCTTCGTTGATAAATCGCATTGTTAGAAAACTACAAGTTAATTCAATGGTGAGGTCCATGCTTTAAACATGTAGTAGAATTACTTGGAATTTATGCCTAAATCCCTATCTTGTTGATTGATTAAATGAAGGCTGAGGTATGTGGTTAGAGTACTTAAAATGGTTCATCAAGATAATGACTTTTGCATGCTTGATGGTCACCTAGATAGGCCACCTTTTTCTGCTACACTATCATGCTGGAATTGACTTAGGAAGAAACCATGTTGCATTCTTTCTTCAGTCACTTAGACATAGGGGATATTATGCTCGGGTTAGAGCAGGGGCTGGGTTAGTGTAGTCAGATACTTGGGTTTCGGGGAGAGGGTTTTGGGCTTCCTTTGGGAGACGGTACTTTCCTTATAGAGCGGAGTGCGCGATTTGCAGACTTGAGGACCCTGGGACTCCTGTCCCATATCGGTGTTATGCGTAGGCTGGCATACCCGATTTGGCAGACATTGAGAACCTACCCCATATCGGTGCTATGCGTAGGCTGGCATACCCGATTTAGCAGACCTTGAGACTCCTGTCCCATATCGGTGTTATGCGTAGGCTGGCATACCCGATTTGGCAGACATTGAGACTCCTATCCCACACCGGTGTTATGCGTAGGCTGGCATACCCGATGTGGCAGGCTTCGATATTCTGATGCATACATTTAGCTATCTTTAGCTGGGCAGGTAGAGGCATATTAGTGGTAGCTTTTATCAGGAGTCATACTCATAGTTACCGCATTTATTCTTTTAGCCTCTGGTAGACCTAGTGGGCAGGTAGGAGTTTTGTGTTGAGGTTTACCCACTAGGGGAGGCTACTGTCTTTATAGTAGTACTGACCCCCACTGTTTTTCCCTTTTCTTGTCCCTTTGTTTTGCAGAGTCATCTGCCGGAGTTGCGGGGCCTTCCTCCCAGGATCGAGGTAAGAGGATCGCCGACTAGATAGCTGCTACCCCGAGCTCGAGTTTTGTAGTTTTGTTGTATCCCCTGTACACTCAGACGGTTGTATTTTCTTTTATTTTGGGTCTGGCTGCGGCCAGCTGGTTGTATTTACTTCGTGAGCTGGGAGAGACATATGTATATTCTTGAGAGTTTATTGTACTTTTATTTCCAGCATTTGTCTGAGATGTACTAGTTTCAGTTTAGCTCTGTTTTATGCTCTAGCATTATTTCTTATATCTGAGCAGGTTACCAGCGCTTCGTGTACACGGGAAATACGTGTGCACGGCGGGTCTGTGGACGAGCCCGGGTTCTGGTTTACACCCGGGGCGTGACAATCGTTTTGCGTGCAGATCCGTTTTGCGCGCGGGTTCGGCACCGTGCTCCGTTTTGCGTGCGGACTCCGGCAGCGGGCATCGTTTGCCCGTGCGGATCCGTGGAGGCCATTGCACAGTGTCTAGAGCAATTGGTGGGAAATCGAGGTGGGGTGGCCTTGCTTTTCAGGATCTATGGACTGTGCTCTTCATTCTATTGAATAGAATCATGATGATAGTGGTTGGACGTGGTAGCAGCTAGAATTTGAAAGTCTTATTCCTTGTTTTATCTGTTGATCGTTTGATCTCTTGACTTCCTACCGCCTGTTACATATCTGTTATCTTGGAACCTGGACCTAGCAACCCTGTCATTCTGTTGCATGTGTAAACCAGACCAGTAGAAAACCTCACTTCGGCTAGGGTATTTTGTTTAGACATCCACGCTTTATGTTTCATTCTGGACTAGTGTTTCCTCGCCGGGTAGTGGGCCGAGCGGGCGGGACTTCTTTTTAGTGTGGGATGCGTTTGCACTTGCTTGGGAGCAGAGTGGAGTCTGGCTATAGATGTAGGTACCGCTTGTCTGTACCGGGAAAGTTTTGGGTAAACGGTGGGTCCCGGGAGGTCTTGTTTTCCCCTGTTGGGGTTGTCGCCCCTGTGTTAGTGGGTGTAGTTTACTAGTGTTAGCGGACCTGAACCTAGAACCTTTTGACATAACTGATTTTGGTCTACCAATGTTTTCTTCCAAGCATCGAAGGGCCGCTGGAGTTGTTCTGTTTGATTGGAAAAAGGCCTAGCCCTCGGGCTTGGGTTAAAACACTTATTTTCTAAACTGTTTTTTTCTAAAGAGAACTAAATCATTAAATATGGATTTTTCTAGATCAAATGATTTTCAATAACAAATGTCACCTTTTTCTTGTAAATCTCCCCACTCGAAAGGATTCGAGTGATCGTGGTTCTAGGGGCCGTGTTCCGTTGTCGGGACCAAAGCCCCACGGTGGGTCCGAGCCTGGAACTGTTCTTGTTTGATAGGTTGTAGGTGTAGGGATCTCCGGGGACTTTCGGGACCTGGTGAGTGTTTTCTGCCGTGTCGTACCGAGTTTTTGTGTTCCCGAAATAGGGATCGGGAACGTCGATAGGCGGAGGCCTAGAGTCTGTTCTGTTTGATAGGGTTCTTAGCAC
>CM055077.1:13310072-13373805 GCA_029204045.2 Tillandsia leiboldiana | reverse complement strand
CGAGGTCGGGTGACCAGATCCACCGACGCAAGTAGGCCACACCCCACCTCTCACCAATCTTCTCTGGCCCGTGCTGGCAAGAGACCCTGGAAAGGTGGTGCTTGCACGCCAGGTTAACGTTTTCAGGGAACCCGGTACTTGTAGTCGTACCCTGCCGCTTATTCACAATCGATACGCTTGGTACCTGCAAGCCCATCCAGACTACAACTACATCGTACTCCTTCAGGGGAATTACCACCAAATCCCATGGCAGGATTGTCGCCCCAGCTTAATCGAGGAGGCGGCGCAAGGCTATACGCCTCACAGTCCCACCCGCCGTAAGGACCGTCAAAGACTTTGGAGAGGTAGCTCCCCAAGGACCATGCACAGACACGAAATCACGAGAAACTAAAGAATGTTTTGCTCCGGCCAATATCAAACAAAGTTCTGCATGGGATTGGAAACAGAAGTAATACCTGTAGAGCATCCTCCCCGCGGATCCGTCTCAGGTGGGTCATCGAGAGATTCTCCCGCCCATCTAGTTCGTCCTCCCCCCTCTCTCCGAGGTGCAGGGGGTCTAGAGTTACAACCCCATAGGAGCCTTGTCTCGCCCAGAAAGTTGTTGGCGAAGGTGCTGAAGCCGCTGAGGACGCTGTTCCCAGGATTAGGGGCAGTTGCGGCGATAGTGCCCCTGCTTGCCGCAACGGAAGCATGGTCCCCCTTTTGGGCTGGCGGTTCAGACACTCGGTGCGTCCCTCGCAAATGACGCACGTCTGTGCCTCTTGGCTCGGTCCTCCCGCCAGGTACGCTCCGTGATCCCGTAGGTGGCCTCCACCGCTTTGGAGGTCGGTTCCGCTAGCGTAGCTTCCCCCAGAAAAGTGTGCTGGCGCTTCCTTCTTCCCGCTGGGCCAAACCCTCTCTTCTGGAGCGGGTAAACGAACCCGCGCTCCACCGTTGTGGCCCTGTCGACCACCCCTGAAAAGTGTGCAGGTCCGCTGCGTGCACCACTCGAAAAAATACACTTCGTAAGCCATCCACAAAGAGTTGTGCCTTGTGGGACTCGTCCCTGATAACAAATGGGACGCAGTTGGCCAGCCTTGCGAACTTGCGTTGGTACTCCATTACCGTTATTGTCCCCTTGTTGAATTGATTCAGGTCGGCTTCCAATTGTCGTTTAACCACGTTGGAGAAGAAGGCTCCGAACAACTCCTTTTTGAACTAGTCCACGAGGAAGCGCGGTGGCCCCTGGAGGGGTCGGACGCACCGTCTTCCACCACAACACGGGCGTTCCCCTCCAAGCAGTGGACCGCTAGGGGAACCCGCTCGTCATCCTCCATGAGTAGGTCTTCGAAAAGTTTTTCCATCGACCCCACCCATTTCTCGACGACCCACGGATCAGTCGGTCCCCTTCGAACGTGGGGGGTCGTATTTCTTGAAGTCTCTCAGGTTGGCCCGCACTCGATCCCGCTCAGCCAGCGGAACCGACCCCTCCCCCACGGAAACGGCGGCCACGGTGGGGGAGGGTGTCACCACGTCTCTCCCAGGGAACTCCCGCCAGTGATTCCCGGCGCCGTTCCCGTTGTCGTTGTCGCAGCTGCTGCTGCTTGGCGTCAAATTACTGAGCTGGCGGCACTCTCGCTGCCGTCCACTGGTGGAGGGGCCACGCCTGCCCGACCCCCGCTCGCCTGCGGGTCTCCTGAGTGTTGGCTTGCCGCACCGCCGGTTGTGGCCCCGGCGGACGGGGCCTGGGCAACTGTCAGCTGTTGCGAGCACTTGTGCTGTTGTGGCGTACAGCCTGGCGCCGTGGTCCGTTACAGGGTCGCCAGCTTGCTCCTGCCATCTCCACGCAATTGCGTGCCCGCCAGGAGTTGGTTCTCAGTGGCCCACCGATGCCGTCGCATCTGTCTACCTGGATCCTCGACCGATGATCCTAGTTCCGAACCACTTGTAGTCTGTACAGATATATCGCAAACGAAATCAAGCTATAAACTCACTAGCACGAACAACCACCATTCGAGAGATTTAAGAACCTATTACCCCCCCCCCCCCCCCCCCCACTCGATCGCTCACGTTTCTATTACTAGTATGTCTTACACGTTTCATTTCCTTGTAGTTAAGTGTGGTGTCCTCTGTGGATGTCGGGTACTGACTGTCGTGCATTTGGACAACTTGAACCCTCTCTGATACCATCTTAATCTGTCACGCCCCGGGGTTTAACCAAGCTCCCTATTTTTTTTTTGAAAATCTTTCTTCCAGGCGCGTGCCCAGACCCGCCACATATACAGAATTACTCCGCAAACGGGCAGAGTCTCCTCTGTATATGCACGGCGTCGCGGCTCATACAACATCCAATCACAACATTCAGTCAACTCGATTATTTGTAAATACAGCTACTCATGCACAACAGGTTGAACTCGGGGCAGATTAATTTGAAAGCATAAATCCATGGTTTGAAAGTAGTGCCACCCGGCACTTAGATTTCTAAAACAGTTTCGAAAGTCATAAATCCACAGGGTTTTGAAATCGGTGCCCACATGACACCCAGACTTTTAAAACGGTTTTCGCAATTCTTTTCTTTGTTTACTTTCCATCTTAAAAACAGCCCAGCAGTACTAGAAACTAAATCAAACATACTCAAATCTGAAAGCAAAAATACCGACATCCACACCGACCCCACGAGGGTATCGAGAACCACACCGTAGACTACAATATCAAATGAAAATAAGATAAGCGAGAAGAAAAAAAGTCTAGGGCCCCCAAGGACCCACAAGCTCCTGTCTCGGCCTCACTGTCGGCTACTCTCACCCCCGAACGAACCTGTCACGGAGTGGAAGTCAGCAACATAATAAACATAGGGGAAAGCAGGAAAGCAAGTAATAACTCCAACCGTCAAACTATCCGGAGCAACCACCCTCCCGTGAGGGAAAAGTAAACACGAACACCTGCAATGAAACCTGACCACGTCGAGCATCAACAGTCGACGGGGTCGCACCGCTCATACCTTGGCGCTTCAAACCCCACCACAACGGGGGCCCCACTACGACACCTCGTGGGTATACACGGGTCAACGACCACTTTTCCGGAAAAGCGCACTCCTCTGCGGTGGCCAAACCGCGGGTGCGCGTGTTGCAGCCTCGAGCATAGTAATCATGAAACAATATACATATACGTCCAAGTATGCAATAGACATCCATGCATGAGTACTATATGAACAGTGTATAATCTAAACATAAGCACCGTAGAACCATACGAAATAATTAATGCCTTTCTACAAGTTTTAATCCAAGTACAAGATCCATAGCATTTTAAAATCAGCACAATTAAGCACATAATTGTCTAAAGCCCATCGATATTTAATCCAAATCCAAGATCCATAGCATTTCAAAAATCAGCACAATTAAACACATAATGTCTAAAACCCATCGATATTTAATCCAAATACAAGATCCATAGCATTTTACAAATCAGCACAATTAAACACATAAGCTTGACCTCGTCCAACGGATAAGACTAGTTGCTAAGGCTTTAAAAGTAAAACCCACCTCTACGAGCGACGAACAAGGCGCTACTCCCCCGTGTCCGGTGCGCTCTCCCGAACTACGAAGTTCCCCGAGAAAAATATCAGTAGCCGACAGCATGGAACAAGGGGACGAAAGACTGCACGGATCCCGTCGCGGCGATGACCCCGCGCTGCCGCGCTGGCCGCACGCGTGTCGGAGCCCCGTGCGGTGTGAGACCCGCACGGTTCCCTGACTGCGGCGGCCCCCGCTCGGTGCCTGGTCCTGCGCGGGTGCCCAGTCCGCACGCACGGGCGGCCCCGCGCGGCGCCCAGGCCGCTCGCACGGGCGGCCCCGCGCGGCACCCAGGCCCCGCGCGGGTGCCCAGCCCGCACGCACGGGCGGCCCCGCGCGGCGCCCAGGCCCCGCGCGGGTGCCCAACCCGCGCGCCCAGGCGACCCAGCCCTGCGCGCATCCGGCGCCTCGCGACGGCGGCGGCGTGGCAGACCGGATCATCCCGCCTTCCCCCGTGCGATGGTCCGAAGGAAACCCTAGAAAAATAAATAAAAACTCACCGAAACTTCACGCTTCCGATTCGCCGATGAAGAGGGAGGAAGAGGAGAGTATCGTCCTTCGCTCGCTGCCGGGTTTTCGTGGGGAGGACGATGGCCCCTTCCTTCTCCTCGCCGCGCTCAACAATTCTTCACTCCGTCTTGCAAGAAGTCGAGGTTCGGAAAAAAAAGAAGGGTTTCTCGCTCGCCTTCAAAAAGAGGAACCGTCGTACGGGATAAGGAGAGTGGGAAAACCCTAAGTCATCCCACACAAATTTAAACCAGTCGGTCAAAGGGATCGGGGGAAAAGGAAATTAAACCTAAGTCCCCAAATAAAAGAAAACGAACCCGGGTCTGGTTTACCTCGAAAGACGTGCTAAACGCCTGAACAGCTAAACCACTTGAAAAATTTATTCCGGGAGATTCTGGGGTCGAAAAACAGATCCGATCGCGCCACCGGATTCCATTTCGCGAGCTTTATTGTCTAAAAATACCCGCGAGCCCCGACGGCCTGCCCAGAAATAAAGAAATAAAAGTTACACCCCGAATCCCCTTAGTCGGAAAACGGTTCAATCAGGACCGCGAGAAAGGCAGCAAGACAGTTAAACCCACAGTTACTACAAGGAGAATGTAAGGAAAAGAAAGAAAAGAGAGGGTGTTCTTGTGTGGCCTTGATGCTTGGAGCTAGACGGAGCCGCGCGCGTAGGCTGTGCATGAGGGACGTTGTTGGATTTGTTTCTAGTGTGGGTTTTTGGATTTTATTGGTGGATTTTCACTAAGTTTGAGCTGAATGGATTTTATTTCCTTCCTTCTCGTTCCATGCTTGCACCTTGGGAGCCACTTGGGTGCGGTTGGCTGAAGCTTGGGTTTCTACTGCGCGGAGCCGAGGTTGCTTGCGTGAGTGCTGTGAGCTGACGACGAGGGAGCCGGAGCACGCCGGATTTTTTGTGAGGGCTCGAGAGAGTTGTTCGGGCCTCCGGAGATTTTTTTCGAGATTCGCGGCAGTGTGTGTGCGCGCGTGGCGGGATTTTGGTGTTTTCGGCAGATTTTGTGGCAGTGAGCGCTCGACACTTCACCGACTTCAGCGATTGCCTGCGGAATGCATTTCAGGTGGGTTGGAATTTCTCCAAATTGTATGGGATGCCCTTTAAAGCTATTGAATGCAAGTTGACCATATTTTTATGCCAATTTTCACTGTTTTTAGATCTGATAGTTGCCTGGAAATTTGTAGAAAATTTTGTAGAACCCCAAATTATTTTTAGTGTACTCCAGATACTATATGATGCTAGACTGCATGTTTTGTTGGCACCATAATTGCACCTGAATAGTTTTAAAAATCGAGAAAGCTCGTTTTAAGGAAAATCAACATTTTTAAAGGTGGTTTTTAAATTAAATTCGCCAGAGGTATGCCATTGGTTCAGGGTGCATCAGACCTCGTGCCTGGGGGCCGAGGGGTCTCTTTTTTTGAGTTTTGAGTTGAGTTATAGTATCATTTGAGTTTTGAGCTTCTGATGAGATTATTCTAGATCATGGGTTATGTAGCTCTAATTTGATAGTGGAGGTGGTTCTCCCACTTAGCTTCAAAGATTTTGGGGTTTCGGCAGATCGAGTCGTGGAGGTTTCCCGACTCAGCCATGGTCGTGCATTATCAGATTGAGTCGTTGAGGGTTCTCCGACATAGCTGTGAGGGTGTTTGAGCTTTTTATGCTTGAGTCGAGGTTCTTTTCCGACTGAGTTGTGTTTTCGAGCTTTGGGATACTGATCTATTTGATCGTGGATTATAGCCTGCATGTGCCGCATATTGAGACAGTGAGACAGATGTGATACTTGAGTTCGGTGGGGTCACTCCCCTCGAGCTACGCCCCGGGTGCGATGATGATACCGAGCCTGACGAGGCTGCGATGATGCGCCTAGTTCATATACTAGAGGTCGCTTGATACCCCTGGCCGAGTTACCATGGGGTCACTTTGTGAGAGATTGAGATGGTCAGTTTAGGACGCCCCACGTAAATCCCGTCCTCCTGTGGATGCGTGGTAGTGGGCAGGTGCGTTCCTAGAGGACCGGCGCAGGCTGGACTGAGCCACTTCTGGCAGTCCTTGAGATTGGGTGATAGGAGCAGGTGGTTACATATTATGTTCATAGATGGTTTCTTTCCTGTGAGCATTGATACCGATGCATCTTAGCAGTAGAGAGTGTATGCATATCGTGTTATTGGTAGAGTTTCCTTTTGAGCTTTATGTTGCGACTTTCTAGCTCTAGTTTTCTATTTTGAGCTTACCATTATTTGTCTATCTACCTATCTATCTGCATACCTATCTGTTTTGCCTCCAGTACACTTAGTGGGCATACCGTAGACATTGGGATGGTACCCACTGAGATCTGCCTTCTGCAGTAGATCTCACACCCGCTGCGGTGACAGGTTTGAGGTAGCTGTTCCGGCTTGGTTCGCGCGGAGACAGCAGATCGAGGTGAGGACGTGGCCGATTAGTTCCTTACCAGCATTAAGAGTCAGAGGTAGATGTACCCGCTTTTATATTTTATATTTTCCACTTTTGTACTGGGCATCCTGAGAGATCAGTGAGGATTTTTGGGATATTATTTTTTAGTTGTGAGACTTGTATTGAGGATTTTATTTTTTTATCTGATGTTCAGTGGATTCTGTAGCTTAGTTCTTTCTTTTTTTCAGCTCTGATACATGTTTAGCTATAGATCTTTTGCAGGGTAGACGCTTCGTCTGTGCGGCAGCTTCCGCACAGACGGCGGATCTGTTGGCGAGCCCGGGTCGCAGTTCAACCCCGGGGCGTGACATCATCGATTGATGAAGTCAGTCCCGGCAGTCTGAACCATCCCGATTCGTAGGTTTGAGTGGGAGCCCTTGTTGGCAGAATTGGGGTTGGTGGTGATGGAGAGACTATTTGAGAGCCTCCCTGTGCTAGGGAGTTTATGCAGTGGTCGAACTGCGCGCTCCAGGTTTCGAGGGACGAGGCGCATAGGATATGTGTGATTGGGAGTGGATTGCGCCAGGATACCTTTCCGTTTAGTTGGTCCCTCCGTTACGGATATTGACGCTTCGATGGAGTTGGCGTGGTGTATGGAGCGTGGCGTTGCAGTTCCATTGGATAGGGACCTGCCGCCAGAGGCGAGTGCTGGATTTTTGAGCTTCGTGACGGGGGATGGAGCATAGATCGGTCGGCAGAGGCATTTCTGAATTCTTTCCAGGATAGCGGATTTCAGAGATGCCAGAGATCGGGTGGATCCCGATGGCAGCATCAGCACCTATATCAGAGTGGCGCGGCGGTAGCATGGATTGGTTATCTACGTAGGACCGCATTTGTCACCCCAGTGTGAGCAGGGGCCGACTGAGCGACGACCACCTACATCGAGCGGAGGAGTCTGTACCGCCCGGTTGGAGGGCGCTACGGCACTGGACCAGGTTGTCGCGGGCATGCTTTCTTTACAGCAGTTTGAGTTGAGTGTTTTTTTTTTGCTTTCCTGTATGGACTGGAGGTAGAGTTGTTACCACGTGCACTAGAGGTACAGATTCCTGTTGGTGTTGTGCATGTGGGGGAGCCTTGTGGATCGTGTCCAGTACAGTTGAGACTTGGAATTATACCGGCATGTGTTACGGTTCTGTGATAGCTCCACGACTCAGATTGAGCACACGGGATGGACCAGTTGGTGCGGTATCGTGCAACTGCTGATAGTGGAATGAGATCAGTGACCTTTCCGCGAGTTGGACTAGAGGAGTTCATTTTCACAGATCACTGGGGTATCCTTCTTGCAGCTGTGGCTTCAGCGGTTTAGGGCTAGGTGCTACTTTTGGTTGTTCTTCCTTGTCCTCTGTCCTTTGGAATTCTTGAGGTTTTCCAGCTTTTGGACTCCTAGCCGTGTGGACTCGCTTCGCGGAGTGTGCGTAGCGACTTGGGAGCTGGAGACGGTGTTGATGGATACTTATCTTTAGCTTTGGGACTTCCCTTTTGAGCCGTGTTAGTTTCGGGGACGAAACTTTATTTTAGTGGGGGAGGATGTGAGGACCCGAACCCCCACTTAAGAGATTACTGTCGGATTAGTGGCCTTTGGGAGTGTTTGTGCGCGTGTCGGGCCCAAGAAATGGATTTTTGGTGCAATTTGGGATTTAGTTGCATCACTGGAGGCCTGCGTGGTGTGTCGGTGGTGTTGGTGCGCAATTTGGACACAAGTGTTAGACTTCGGGCTTAAAAAGGGATCACGTGGGTAATTGGAGGACCCGTCAAGTGTTTAGAGGTGGTTTCGCGCGACACAGATGTCAAAATTGGACTCAGGACGAAGTTTGGATGAAGATCACCTCTCCGGATGCCTTCGGAAATTTTTTAGAGGTTGAATTTGGCAAAGAGGACTTCAGAAATGGACCCGACGCGGAAATCGGATCAAGTGGGCTTTTCGGGGGCATTCGGCAAAATTTCGGATGAGAATTTGGAGAAACGGATATCGGATTTGGATTCAGCGCGCGAAATCGTTGAAATTGGACTATTTACTTGCTTTTTTCGAAGCCCGGTTGATGCGCACGTTTTTCGAGGCACGTGCGCGAATCTCGAGGCGACGGCACGCAGATCCCGAGGCGTTGGCGCGACGGCACGCGGCTCGAGGGCGGTGGAGTGCTGCGCACGGCGCGCAGAAGGCGCGCTTCCTGCGCGGGTGACGCAGGGGCCGCCACTGGCGGGCCCCCATTGGCTCTCGCGCGGGAGTGGGTGCGCGCCCGTGTGGCGGCACGGTGTCCCGCGCGCGTGTAGCGCGCGGGTGCGGCGCCCGCGTGGCGCGCGGGATGCGCGCCACGTGGCGCAGGGGGCGCGCGCGCCCCTATGCGGTGGACCGCCTGGCAGCGGGCCCCCTTGGGCGGTGCACCGTGGACCCGGTCCATGGGAGACCTCCCCTCATCTTTCTTTTTCTTCTCTTCTTTGTTCTCCTCCCCGCACACCATTTCTCCTCCCTTTTCTTTTCTTTCTTCTACAACCGAGCACGAGAGGGTGTGAGGGAGGGGATTTTGGGGGGGTGTGGCGGCGCGCCGTGGACCTCGCGGAGCGCGTGAGGTGTTCCAAACGGGCCGGTTAGGCGGGCGACGCAGTCGAGGTAGGTCCCGCGCGTTGTTTTTGCGGTATTTTTGGCACAGTTTTGGGGCGTTCTTTTGGACATTGAATTGACCCCTTGTTCTTATCTGTGTTAGGGACCGTATTTTTACTGCTCCGTTTTGCGTGCGGACCCCGACGGTGTGCACCGTTTTGCGTGCGGACTCCGTTTTGCGTGCGGACTCCGGCACCGTGCTCTGTTTTGCGTGAGGACTCCGTTTTGCGTGCAGACTCTGGCACCGTGCTTCGTTTTGCGTGCGGACTCCGGCGGCGTGCTCCGTTTTGCATGCGGACTCCGTTTTGCATGCGGACTCTGGCATCGTGCTCCGTTTTGCATGCGGACTCCGGCACCGTGCTTCATTTTGCGTGGGGACTCCAGCGGCGTGCTTCGTTTTGCGTGCAAACTCCGGCAGTGGGCATCGTTTTGCGTGCAGACCACGTGGAGGCAAGGTAATCGCGCGGAGCCCAATTGCAAGTGTCGACAAGCAATTGGTGGCAAACCGAGGTGGGTTGGAATTTCTCCAAAATGTATGGAATGCCGCTTAATGCTCCTGAATGCATTTTAATCATGTTTACTATGCTATTTTCACGGTTTTTACATCTGATAGTTGCCTGGGAATTTTTAGAAATTTATTTAGAACCCCAGATTATTTTTAGTATACTCCTGTTACCATATGACACTAGACTGCATGTTCTGTCGGCATTATTGTTGCACCCTGATCGTTTTAAAAATCGAGTAAAGCCCGTTTTAAGGAAAAACAACATTTTCAAAGGTAGTTTTTAAACTATGAGTTCGCCAAAGGTATGGCATAGATTCAAGGTGCATTAGACCTCGTGCCTGGGGGCCGAGGGGCTTCTTTTTGAGTTTTGAGATGAGTTATAGTGTCATGTGAGTTAAGCTTCTCCGTGGGGATTGATGTATTTGTTCTAGGTAGTGATTTACTGATTTAGTCGTTGAGGTGGATCTCCGACTTAGCTTGAGAGTTTGGGGTTCTGGCGGATCGAGTCGTGGAGGTTTCCCGACTTAGCCATGAGTTGTGCATTATCAGATTGAGTCGTAGAGGTTTTCCGACAGATTATTGTGAGGATTTGGGCATTTCCTGTTGAGTCGTGAAGTCTTGTTCCGACTGAGTTGTGCTTTTGAGCACCGAGTTGCCGATCTGTTTGATCGTGGACCATAGCCTGCATATGCCGCTTATTGAGACAGATGAGATGCTTGATACTCGTTGGGGTCGCTCCCCTCGGGTCACGCTCCGGATGCGTAGATGTGTTCATGCCCCTGGCCGAGTTACCAGGTGGTTACATGCCCCTGGCCGAGTTACCAGGTGGTTACATGCCCCTGGCCGAGTTACCAGGTGGATACTTGAGTGAGATGGAGATAGTCGGTTTAGGACGCCCCACGTAAATCCCGTCCTCTGGTGGATGTGTGGTAGTGGGCAGGTGCGTTCCTAGACGACAGGCGCAGGCTGGACTTAGCCAGTTTTGGCAGTCTTTGAGATTGGGTGTTATGAGCGGGTGGTTACATATTATGTTCTTAGATGGTTTTTCCTGAGAGCATTGATACTGAGACATTTTAGCAGTAGCGAGAGTATGCATAGCATGTTTATGATAGAGTTTCCTTTTGAGCATTATGTTTGAGACATATTAGCTGTAGTTTTCCTTCAGCTTATCTATTTATCTATCTATCTATCTGCATATCTATCTGTTTTGCCTCCAGTAGACTTAGTGGGCATACCGTGGATATTGGGACGGTACCCACTGAGATCTGCCTTCTGCAGTAGATCTCACACCCGCTGCGGTGACAGGTTGAGGTAGCTGTTCCGGCTTGGTTCGCGCGGAGACAGCAGATCGAGGTGAGGACGTGGCCGATTTGTTCCTTACCAGCATTGAGAGTCAGAGGTAGATGTACCCGTTTTTATTTTATGACTCCACTTTTGTACTGGACATTCTGAGAGACTAGTGAGGATTGTTTTTTTTCATAGCTTGTCAGACTATGTATTGAGGACTTTCATTTATCCAGATGTTCAGTTGATTTCTATAGCTATTAGTTCTTTTTCAGCTCTGATACATGTTAGCTATAGATCTTTTGCAGGATAGTCGCTTCGTCTGTGCGGCAGTTTCCGCACAAACGGCGGATCTGTTGGCGAGCCTGGGTCGCAGTTTCGACCCCGGGGCGTGACATTTGTTCCCAAAGAGGAGTGGTAATTGGAGTTATACCACCACTCAGCTAGGGCTATCCATTTCACCCACTTATGGGGATGCTCCGAACACATGCAACGTAGATAGGTCTCTAAGCACCGATTCACTCGTTCTGTCTGACCATCGGTTTGAGGGTGGTAGGCAGTGCGGTGTGTATTAAAAATACTGAGGCATTTTAAAAGTTAAAGCTTGTGAGGTGTGTATTAAAAATAAACTTGTGAGGTGTGTATCAGACACTTCTATTGGCCTCCACCTTATTTTTAATACACACCTCACAAGCTTTAACTTTTCTCTCCACATCCCTCTTTAATCCAGGCCAATAGAAGTGTTGTTTAATCCTGCGATAGGTATTGTCAATACCAGAATGGCCCCCTACTGCAGTTGAGTGCAGTTGATCTAACATAGTCTCCCTTAACTGGCCACTGCATCCCACATATAATCTATCCTTATATCTCAATAGCCCTTGTTGTTGACTGTAATTTTCTGGAGAACCCTGTGGTAGCAATGTTTCCCGCAGTAACTGTTGAGCCTTGGGATCATCTTTATAACTCTCTTTCACCTCCTCCATCCACACAGGTATGGAAGTAGATATGGCTAGGCTGTTGCCCCCCTCAGGTATAACCCTGGATAAGGCATCAGCAGCCAGATTCTCCCTTCCCTTCCTGTACATAATACTATACTCTAAACCCATTAATTTGAGCATTCCCTTCTGCTGAACTGCAGTGGTGATCCTTTGCTCCAACAGATATTTCAGACTCTCATGATCTGTTTTAATGATGAAAGGTCGAGGACTAAGATAGTGTTTCTACTTATTCACAGCTAATAGTATAGCCAGAAATTCCTTTTCATATGTAGAGAATCCCAAATTTCTTGGGCTGATTGCCTTACTTAGATAGGCCAATGGCTTTCCTTCCTGTGAAAGCACAGCTCCCATTCCCCTCTCACTTGCATCTACTTCCACAACAAAAGGTTTGCTAAAGTTTGGCATTGCCAATACAGGAGCAGTAACCATTGCCTCCTTTAGTTTGTCAAAAGCACCTTGGGCTTCTCCATTCCACTTGAAACCATCTTTCTTGAGAAGTTCAGTCAGTGGTTTGCTGATTGCCCCATACCCCTTAACAAACTTGCGATAGTAACCTGTGAGTCCAAGGAACCCCCTGAGCTCCTTCACAGTGGTTGGTTTGGGCCATCTGACCATGGCTTCAATCTTGATGGGGTCAGTTGCCACCCCCTTTGATGATATGATGTGACCCAAATACTCCACTTGACTCTGCCCAAAGGAGCATTTGCTTCTTTTAGCTAAAAGTTGATGCTCTTCCAATAGTTTCAACACCATTCTTAAGTGACAGACATGTTCTTCTAAGCTCTTGCTGTAGATTAGGATATCATCAAAAAATACTAACACGAATTTCCTGAGATGAGGTTGGAAAATCTCATTCATCAAGGATTGGAACGTCGTTGGAGCATTAGTTAGCCCAAAAGGCATAACTAAAAACTCATAATGCTCCGCATGAGTTCTAAAAGCTGTCTTCTCCACATCTTTATCATACATTCTAATTTGATGATACCCCGATCTTAAATCAACCTTAGAAAACCATTTAGAACCCTCCAATTCATCTAACAGATCATCAATAATGGGAATGGGATACTTATCTTTAATCGTGGCTCGGTTCAATTGCCTGTAATCCACACACATCCTCCAGCTTTGGTCCTTCTTCTTCACTAGGAGTACAGGGGAAGCATAGGGACTTGTACTTTTTCGAATAAAATTTGACTTGAGCAATTCAGCTACCTGCTTTTCCACTTCCCCCTTCTGTTCGTGGCTATGCCTATAAGGCCTAGTATTGACTGGTTGTACTCCTGGCTGTAGTGGAATTTTATGATCTTGGTCTCTTTTAGGAGGTAAACCTTTAGGTTCT
Organism: Tillandsia leiboldiana; assembly: GCA_029204045.2. Classification (NCBI taxonomy): domain Eukaryota; kingdom Viridiplantae; phylum Streptophyta; class Magnoliopsida; order Poales; family Bromeliaceae; genus Tillandsia; species Tillandsia leiboldiana. The sequence goes on along the minus strand of CM055077.1, from coordinate 13,360,558 downwards.
TGGAATATATTAGAGTGCTGTTCCAGTACCTCCTCTATCTCTCTGGGAATGGGATCCTCACTTTTTAAGGAATCATCTTTGAGCTGAGCAATTGCGCAGCAGTGGCCTTGCATTCCCGCCTTCATCCATTGCTTGGCTCCAATTGCTTTAAGCCTAGCTCCTTCTGTAATACCCTCCACAGTGATAGGTTTTCCTTCTTTACAGAAAGTGACAGAGTTATTGGAATAGTCAAAAGTGACCTTGCCATACTTCTTGAGCCAATCTATGCCCAAGATTATGCTAGAACCATCCAATCGGATAACCCTGAGGTATGCCTGATACTGCTCTCCATGCATCATCCACTGAAACCCCGGACATTTCAACTTGCAAAGCACCTTGTGGCCATTAGCCACAGTAACATGAGGGGTGCTGCTGCTACCATGTTGGCCTTTAATTCTTTTGCAATTTGAAAATCAATAAAACTGTGAGTACTTCCTGTATCTATGAGTATCACCAATTGTTTATCTCTCAATTCCCCTTGCACCTTAATAGTTTCCTGAGGAATTTCACCACTTAGGGCATGAATAGAAATGCCCATCTCTTCTGGTTCAAATTGTTCTTCCTCTTCCACCCCTTCTTCCTGAATCATTATTTCATCAAATACCTCCATTACTTCTGTTTCACTTACAATATGGTTTAGAGTTTTTCCTTGGCACTGATGCCCTTGGAAATACTTATCACCACACTTGAAACACAATCCTGCAGCCCTCCTCTGCTCTATCACTTGCCTGCTGACTACAGGTTGCCAAGCAGCACCTTTTGGGGTAACTGATTTGTTGCTTTCCCCACTGCCTGGGTTGGGTTTCTGATTATAAGTCTTATAACCTTGATTGCCCCATGACTGTCCACTCCCAGTTCTGCTAGTAAACCTGTGCTTCTTCCACATAATTGCAAGAGCCTGCTCATGCAGCTTGGCTTGCTCATATACTTCTTCCAAAGAAGTGGGATTAGATATATCTATAAATGGCACCAGCTCCTCCTTAAGTCCACTGATGTAACTTTGAATAAAGTGATCTTCACTCAAAGTGGGATTGAGGTATAACATTCTCACTCTCAGATCTTCAAATTTCTCTTGATAAACCTCCACACTTGCAGTTTGCTCCAATTTGTTGAACTCTCTGACTAATTTTTTAATTGAGGCTCCATCAAACCTTCTACAAACAGCTTCTGCCAACTCTGCCCACTCTAACTCTGATTTATCAATCATGTACCCCTCCTTCCACCTATGTGCTTTGCCAATAAAGTGCATAGTTGCCACCTCCACCCATTGCTCTTCTGGAATTTGATAGAGCTTAAAAAATTGTTCGCTTTTACTTAGCCATTCTCTTGGCTCTTTACCTCCAAATGAGGGGTAATCCAACTTTGGATATGGGATGTAATGATGCTGCCTCTGATTGTGTTGTGGGACCAAATTTTATGTACTTAAATGAGGATTGGGCAACACTCCCTTTCCTTTGTCCTGTCTGTAAGGAAATTTGGTACTACTTCCTGGAATTTCTTGAACCCCAGATCTACCCTCTTTAATCTGAATTGTGGGCAATGGATCATCTTTGTGAGAAGTGGCTTGAGTTCCAAATACTTTCATCAGCTGCTCGTGTCTTCGCACTGCCTCCAACTGTTGAGCCTCAAATCTCTGTTGACCCAACAGTTGAATCTCATCCAGTTGCTGCACTAGGGTTCCCAATTTCTGATTATACTCAATTCCAAACTGCTGCAACCTATTCTCAATAATGGTATGGCACTCAGTTGGAATTGAATGTATCTTCTCCTCCAGAATTTTGATATGCTCACCCATCTTCTTAAGTCTGGTTCCTTCTGCCATCTCTATGAGGTATGGATCTTTTGGATTATAATGGAATCTATTATATTTTGATTTCCCTATTTTGAACTGTTATATTTCTGATGCTTTCACCTTCCTCCTTGTCCAGGTTTACACTTGCAACAATGTAGGAAAAAGGAAATTGAATCGAAACAGCTTAGAAAGATCTCGGTACCTTCGACCAGTTAAATCTGGGTTGCTTATTGATCTGATGTGGGAATTTGGTTGGTATGCTACTTCAAATCTCAGATCGATTGCCGATTGCTTCGGAATTTACTTGTTGCCTCGATTTATGATTTCGATCTGCTGCTTATAGCCTCGATTTGTTGCCTGTTGCCATGAATTGTTGTTTGGTGCCTCGATTGTTGCTTGTCGCCTTGAATTGTTGCCTGATGCCTCATTGGTTGCCTTGAATGTGGTCCAGTTCTTCACGATCCCTGGGATCGAAACTGCTCTGATACCACTTGTAACAACCGGACGATCCGCAGCCGATTGAGGATGAGAATACTCTGAAATCGGCTAGGCGGTGAGGATGATGGTCTCTTCCATTGATTTGAATTTGGAGGAAACTAGGGTTCTAAGAGAATTGGGTATTATGAGAGAGGAGATGAGATTGAGAAGATGAGGAGAGGAGAGAGAAAGAGGTTTAGAGGAAATGGAATTTGATTCAAATCTTCGTTATGTCTTTAGTTATTACAGTTACTATTTATACTATCCTCTGTTGGACTGAATTGTAATTAAACTCTAGTTGAATACTAAATTGCATAAACTGTAAATGTCATTCGGGCTCCACCGGGCCGCTTCTGGACTCTTCAAGGGCTCGCGGATCAGGCCACGCTGTGCTGTAGCCGTTTCCCTTCACTGCTACTGGATCTTCCTCCTCATCTCTTCTCAGCCCGACCCACTCGGAACTCTCCAGAGCCTGACAGCACTATCCCATCTCACCTACTCGGGTACGGCTTGACCCAACCACGGTTGCCCTTAACTTGCCAGGTAAAACCTAACTTTCCCCTTCTTTCTCTCAGAGCTTCACCTTCTCCCCTCTACTTCACTCCTCTACTCCTCCCTACCATTCCTCAACCAGTGGTTGTTACATTGGGATGGTGTGCAGGAAGGTGCTTTCTAATAAAGTTGGGGGCGGGCGTGCTTTAATTAAGGGTGGATTTGGGAAGGAGTGCAAGGTGGTGTCTAGAGTGACTTTTTTTCCCACAGAGGTGCAGATTGGTGTTGGCAGCGTTAGTTGGTACTGTCTTTGGGTACCGGGCTCCGGTATTAATTTGGGCTTGCAAGATTCTCTGAAGCTCTGCATTCTTTGGTTGGGTGGTGCTGGGCCTACACTTGCGGGCCTAGGTGTTGAGGGGTGGGCAGCCCAAGGGTTGAGTGTGGTTGGGTGGGCGGTGCCTTTGCGAACGCTAATCCTGGTGGACTCGTGACCGGTTTGCCAGCTGCGGCTGTTACGGCATTTTGGTATTGGCATATTTCGTGAGTCAAGTCAGTGAGTTGAGTCGGAGTCTTAAAGGGATCAAATTGTCAATCAGCAATCAAAGACTTAGAGAAGATTCAACAAGAGCTCAAGTTGACACCCAGTGTCTTGAGTCTTGAAGATTGAAGTTGAAGAATTGTGGATCAGTTACATCAATCTCAAGAAGAAAGTATTCAAGAGGATCAGGTATGTTTAACTAAATAATTATGGTGATCCGAATACTTTCTTATAGTGTAGAAACACTTGGATGAACTTTTAATTGCATAATAATCAAAAACTGGTGTTCGGACTTGTTCAGGATCCGGATCAGAGCCAACGATCCGGATCCCGAAGGTTGTTGCTTCATACAAGACTTCGATCCGGATCCATGCAATTTCCGATCCGGATCCCGAATGTTAAGTTTTCTGATTTGTATGAACGATCCGGATCGGGCAATGCGATCCGGATCCCGAACCATGGTATTTCTGGAATCGTCAATCTCGTTACGACGATCCGGATCGCAGTAAATCCGATCCGGATCGCCGTCCTGAAAATTTCCAGATAAGGTATGTTTTTGATTCTTATCTCTTTCCAAAGGTTTCTAACCTATAAATAGACACTTAGGGTTTCTCAAGAACGTGGGTTCTCTACCGATTAATTTATAAAACACTTGAGAGCAACCCTAGAGGCTAGGTTTTTATCGATCTTCTTCATAGCCTCTTTTAGGTCAATTCGATGGTTCTTTCAAGAACATATCTTTTGTCGAATTGATCTAATCTTTGCTTAGAGATTTCTTCTACGGTTCCTCAATGAGAATCTAAGCAGAGGATCACCATCGAAGTCAATATTCTTATCGACTGAGTTTGCGTCGTGGATTCGACGTGGCATCGTGGATTCGGTGTGCTAAAGGCGTTTCGTGAATTCGAAGCGTGCGTTCGTGGATTCGAACGTGAGCAGTGGACGGGCAAAACGGTGGAGCGCGAGGTCCAAGAAATTGAAGGAGGGGTTAAATCCGTGGAGACGGTAATCACCTTGTTATTCTTCTTTTCTTAGGGATTGTTATTGCGTGGATATCCAATCGGTCAGCGCGAGGTCCGAAGAAGCTGAAGGAGGGGTTGAGTCCGTGGAGTCGGTAATCACCTTGTTATTCTTCTATTCTTAGTGGATTGTTATTGCGTGTTGGTCCCGTGGTTTTTCTCCTGGATTGGAGTTTCCACGTATATCTCGGTGTGCTGTTTTTATTTTCCGCATTGGTTTTTATTTTGCACTGAGATTGAGTTTTTAAGTATTACACCTATTCACCCCCCCTCTAGTTGTTTGATAGTACCTATTTAGATCCTTGTGGATCCATAATAACTCTACAATTGGTATCAGAGAGGGTTTTAGGTTTATCTATCATGATGGGTGAAAGTGGTAATATTTATAGACCTCCTCTTTTTGATGGGACTAATTATGCTTATTGGAAAGTGCGGATGAGAGCTTTTCTCATCGCAATTGATGAGCGAGTATGGCAATCCGTGGAATGCGGTTGGGTGCATCCTGTTGAGGAAGTAGGAAATTCTACTACCCCAAAACCTCGCTCTAGATGGTCCAAAGAGGAATTTGAAAGATCTTCTTACAATGGGAAAGGTATGAACGCTTTATTTAACTCTCTTTCCTCGACTGAATTTACAAGAATTTCCGCGTGTGAAACCGCGAAGGAAATTTGGGATATTCTCAAAATTACACATGAGGGTACTAATCTTGTAAAAATTCAAAAGCTCCAGATGCTTACAAGTCAATTTGACTCTATTCATATGGAAGAGCATGAATTGTTTACAGATTATTACACTAGACTTCAAGATGTAATTAATACATGTGCTAATCTAGGAGAAAAGATCCCGGAGTCGAAAATTGTAAGAAAGATACTTCGGACTCTTCCGGAACGGTTTAGGGCAAAGGTTACCGCCATTGAAACCGTTAGTCATCCGGATGAGATGAGTGTTGAGGAATTAGTAGGTGCTTTGCAAACTTATGAATTGACTTTTCCTACTAATCAAGTTTCTTCCAAGTCTTCTTCTAAGCTTACAGGTATTGCATTCAAATCCACAAAGAAAGAAGATAGCGAATCGAGTTCCGACGATGAAATCTCTTTTGCCGATTTTGAAGAACAATTGGCGCGGATCACAAAGAAATTTTGTCGGAAATTTTGGAAGAATCGAACCGATGGATCTTCATCCACGAAACCATCTAAAGGATCATCGGGTTCTAAATCCTCTAACCTCAAATTCCTTGCAAAACCTTCTAAGGAAAAAGATGAATTCGAAGGGGAAATCCGATGTTATAGATGCAAAGGCTACGGCCATATTTCAACGGATTGTCCTACTCCGAAATTATATAAAAAGAAGGCTTTGCAAGCGAAAACTTGGGACGATTTTACTTCTAATGAATCAACCTCAAGTAAAGAGGAAAAAATCGTTGCTTCTCATGCCTCTCATTTTCCCTCTTCTAATAATTGTTTATCATCATTAGTCACTAACTCTACTCCTTTGATTTTGTATGAAACATCAACAACCGGCGGAGAGTCATCAAGTGAGGGGGAGTCGGACGAGGAAGAACTCGTTGAGGCATATCAACAACTTCTTGCGGAATCTAAGAAGATGGCCAAACATATCAAGAAGTTGAGAAAGCAACGACTTGAAGATCAAGACGAGAATCATGCTTTAAAGATCAAACTTCATGATCTCGAGGAGGAACGAGAGCTTTTATTGGATAATAATAAAATCCTCCAAGAAAAGATAAATCAATCGGAAACGGTCGTTAATTCCCATATTAACAAGATTGATTTTCTTGAAAAGCAGTTTGAGGAAATACATGTCACCAATCAAGCATTGACCAAGCAAGTTCATCAACTTAAATCCGACATACAAAGGATTTCAACCGGTTCCAAGAAACTTGAATGTATGTCCGGATTAGGTCAAACAAGCAAGGTTGGTTTGGGATTCAAAAAGAACCAAACTGTGAATGCTTCAAGTTCCACAATGAAATTGAAAGGAAGAACTTGTCACCTATGTGGACTTGAAGGACATTTGGTGAAGAATTGCCCGAAAAAGAGAAAGAAGAGTCTTTCGGCAACTTCATCTACGGAGCGAACTCAACGGAATCAAAAGACACATCAAGTCAAAGGAGTTCACTCAACCCACCAAAGGTCCGAGCCACAACATCAATCATTCAAGTGGATCACTGCGAGGCAAAGACCTAAGGTGGATCAACAGTCAAAGCGGACAACCCCCGGCCACAACGAATCAAGACAACCCAAAATCCAGCGATTTTGGATTCGGAAAGGTGATATCTTTCCTTGTCTTAAGTTCTAAATAGCTTATGACTGTATGTAATGCTTTGATTAGTTTTCCTTTCATATTTTTCTTAATCTTTGCATTACATGTTTCTCAATGCTCTTCGTTTTTATACTTTGTTTTTGAACAAAAGGGTTTTTACTGAACAAGTGCATTGAATAAAAAGGGCTTCACTTTTATTCACTCCAAATTAATTTTATTTGGATTATTAACTTTACTCCTTAATCATAATCTTGAAGATACTTCATTATAGGAGTTTTTGATTTTATAAGCAACAAATTTTAGAAATCATGTGTGATCTTTAGATGCTTAATCTATCTCGGTTGTGTGAATTCATTGTGATAAACGTGAGACAACCGATAGACTAAAATTTGGGATTTAATTCTTTCACGTAAGAGATTGCATTCTTTCAAGGGTATTGAAATGATTTGCAAAAGATGTGGAAAGAGTTACATCCGAAAGGAGTGTGAAAACTACCACCACATGTAGGAAAGAGCTGCCACCCCGGTCGTCCGGTTTGTGTGTGAAGCTACCACATGTTATGGATGCTTGATAGTATTTTATGAGAAAATCTTTAGTTGAAGCATTTGGAGATTTATATGCAAAACTCTTATATTTTGAACAATCTCCTGGTTGGTATAAGGTGGGATAGTTGAAAGATGCTCAAAGAGCCACCCTTAGGTATTTTAGTGCTTATCTCAATTTGAAAGGGTAGAATTCAAGATTGATGTCGTTTGGAAATCTCCGTATGTCATCTTTGTAAATCCGTTACATCTTGATAGACTTTGGATCTCAAGATTATTTTTGATGACTTGTGTTTGATGAATATAACATGAAAAACGGTTTATAATGTTTTACCTTTATTTTTCATGATTTTGGAGTAAATCTTTTTTAATTTTGTGAAATTAATTGGATTGAATGACATCTGTGTGAATTCACTGTTTAAAGCACTTAAATTGATTTCTTGATGGAATACAAATCGGTATTTGAAAAGATTCTAAAATCTGGATTTGTTTCAAGAAATTATTTAATTTTTGCTTTCTGGTACCGGTACGCAATCTGCATTTTTGTTATATATACCAGAACTGAGCTTTTATCTCTCTTTCTCCATGAACTAATTTTGTTAGTAATTTCCTTTTGTCTAGTATGTTCACTGTTTGACAATTTGTGACAAAAAGGGGGAGAAGAGAAATGACGGAGATGAGATCATCAAGAGAGGACAAACGAAACGAAAATGGAAAAATGGGGGAGAACGGAAAATGATGATCGTACCACAAAGGGGGAGAACATAGATGCTCAAGAACATGGAGAACATGTTAGAGATGCTCAAGATAGGGGGAGACAAAGAAAGGTTGAAAGAGCTGGGAAAAACAAAAGAACCAAAAGGATGAATCAAATGTAGGATTTTAATTTCTAACGACTGACGTTTGATTTTGTTTGGAGTTTTGTTTTGCAGGAATTACATCACTTTAAGACTCCAAGTCCTAAGTCATAGAGTATGTTCTAGGACTGTTTGGTTCAAATGTAATTTTGTGCTCAAGATAGGGGGAGACAAAGAAAGGTTGAAAGAGCTGGGAAAAACAAAAGAACCAAAAGGATGAATCAAATGTAGGATTTTAATTTCTAACGACTGACGTTTGATTTTGTTTGGAGTTTTGTTTTGCAGGAATTACATCACTTTAAGACTCCAAGTCCTAAGTCATAGAGTATGTTCTAGGACTGTTTGGTTCAAATGTAATTTTGTATTTATTGGATCTTTCACGCAAAGAAAATCAATGTTTTGGTGATAACATTGAATTTCGATTTTTGGTTTAAGATAAGTGACTTGAGCGCTTTTATGTATTTTTGGGTTTTGTCACGAAATTGCCAAAGGGGGAGATTGTTACGGCATTTTGGTATTGGCATATTTCGTGAGTCAAGTCAGTGAGTTGAGTCGGAGTCTTAAAGGGATCAAATTGTCAATCAGCAATCAAAGACATAGAGAAGATTCAACAAGAGCTCAAGTTGACACCCAGTGTCTTGAGTCTTGAAGATTGAAGTTGAAGAATTGTGGATCAGTTACATCAATCTCAAGAAGAAAGTATTCAAGAGGATCAGGTATGTTTAACTAAATAATTATGGTGATCCGAATACTTTCTTATAGTGTAGAAACACTTGGATGAACTTTTAATTGCATAATAATCAAAAACTGGTGTTCGGACTTGTTCAGGATCCGGATCAGAGCCAACGATCCGGATCCCGAAGGTTGTTGCTTCATACAAGACTTCGATCCGGATCCATGCAATTTCCGATCCGGATCCCGAATGTTAAGTTTTCTGATTTGTATGAACGATCCGGATCGGGCAATGCGATCCGGATCCCGAACCATGGTATTTCTGGAATCGTCAATCTCGTTACGACGATCCGGATCGCAGTAAATCCGATCCGGATCGCCGTCCTGAAAATTTCCAGATAAGGTATGTTTTTGATTCTTATCTCTTTCCAAAGGTTTCTAACCTATAAATAGACACTTAGGGTTTCTCAAGAACGTGGGTTCTCTACCGATTAATTTATAAAACACTTGAGAGCAACCCTAGAGGCTAGGTTTTTATCGATCTTCTTCATAGCCTCTTTTAGGTCAATTCGATGGTTCTTTCAAGAACATATCTTTTGTCGAATTGATCTAATCTTTGCTTAGAGATTTCTTCTACGGTTCCTCAATGAGAATCTAAGCAGAGGATCACCATCGAAGTCAATATTCTTATCGACTGAGTTTGCGTCGTGGATTCGACGTGGCATCGTGGATTCGGTGTGCTAAAGGCGTTTCGTGAATTCGAAGCGTGCGTTCGTGGATTCGAACGTGAGCAGTGGACGGGCAAAACGGTGGAGCGCGAGGTCCAAGAAATTGAAGGAGGGGTTAAATCCGTGGAGACGGTAATCACCTTGTTATTCTTCTTTTCTTAGGGATTGTTATTGCGTGGATATCCAATCGGTCAGCGCGAGGTCCGAAGAAGCTGAAGGAGGGGTTGAGTCCGTGGAGTCGGTAATCACCTTGTTATTCTTCTATTCTTAGTGGATTGTTATTGCGTGTTGGTCCCGTGGTTTTTCTCATGGATTGGAGTTTCCACGTATATCTCGGTGTGCTGTTTTTATTTTCCGCATTGGTTTTTATTTTGCACTGAGATTGAGTTTTTAAGTATTACACCTATTCACCCCCCCTCTAGTTGTTTGATAGTACCTATTTAGATCCTTGTGGATCCATAATAACTCTACAGCGGCCAACTGCGGTTACATCCATGTGGGGGGGAGCGGGCGATGATGACCAAGATGGGTGGGAGAGAGGGGGTGCATCTGTTGAGGACTAGACGGTGATTCCAGTGCGGCACGTCACTGCAACTCGCGTAAGTCAACGTCTCGCTGCGATGGACCCGACTCCTATTTTGAGCAGAGCCATTGCTAGGAAAGCTCGGTTGAGGGAATGCGTCGGGCAAGCGGATGAGAGGGCATGCGACAGGCGTTGCATTACGAAGATCTTAAGGAAAAGCTTGCGGTGCGGGGTGCGGCTTGATGAGGCCGAGGCGAGCTCCTTTAAGGAGTTTGCTCGTAGCTTGGTTTAGGTGGTTGCCGGTGGAGGGTGGGGTTCGTGTTAGGACTTTTTGGGGTTTGTGGTTTTGTTCATGTGGAAACTGTTAAGGAATTTGTTTTGGCGCATTTCGTGAAAGTATTAAATCTTGAAGATTGAAGATAAAGAAGTTTGGATCATATAACTCAATCTCAAGAAAGAATAATTCAAAAAGGATCAGGTATGTTTAACTAATTATTTTTGGTGATCTGAATACTTCTTATAGTGTAGAAACACTTGGATGAATTTGTAATTGCATAAAAATCAAAAACTGGACATGGGACATGTTCAGGATCCGGATCAGACAAGACAATCCGGATCCCGAAGGGTGTTGATTCATACGCAAATCCAATCCGGATCATAGCTATTTCTGATCCGGATCCCGAACATTGGTTTTTGCTAAAAAGTATGAACAGTCCGGATCGGGCATTTCAATCCGGATCCCGAACATTGGTTTGTACTGAAAAGTATGAACGATCCGGATCAGGCATTTCAATCCGGATCCCGAACCTTTGTTTTTCTGGAAATTGGCTGTTTCGTTACGACAGTCCAGATCGCAGTAAATCCGATCCGGATCGTCGTCCTGTAAAATTCCAGAAAAGGTTAGTTTTTTATTCTTATCTTCTTCCAATAGTTTCTAACCTATAAATAGACCCTATGATTCTTTTTCTAGGGTAAGCCGTGTAAGCCGTATAAGCCGCAAAAATCAAAAGACGGCCACAAAAAGAAAAATCCACCTTTATAGAAGAAAGGAAATTAATAGATCTAATTCTATGTTTCTTCATCTATATTAATTAATTTGATTCTAGGTTTTCATACTCAGATTTTGAGTAGAATCAAATTAATGAATACTTAGATGGTATTTCCGATCTATTTCTAATCTAAGTATTCGGCGGATCATCACCACCCAAAAAACAACGATTTCTCCAAATCGGCGCGTGGACTCGCGTGGCCTTGTGGATTCAAGGTGCTACCGCTCTCGTGGATTCGGAGCGAGGTACGTTCGTGGATTCGAGACGTGCTACTGGGTGAAGACCGTGGATTCGGTCAGACGTCGTGGATTCGGCGTTGGACGCTAATCGTGGATTCGAGCAGCGTTGCGGAGCGAGCGGAGAAGATCAACTAGGAGCGTATGGAAAAAGGTTGAGTCGTCTGTGAGTACGGTATATCACCTTTGTACGTGTTATAATTCTAGTGGATTTCACCGTGTTATCGGTCCCGTGGTTTTTTACTCCGGTTTGGAGTTTTCCACGTAAAAATCTTGCGTGTTATTTTTATTTCCGCATTGGGTTTTATTGCGCAACGATTTTTGAGTGTTTAAACGTTTACACCTATTCACCCCCCTCTAGGTGTTTTTTCCCCTATTTAGATCATTATTAATATAACCCGACAAGTGGTATCAGAGCGGGAATAGGGTTGTAAACAATGGCTGAAGGTGGAAACATCAACAGACCTCCGTTCTTCGATGGAACAAATTATGCGTACTGGAAAGTGCGGATGAAAGCCTTTTTAATTTCCATCGACGAACGGGTGTGGCAATCTATCGAGTTAGGATGGTCAAATCCAACTGAAGTTATTGTTGATGTTCACACCATCAAACCTAGGTCGAAATGGACTAAGGAAGAGATAGACTTATCTTCTTACAATGGCAAAGGAATCAATGCTTTATTTAATGCCTTGTCTCAAACTGAATTCTCTCGCGTTTCAGCATATGAGACTGCGAAAGAAATCTGGGATGTTCTTCAAGTTACACATGAGGGAACTAACCTTGTGAAGATTCAAAAGCTGCAAATGCTTACGAGCAGATTTGACTCTATTTTCATGGCAGAAAATGAATCATTCACAGACTACTATACACGATTGCAAGACATCGTAAACACATGTGCTAACTTGGGAGAGAAGATTCCAGAATTTAAAATTGTAAGAAAGATCTTAAGAACTCTTCCTGAAAGATTTCGTTCCAAGGTTACGGCCATTGAAACTATTAAACACCCGGACGAAATCCGTGTAGAAGAATTAGTTGGTTCATTACAAACATATGAAATGACATTTCCTACTAACTATTCTTCTGGAAAAGCATCTACTTCTAAGTCTTCAGGTTTTGCGTTGAAAACTACAAAAGAAGAAGACGCGGATTCATCCTCCTCAGGCGATGACGAGAACCTATCTATGGAGGACTTTGAGAAGCAGCTTGCTCTCTTGACAAGAAATTTTCGTCGAAACTTTCGAAGGGGTAATTCAAGTAAAACTTCATCCTCCGGAAAGTGGAAGAAAGGCAAAGGTTTTTCAAGTCAAAAGTCAAGAAAGCAAGAAAATTTTTTGAAGGATAAGAAAAGCTCAGAAGGACAAGTCCAATGCTTCAAGTGCCGAGGATACGGCCATATCTCAACGGAGTGTCCAAATAAGAATCCGTCCAAGAAGAAGGCGATGCAAGCCGTCACTTGGGATGACACCTCAACGACAAATGAGTCATCTTCAAGTGATGAAGAGACTAACGCAACGGCGTTCCACGCGTCCACATCTTCACCGTTCATATGCTTAATGGCAAGTACATCTGAGTCATTGTCCAACTCCTCCCAAGTTGAAAAGAATGCAACGGACGATGAATCGGATAATTCTGAAGGTGAAGATTTTGCTCTAGCCTACCACAGACTTTTGAAGGATTCAAAGAAACTGGCTAAGCAAAACAAGGGGTTGAGAGGGAGATTGCAGGATCTCGAAGAAGAAGTAAAAAGGGTAACTTCTCTCTCGACCGGTCTTGAAGTGGAAAGGGATAACCTGATAAAAGCAAATGCTTCACTTCAAGAGAAAAATGAGCATTTCGAGAAGATACACGTAACGATGATTGACAAAGCTGGATACTTCTTGAAGCTCTACACCGAGGCCCGACAAGAAAAAGTGGAGATGACAAAGACTATTTTCCAACTCAAGAATGATTTAAAGAGATTCTCTTCTGGAAGGAGCAAGTTGGATAAATTACTTGGTCTTGGTCAAACAAACCGATTCGGCCTCGGATACACTCAAACTGGAGACATTCCTAGTTCGAGTGGAACAGTTTTTGTGCCCCAGTCGGTAACTCCTCCTCCGACGATGGAATTCTCAGCATACAACGACAACAACCCTACCTCACCCTCTTCGGGATCGTCAAGAACAAAGGTATGTTTTCGTTGTGGTTATGCAGGGCACATAAGAAGAAATTGCAAGAATGGAGCGCAAAGATCAAATCAAGCACATCTTGCAACTACTACCAATGAGTTCACTTCCCGCAAATCAAAGAAGGATTTCTCAAAAGGAAAGAACATTGGTAGTACATCTAACAAGACGACGACGTCAAGGAAAAGCGATGGATCAATCAAGACGCTTTCACCAAAGGTATCAACTTCACAATCATTTCCAACGTACTTCAAAACTCGAAAGGTTTGGGTACGCAAAGGTGAAATCTTCCCTTGTCTTGTTGTTCATACTTCTTTAAACGCTTATGATAATTCGTCTTGGTATTTGGATAGTGGTTGTTCCCGTCACATGACCGGTGACAAAAACAGTTTTCAAACTTTAGAGAAAATCTCCGGAGGACATGTTGTTTTCGGAGACGGTCGTTCTTCCAAAATTGTTGGAAAGGGAACAATCGCTATTCCTGAAGGCCCGGTTTTAAACAATGTTTTATTTGTTGAAGGGCTAAAGACTAACCTCATTAGTATAAGTCAACTTTGTGACAATGGGTTCTCAGTTAATTTTTCTTCTATAGAATGTGTAGTAACTGATAAGGACCAGGTATTCTTTTTAAAAGGGGTTAGATCGGAAAATAATTGCTATGTTGTTTCAAACAAAGTTTCTGAAAAATGTAACCTAGTTTCTTTGGATAATGAAACTGTTTGGCATGAAAGACTAGGTCACATGAATTTTAAAGAACTAGCAAAGATTTCAAATAAAGACGTGGTAAAGGGGGTTCCTAAACTTTTATTTAAAAACAACATTGTGTGTGGAGGTTGTCAAAAGGGAAAACAATCAAGAGCTGCACACAAGAACTTGAATCACGTCGGTACCAAACGGCCCTTGGAATTACTGCATATGGATTTAATGGGGCCGGTTCGTCAACCATCTTTGGGAGGTAAATGGTATATTTTCCTTTTGGTTGATGATTTCTCTAGGTATTCATGGGTAACTTTTCTAAAAGAGAAAGCGGATACTTTCGACTCTTTTCATGAGGTTTGTCATCGTATTATGAATGAAAGAAATGAAAAGATCGTTCGTGTTCGAAGTGATAGAGGTGGAGAATTCATAAATTCTAAATTCATTGAGTTTTGTACTTCCAATGGAATAAAACATGAATTCTCAGCACCCTATACACCTCAGCAGAATGGTGTTGTTGAGCGCAAAAACAGGGTTGTTCAAGAGATGGCACGTGTGATGCTTCATAGCCGGAATTTACCGTTATATTTTTGGGCTGAAGCTGTGAACACCGCCGTCTATGTAATTAATCGAGTGTATTTGCGCCCTGGAACTTTAAATACACCATATGAGTTGTGGTTTAGTAGAAAACCAAACATCAAATATTTTCGTATCTTTGGGAGTCGATGTTTTATTCTGCGTGATTGCGAAAACCTCGGTAAGTTCGACTCTCGAAGCGACGAAGGGATTTTCATGGGTTATTCTACTAACAGTAGAGCATATCGGGTATTTAACTTGGAATCGAAAACGATGATAGAATCTATAAATGTTAAAGTAGATGAAGCTTTCCACTTTGCATCTGATAAATCTACCCTTGATATGTCTCTAGATGATGATACTCCTGTAAATGCATCTTCTCGTAATAACTCTTTCAATAAAGTTGATGCATCTAATGGTTCTTCAAGTTCATCTAATGTGCAGGAATTATCACATATACCTCCGACTACTCCATTACAGCAAACATTACGCATCTCCAAGGATCATCCGGAATCTAACATTATTGGAGACCCACAAGAAGGAGTTAGAACTCGGAGACAGTTGGTTTGTGGAGTCGCATGCTACGTCTCCATGATTGAACCAAAGAACATCGATGAAGCTCTTCAGGATGACTACTGGATTGAAGCTATGCAGGAAGAGCTCCATCAGTTCGAACGAAACAAAGTCTGGGAATTAACGAAGCCTCCGAAGCAACACAATGTGATTGGTACTAAATGGATTTTCAAGAATAAGAAAAACGAGGATGGTACCATCATCAGGAATAAAGCACGCTTAGTTGCTCAAGGCTACTCTCAAATAGAAGGTATAGACTTTGATGAAACATTCGCCCCGGTAGCTAGACTCGAGTCAATTCGTATTTTATTCGCTATTGCTTGTCATTTTAAAATCAAACTCTTTCAAATGGACGTCAAGAGCGCGTTTTTAAATGGGTTTTTAAATGAGGAAGTTTATGTGGCTCAACCGAAAGGTTTTGTAGACTGTAAACAACCTAACCATGTTTTTCGTTTGAAAAAGGCTCTTTACGGTCTAAAACAAGCACCGCGAGCATGGTACGAAAGGTTGACAAAGCACCTATTAGAAAAGGGCTATACTCGAGGGGGAGCTGACCGGACTCTCTTTGTGAAGCATTATCAGGATAATTTCATTGTGGCACAAATCTATGTCGATGACATTGTATTTGGAGCAACTAGAGACAATGATGCTTCTAAATTCGCTGAAACCATGGAAAGCGAATTTGAGATGTCAATGATGGGCGAATTGACTTACTTTCTTGGATTGCAAGTGAAACAAACTGAAGAAGGCATTCATTTATGTCAATCCAAGTATGCAAGGGAATTGGTGAAGAAATTTGGATTAGAAGATTCTAAAGATTTTCCGACTCCTATGGGAACTAGCAATAAGGGATTAGGAAGTGAATCACTTAGTGAGAGTGTAGACGAGAAGCTTTATCGCAGCATGATTGGAAGTCTACTCTATCTTACAGCTAGTCGCCCGGATATATCCTTTAGTGTTGGGATTTGCGCGAGATATCAATCAGCACCAAAGGAGGTTCACCTGAAAGCGGCGAAAAGGATCATCCGGTACATCAAAGGAACTTTGAATTTCGGAATTTTGTATCCTATGGGAACAACGCTTGACATTATAGGATATTCAGATGCCGATTGGGCAGGATCTGTGGATGATCGGAAGAGCACGAGTGGTGCATGTTTTTATCTTGGCCATTGCCTTGTTGCATGGCATAGTAAAAATCAAAACTACATTGCACTCTCGACTGCCGAAGCGGAATATATTTTAGCAGGTAGTTGTTCAACCCAACTCATTTGGATGAAAAGCGTGTTGAGCGACTTCCGAATTTCAGCAACTTCGGTAACCATTCTTTGTGACAACACAAGTGCTATAAACATTTCTAAAAACCATGTGTTGCACTCAAGAACAAAACACATTGAACTTAGATATCATTTTCTAAGAGAGCTAGTTGAGTCAAATATTCTTCAAATTTCCTACATTTCAACTGAGGATCAATTAGCTGACATCTTAACAAAACCCTTGGATCTAAAACGATTTATTCATTTGCGTAAGGCAATTGGAATGCTTTCCTTGAAATAATTTCTTTTGAAATCATTGCTTAGGTTAGGTTTTGTTTTTGTGTTTTTGTTCATTATCTATGCTTAGACATAGAACATTAATTGAGCATGTGTATTATTGACTTTAATAGCATCCTTTCGTTCATTTAGAAATTTATTATGCTTTGGATATCATAATAATTCATTTGATGCAATGATCATTTATGTCAATTAAATCATCTTTGTTTTGATCAAAGTCAATTTCTCTCTCAAATGATCTCTTGGTTTAGTTTTTATCTTATTTGACGGTTGTGTCGAGTATGAAATCGAGATCAATTTTTGGTTGAATACTTTATATTTTAAATAATTGATAGCCATTTGAGGGGGAGTTAATGAAAATTGTTATGCTCAAAAGATGTGGAAAGAGTTACATCCCAATGAGGAGTGTGAAAACTACCACCACATGGAGGAAAGAGCTACCACCTCGGTCGTCCGAGTACTTTGTGCAGCTACCACATGAATACCAAGCACGGTTTTTCAAGATTGATTAGATAAAATGCTTTTATTTTTGGAATACTTGACCCTGTCAAATTCCAAGGTTGGTATAAGGTGGGGATTTTATTGAAAGATGCTCAAAGAGCCACTCCTTACAATAAACTGACTAGATATATTATCTAACTTATCTGGGATTTCAAACATCTATTGATCTTGGTATTTCATTTTCTTTACCAAATTGATGATTTGATAAAGGCATTACTCATAAGATTATGATAGATGTGATTGAAGTTGTTCAACTTTAAGGGATTTAATTTTTATAAATTTTCGTTTCATTTGTTGGATATTGTTGATAGATTTGACATAATCTATTTCTTGTTGTATGAAACGATAATTTTCATTTAAAGTTGATACACAAAAGTGCTTACATACTTTTTCTGGATTTTGTGGAATTTTTCTGAATTATTCTGAAGAAAAAGTTGGAGCCGATCCGGATTGGACAAGCCGATCCGGATCCCGAACGCAGGTATTTCCTGCGGGTAGCCGATCCTGACTGGATTCAAGATCCGATCCGGATCGCGGCTAGGGTTTTATATAGAACAAAAGGGTTTTGATTTCTTTTTACTTCAATCTTTTGTTCCTAAGTCTCCAGAGCTTCTCTCTCTAGAATTCATCCATCTTGGAGGCTTCCAAACTCAAGTTCTTCGATTCTAAGTAAGTTTTCTTGATCAAAATCTCAGTTTTTCACAGTTTTTCATGTTTTTCCTCAAAACGTGATGAACATTTTGTATCTTTTTCGTTTTGGATTGGTTTTTGATCAAATTTCTTTTGAAATAAGAACTCTGGGTAGAATAGTTTTGATTATATGCTAGGTATTCTCCTGATTAATGAATTTTTAGGCTTCGATTTCTAAAAATTCGGTTTTAGGGCATATAATAGGAATTTTTGAAAATCATGGGATTGATCTATTTTTAAAATTCTTTTGGCAAAATTAGTTTGATACCTAGTCTCTCTACATGATAATGATTGTTTAGGTGCATTTTTTCAAAATTTTGAAAATAAACAATTTTTGTCGTGCTCTTGAGTTGTTGCTCACAGGATTCTCCTCTTCACAAACAATAGCAACAATAGCGTTTGCATGGATAATCTTCCTTTTGGTTGCTATGGTGCACACGAGAGCGACTAACAAGCCAAAAAGAGCAAAGAAAGCTCGGGACAATTCGGAAACCGAAACCGAAACCGAAACAGATTCCATTGATTGGGATGAGCTTCAGGTTGAAGCAACTGCTCCCACTGCTTCGAAAGGGAAAGCCCCAGCAGAAACATCAAAGGCAAAGGCTCCCTCTACTGCTGCTGAAAAAGGAAAAGCCCCAATGGAACCTAGTCCAACCAAAACCAAGCGAAAAAGCGTTGCAAGAAAAAGAGGAAGTGCTCGGGGCATTTCAATTGAAGAACCACTTTCTAGCCAGCCTCCTCCACAAGACTTTATAAGCTCTACAAGGATCAAAGATTTTGAGAAAAGGGAATGCATTGGCGAAAGACATGTCAATGTCAAAGCCCTAAAGGAATGATCTCCAGTTTTTGGGACTCTGTATGACCAGGCGGGTCTTGCTCCCATTTGCCATTTCACTGAGACTACTGGGTATTGTCTTCACTCAGTAAGAATGTTTTATCAAAATGCTTTCAGTCTAATTGATAAGGAGGACGGACGTCGAGAATTTCAAACATTAGTTAAAAATGTTAAGATTAAAGTCACCCCGTAACTGATTGGAGAGGTGTTAGGGATGAAGGCCAGAATTGATGGACCTCATTATCTGAAAAGTCAAAACTTCTCCACCAACTCCTGGAGAGTAGTAGTTAATGGAATTTGTCTTCCAGATACTCTGTCGGCAGGAAACTCCGTCTTTTCAAAAGAGCTTCGACCAGAGTATCGCTACTTGAACTTCATTGTTTGTTATAACATTCTTCCTAACATGAATACAAAGGTTCTTCGATGGGACAGGATGTTATTTCTTTATTATCTTGGAAACCCCGCAGCGGTAATGGGAGCAAATTTAAACATTCCTTACCTCATTTGGTCAAGGATGGCGCGCTATGTGGAACATGCTCACCCTACAGAGAGACTCCGCTATCCCATGATAATTATGCGCATCTTTCGGAAATTTAAAGTCGACACAAGTACGAGCTCCTACATGCACAGTCTCGGAACAATCAATGAAACGACAATAGTGAAGTCTCTCTCCACTAAACAAGATGAGCCCCCATCACCTCCTTGCCGACAAAGAGCACAACCACAAGCTACAACCTCTGCACCACAAGCAACACCTCCAGTCCCACCAGCACATGCAGCACAACAAGCACCTCTATCAACTTCCGATGATGATGCATCCGTTACCTCAATCTATAAAGAACAACAGCGTCTCTCCAACGAGCAAGAACGCATGTCTAACGAGTTCGTTGAGATGAAAGAGGATCTTAGAGAGGTTAAGAAAGAGCAAGCCTCAATGAACAAGCGCATCAAGAAAATATTTCAGAAACTAGGATGCATCAGTTTTGAGGATTCTGAATAAAGTTTTATTCTAATCTTCTCTTTTGCAGGTTTTTCTGTTTTTCCCTCTTCAGTTCTCTGACTTTTTAAACTGTTTTTAACTCTTCCTTCTTTTGTAAATTTGGCTAACTTTTGTGACAAAAAGGGAGAGAGAAAAGTATAAACAATGATACAATGAGATTGGGAGAAACTTGAAACTATGGAGGTAAGTATAACTTCAACTTGAAAGGTAAGTATAACTTCAACTTTGGTTTTTATTGTTTCAATGCATGCCTCGACTAACTATTCGACTAACTATTTGGGCATGTAATATTACTAACAAGTTGTTTGATTACTAACAAACTTATGACATTTTGAATTTTATTGCTTAGAAGATATGTCGATGTTTGATTGCGATCTTATTACATATCTAAATTCGTGAATGTCATGGTGAGTATAAACTCTATCTCTGTTAGGTTTTGAATGCTAAATATTCTTGAGGTATCTAACGATCTTCTTTTGTCAAGAATAATTTCTTTTTGCAGAGAGTGCAGATGTCTAAGTCTAGAGTCTGTTTTA
Organism: Tillandsia leiboldiana; assembly: GCA_029204045.2. NCBI lineage: Eukaryota > Viridiplantae > Streptophyta > Magnoliopsida > Poales > Bromeliaceae > Tillandsia > Tillandsia leiboldiana. Next base: position 13,340,192 of record CM055077.1, on the reverse strand, counting down.
GGAGTTTATCTCATGTATTTAATTTTTGGATCTCCATTGTAAATTTTTGTTGTATGGTGATAGCAACAAAAATATCTTTTTGAATTTTCTTAAGTGGATTTGTGTTTTGTCACGAAACCGCCAAAGGGGGAGATAGTTAAGGAATTTGTTTTGGCGCATTTCGTGAAAGTATTAAATCTTGAAGATTGAAGATAAAGAAGTTTGGATCATATAACTCAATCTCAAGAAAGAAGAATTCAAAAAGGATCAGGTATGTTTAACTAATTATTTTTGGTGATCTGAATACTTCTTATAGTGTAGAAACACTTCAATGAATTTTTAATTGCATAAAAATCAAAAACTGGACATGGGACATGTTCAGGATCCGGATCAGACAAGACAATCCGGATCCCGAAGGGTGTTGATTCATACGCAAATCCAATCCGGATCATAGCTATTTCTGATCCGGATTCCGAACATTGGTTTTTGCTAAAAAGTATGAACAGTCCGGATCGGGCATTTCAATCCGGATCCCGAACATTGGTTTGTACTAAAAAGTATGAACGATCCAGATTAGGCATTTCAATCCGGATCCCGAACCTTTGTTTTTCTGGAAATTGGCTGTTTCGTTACGACAGTCCGGATCGCAGTAAATCCGATCCGGATCGTCGTCCTGTAAAATTCCAGAAAAGGTTAGTTTTTGATTCTTATCTTCTTCCAATAGTTTCTAACCTAAAAATAGACCCTATGATTCTTTTTCTAGGGTAAGCCGTGTAAGCCGTATAAGCCGCAAAAATAAAAAGACGACCACAAAAAGAAAAATCCACCTTTAGAGAAGAAAGGAAATTAATAGATCTAATTCTATGTTTCTTCATCTATATTAATTAATTTGATTCTAGGTTTTCATACTCAGATTTTGAGTAGAATCAAATTAATGAATACTTAGATGGTATTTCCGATCTATTTCTAATCTAAGTATTCGGCGGATCATCACCACCCAAAAAACAACGATTTCTCCAAATCGGCGCGTGGACTCGCGTGGCCTTGTGGATTCAAGGTGCTACCGCTCTCGTGGATTCGGAGCGAGGTACGTTCGTGGATTCGAGACGTGCTACTGGGTGAAGACCGTGGATTCGGTCAGACGTCGTGGATTCGGCGTTGGACGCTAATCGTGGATTCGAGCAGCGTTGCGGAGCGAGCGGAGAAGATCAACTAGGAGCGTATGGAAAAAGGTTGAGTCGTCTGTGAGTACGGTATATCACCTTTGTACGTGTTATAATTCTAGTGGATTTCACCGTGTTATCGGTCCCGTGGTTTTTTACTCCGGTTTGGAGTTTTCCACGTAAAAATCTTGTGTGTTATTTTTATTTCCGCATTAGGTTTTATTGCGCAACGATTTTTGAGTGTTTAAACGTTTACACCTATTCACCCCCCTCTAGGTGTTTTTTCCCCTATTTAGATCATTATTAATATAACCCGACAGAAACCCGACAGGGTCTTTTGGGTCTAGGTGTTGTTTGGATTAGTATGTTTAGTGTTTGCAGCTGGAATGTTAGAGAGCTTAACAGCCCCTCGAAACGCAATGTAGTTCGGCATGTTATTAGCAATTTGCAGTATGCTGTGGTTTGTCTGCAAGAAACTAAACTTCAGAATGTCTCTTGCTCTTTTCTCCGGAGTTTTGCGGGTTCTTTTTTAGATAAGCGGCATTTCATAGAGACGAGCGGGACCTCTGGGGGACTTATAACATGTTGGAGCTCTAAGACCTTTGATTGCAGTGAAGTTTTAGTGCATAAGTTCTCTCTTACGCTGCGCCTCCACCATCGCGCTAGTAGGGAGTGGTTCTACGTTTCTAACGTTTATGGCCCTCCTATGTGGGACGGGAAAGACCTTTTTTGCATGGAGTTACTGAATCTTAAGGGTTGTTGTAGGGGCAACTGGGTAGTTTGTGGTGATTTCAACTTCACCAGATCCCAGGATGAATGGGTAGGGATGAGGTGGAGCGATAGAGCGACTACTATGTTCAATGAGTTGATCTTTGATTTAGCGCTTATCGACTTGCCAATAAAAAACCGACGTTACACTTGGTCTAACATGCAGCAGAACCCCACTTTGGCGTGTCTGGAGCGGTTCCTTATATCGACAGAGTGGGACTCGGTCTTTCCACTGTCAGAGGTCATGGCCCTCCCTCGAGCAACTTCGGACCACTGTCCCATCTTGCTGTCCACGGTGGGGAAGCAAAAGAACAAGACCAAGTTGTTTAGATTTGAAGAAGTGTGGCTAAGAGTGAGGACCTCAAGTCGAAGATCCCGATTTGGTGGAGAGAGGTTGAGGATAAAAGCTCGGGGATCCTAACTGTAGTGTCATGACTTTTTAGGTGTATTTAAACTCTGTTTATATATGGTTAGCCCTAATATTGTTTTTATCGAATCGTCGGGGCTTGTGAATCTGTACGCGCGAGAATTTTTCTGGTTTAGAGCACGGAAAACGGTGAACGGCAAAGCGATCGGATCTAAAATTCGATTTACGGATCTCCCGGAAAGGGATTTTCAAGGTTTTGATATTCGTAGTGTGCATCAGAATCCGTGCTAAGTGATCGGCGTGCTTTTCGAGGAGATTGGAATCTCTCGCTCTATTTTAAACGACTAAGGGGTTTTATTTTTTAGTACGTACAAGAGAAAATAGTATTTTATATTATACGTTTTATTTTATTTATCTCTTTCAAGAAACGAAAACCCTAGTCGGAGAAAAAAAAAAAAAGAGAGAGCGAGAGAATTTCTCTTCTTCTTTGTTGATCAAGCGTGTCGGAGGCGGGGAGCGGAATCGGATTCTCATCGCCTGCGAGGAACGAGTTATTCTTCTTCTTCCTCTTCTTCTCCGCGAGATCAAGGTTAGCGGTTTGATGTTTTAGTTTCCGTGTTTTGTTTTTCGTTTCGAGCGTCGGGGGTTTTCGCCATTTTGCTTTGCTTGTGCCGTTCGTAGCGCCGTCGTTTTGCCCTTGTGCGCCGCCGCCACGATGCCCCAGAGAACCGCCGCCGCGATGCCCTGGAGTGCCGCCGCCGCGGTGTACGGGCGCGCCGCCGCCATGAGGCCGCCGCCCACACTGCGCTCCCGCGCGGGGATGGTGCCCGCGCGAGGGAGGGCGCGGGGCTGCACCGGATGCAGCGCGCCTGCGCGGGGCTGGTGCCCGCGCGGGGCTGCACCGCATGTGGCACCCGCGCGGGGCTAGTGCCCGAGCGGGGCTGGTGCCCGCGCGGGGCCGTACAGCATGCGGCGCGCCGCGCGTGGCTGCACCGCATGCAGCGCGTCCTCGCGGGGACCGCACCGCATGCGGCGCGCCGCGCGAGGCTGGTGCCCGCGCGGGGCAGCACCGCATGCGGCGCGCCGCGCGGGGCAGGTGCCCGCACCGGGCCGCACCGTCCGCCGCTGCCGCCGATCGGTTTCCGCCTTTACCTTTGCGTGTTTGGGACCTCATTTTTTCACAGGCAAGTCTAATCTTACCTGTTGCTTCTTTTGGTGACTTTTTAGGTCCGGGAGTCGTTCGAGGGTGCGGGTCGGTTTCAGGTGTTCCGGTCGACGCGATTCGAGGTGGGTACCCCTTTCTGTCGTCTTTGGAGTTTGGGTCTATCTTTATTATGCAAGAGTAAAGTAATTACACATTTAAAATCTTGTCTAACCCCCCCCCCCCCTTTCGCATAAGTATCATTATTGCTATTATCTGTTGCGACTAAGCGTCGCGGTGCTCTATGGTACACTTTGACTATGGTTACTATGCTCATGGCTGCTTGCATGCAAACCAGCGATTTGGCCACCGCATCGGTGTACTTTTCTAGAGAGGTGGTACGTTGACCCGTGAATCCCCACAAGGTGACATAGTGGGGGCCCCTTGCGGTTGCTTACGGTGCTGCACAAGTGCCGCGAGGGGTTAAAAGCACCAAGGTGAGAGCGGTGTGTATTTCTGAGGCAGGTGCTCAGTTCTGCTTTTACAGGGGGTTACGATTGACTGCATGATGGGGAGTGTGGATGCTCTGGTCTTTCGGTTTGCGTTATTCTTAGTTTTTAATTTATGGCATCTTACACTTTTAACGTTTTACCACTTACTCTTTGTGTCACTGACTTCCCACACTATGACAGGTTCGGTCAGGGGTGGGATCTGGGACGACAGTGTGGCCGCGACTTGAGGACTTTAGCCTTGTTCTGGGCTGGTGACTTTTCCCTTTTATGTTTTAATTATTTCGGTTAGTTAGCCTATGTGCGTATGTTACCTTTTGTGGATGATGTGGATGTTGGGATTGTTTTATGTTCATGTGGATGAATGGTTTTTCTTATTACTTGTTGGTATGGCTAATTTTCAAATCAAAGAAAGAGATTGCGAAAACGTTTTTAAAATTAGGTGTTGTGTGGACGCCGTTTTACAAACCCGTGGATTTATCCTTTAAAAATTTGGTGGCCTTATTGGATATGGTGTATGTTTACTTTCTCCATTCTCTTTTCATACTTGACTGGTGTGGTTAAAGTGAAGTTGTATTGTCCTACGCCATGCATACGCAAGGGTCGCTCTGTTTGTTTCGTCGAGGTCTTTCGCGTATGTGGCGGATCTGTGCACGTCTGGCGGGTGTTCTTTTTTTAAAAAAAAATAAATAAAATGATGCACATTTTTCTGTTTAATTAAACCCCCGAGGCGTGACACTAACTTTCACGGCCAAGTTAAGGCATTGCCGCATACTGATTAAACAATGGTGTGCCTCACATTTCTATAGTATTAGAGCGTCTAAGATTGAGCTCATGTCGAAAATCATGAGTCTAGACGAGTTGGAGGAGCGGCAAGCGCTTTCAGCGGAGTTATTCTCTAAGAGGGAGGACCTAAAAGCCAACCTAAATAAGGTATTGGGCGATGAGGAGCTGCTCTGGAAAACCCGAGCGAAACAAAGGTGGCTGAGAGAAGGAGATGAAAATACTAAATTCTTCCATGCGTGTGCTAACGGGAGAAGAAGATCTAATGCGATAGGGGCGATAGAAGATGACGGTCGAGTGTATGGGACGGATGGAGAGAAGGTTAGCTATTTCTATCGCAAATTTAAAGAGCTTTTCTCTTCCAGGGATGATGGTCAGATTGCCTTTTGAGACTGGAGTTATCTCTTTCGGACCAGGCGCCTGTCAGGGGCGGACCGGCAGGGACTGATTGCCCCTTTTACCTTGGAGGAGGTAACGAGAGCGACTTTCCAACTTGGAAAGGACAGAGCACCAGGACCTGACGGATTCCCTTTGAGCTTCTACCAAACCTTCCGGGAAACTCTGAAAGATGATATTTGGAGAATTTTCCAAGAGTTACATGCGGGCGGTTGTTCGACATGCCCCATAGATTACTCTTATATCTGCCTCGTACCCAAACAAGAAGGTCCGACGAAGGCAAATGACTTTCGACCGATTAGCCTCCTAAACGGGATACAGAAGATTATTTCTAAAGTCTTGGCCAACAGACTAACACCTGTTCTGGGCAATCTGATCGCACATTCTCAATCCGCGTTCCTAAAAGGGAGATACATCTCATATACTTTCGCGACAACTTGTGAATTGGTTGGCTGGGGCGGCAGGACGAAGGTCGAAGGTGTAGGAATCAAAGTGGACTTCGAAAAGGCGTTCGATAGAGTTAATTGGGCCTTCTTGCGTAGAGTTTTGGACTGGTGGGGTTTCGACCCTAAATGGTGTGAGTGGATTATGTTGTGCATTGAAAACGCCAAAATTGCGGTGCTTGTTAACGGGGAACCGACTAAATGGTTCAAAAGTAAGCGAGGGGTGAGACAGGGGGACCCTCTCTCTCCTTACTTGTTTTTGATGGTAGCGGAGTGCTTGGCTCGTATGACGGACGAAACGGTATAGAACAAACTGATTTTAGGAATAGGCCCCACTGCGGGGTGCAAGATATCTCTTATTCAATACGCCGACGACACGTTATTTTTCTGTGCTGCGAGAAAGAAGTACATGAGAAATCTCAAATTCCTACGGCTCTTATTCGAGTGGGCCTCTGGGCTAAGAGTTAACTTTGATAAAACTGAACTGTTTTACACTGGCAGCAACGTGGCCAAGGCGGCCAGTTTAGCGAGTATCTTGGAGTGTAAAGTGGGGGTCTTCCCAGTTAGGTATCTTGGATTGCCTCTCTCCGACAGGGCGTTGAAAAAGGAGGACTGGAGAGGACTCATCGGCAAAATTCAAAGTAGGATTGATGGATGGCAGGCTAAGCTACTCTCTAGGGGAGGCAGGCTCACTCTAGTTAACGCTGTCCTAGCTAACCTACCAGTCTATTTCTTCTCTATGTTCAAAGCGCCGAAATGGGTCACCAAGCGTATTGAGGCACTGACAAGGGACTTTTTCTGGGCTGGGTGGCTGAAAGAAACAGGGAAAGGATGCCTAGTGGCTTGGAAAAATGTTTGCAGGAGTAAGGAAGCTGGTGGTCTGGGTATTTTGGACCTAGCGACGATGAACGATGCACTCCTGGTCAAATGGTAGTGGAGGTTGTTCTCAACACCGATGCTACAATGGAATAAACTCATTAGAGCGCTGTATTACTCGTGAAAAAGCCCGCTGTAGGAGGGGAGATCCTTTAGGCCGGCATCGTAATGGTGGAGGAATATTCTCAACACTAGAGATATTTTTAAAGGGGGAGTGACTTATGAGCTAGGAGATGGAAATTTGATAAGGTTTTGGGAGGACCGATGGTGCAGAGAGGTGACGCTTCAGTCCCGTTTTCCTGACGTGTATAATGCAGTGGCTAATAAAGAGATTAAGATCGGTTTGTGCGCGGATCACAGTGGGTGGGACTGGGAGACTATTATGAGTGGGGTAGATCTGGGAAGGAACCCTGAAAGCGGACGGGTCATCGAATTTAAAGAGGCACTTAAGGAAATTATGATTGGACAAGAGACTGATAGAGCTGTCTAGCGCTGGAAGGCTAACGGCATTTTCTTCGTAAAGTCAACCTATAGATTGCTCAACGACGGGGGAGTAAGGGACAACTGCTCCTTTAAAATCTGGACCCTGCGCATGCCGACAAAGGTCTGGATTTTCGTGTGGTTGGCGCTCAAAAAACGAATCCAAATGGCTGACAATCTTGCCAAAAGAGGGTGGACAGGGAATCTACTGTGCCTTCTCTGTGGCACCGAACCGGAAACAAACGGATCATCTACTTACGGGGTGTGTTTACACAAGATATATATCGTGGATGGTCTCCGAGGAGCTTGTTTGCGGGAATGTGAGCGATGACACCAGAAGCGTTTGGGAGAATTGGATGGGTCGAGAGAGCACCGACAGAGCTAACAAAAAACTTGTCATACTGTCAGCTATTTGGTGGGTGGTCTGGTGTATTAGCAATAATGTGGCTTTCCACAATACCTCGACTGATCCCCTGTGTGCGGTCTCCTGGGTCAATAGGTTAGGTGATTCATGGGAGGTGTGTAGGGGTCAGAGGAGTGCGTGACTTATCTGTGGTTTTTTTTTTTTTTTTTTTTTTTTTTTTTTTTTTTTTTTTTTACGAGGCCGAGTTGCCTCACTGTTGTTGCCTAGTTCAATTACTCTATGAATGAAGTGGGTAGCGTGCTATATTTTTCTCAAAAAAAAAGAAATACATGACTTTATTTTATTTTACTTTAATTTATTTTCTTTTAAATATATAATAATTTAAATTATTTAAAATTTAAATAAATCATGTTAAAAAAATAATTATTTTATTTAATTAATTAATAAAAAAAAAAAACTAATATTAAAAACTTAACAAATTATATTATAATAACAATTTTTTTTAAAAAAAAACAGGCAGGCCGGATTACCGGCCCGGTCCAGTAAGGCTGCAATCCAGGACAAATTGTGCGCCACCGATTCCACCCCAATCTGTCAACTTGTTAACATGGTGGACCGGATTCAGGAAATAATTTGCATTCAGGTCCATCGTTAATTAATTCCGGTCGAAAGATGGCGTAACAATTCCAGCCCATTTAATTAAGGAAAATGCTACTTGTACACCCGTAAGGGGTGTACATCTCACACTCCCACCCATCTAAGGGTGAGAGTGTGATGAGTGATCACTCGACACCATTAAAGAGGTAGAGGTGTAGAATGTACACCCCTTCGGGGTGTAGATGTAGCATTACTCTTTAATTAATTGCACTGCACAAAACGGTCGATCCATCGGTCCTTGGAGACGAAGGATCCACCCACGCTCCTCCCCCTGCAGCTCCTCCAACCCGAACTCCTCCTTTCCCTCCTTCTCTATCCCGCAAACCCTCGTCTCCGCGATTCCCATGGACGGCGGCGGCGGCGGCGGAACCCTCTCGGAGATCTACCAGAGCGCGCGTCGCCTCCTCCTCCGCGCAAGGGATGGGCTCGAGAGGCTCGAGTGCCTCGAATCCTCCTCCTTCTCCTCGTCGTACGCGTCGTCCTCGCGCGCCCCCTCCTCGCTCGGTGTCGGTGCCGATTCGCCCGAGCTCGCCTTCGCCATCAAGAGGGATATCGCCCAGATCCGGGCACGCTGCGCCGAGATGGATCACCTCTGGCGATCCGTCGCCGCCAAGGGCCAGCGGGATCTCTGGAAGAGGTAACTGGTCCGGAAACCCTAGCCATTTCAATCTTGATTAGGGTTTTGCTGCTATTCAGTGGGTGGGTCTGGAGATTTTTTTTTTTTTAAAAAAAATAAGGCAGAATTGAAATGGCAGAATTTAAAAATAAGGCAGAATTAAAAAAAATAAGGCAGAATTGAATTGATGGGAAATTAGGGGATCTGGGGAATGCTGTTATGATTTGAAGAATGGTTTGCTCACGATTTGGTTTGATCTCAAGATTAGCGGTCTTGCGATTATTATCTAATTAATGTGCGTTTGCTGGTAGCTCACCTCGTTCCTTCTTTCTTCTCGGATGCTTATTGCTCGTCGTGCATATCGATTTTATATAGTTGTTGATTCTTGATTGTGAGGAATGAGCCTGCGTAGAGCTGTCAAATTTGCTGTGATCAAATTCTCAAATACGGGTAAAAGATGCAACCTGCCGAGATATTGCTGCTATATGCTTTATCCCTTTTTGTGCTTGTCAATTTCATTTGGTTTTCTTTCATTATTTCAATTTGTAATTTTTGCTCCAATTATGCTAAATTGGTGGGTATCGGTGGTTGAAGAGATTGTTGTCTCTGATATTTCTATCAGTTATGTTCCTTATATTGTGTTTTAAACTTTTAATTAAAGATGTATGCTTCGAGAAAAGTTAACTAGTGTAATTAAGGTTCCGTGGAAGTTGATTTCTCTTACTTTCCCTTGTTTTCCTGGATTACCCCTTTAAATATAATGATTTTGTTCGGTCCTTGGTTCTTAGTTATGAGGAATTCATTGCGCAGAGTGAACAAATTCGAATGGAATTTGATTCTTGAATACATGAGAAAAATTGTAAGTCTGGAGGCTGGAGCCAGAACATGGCTTGTTAGAATGGCTGAAATTACATGATTAGTCATGGTAGTTTGATCAAATTCTTCCACTCATGCCCATCAGCTTGTTGCACCTTTGTTGAGAACAAAGTAAATTTGAACCCTTTTTCTTTTTTATCTTATTGTAATTTAAATGACTAGTCTCAAAAGAATGACAAATGACTAAATGAGAAATTGAGAATCGATGATCATTTGTTCTGAGAAAAATTGTGTTGATTTTGAGAAATATTCCTCGATTTATTGAAGCATTCGAAAATTTTAAGACATAAAATTTAGTGTTCTGATAATGTGTGCAGTGATTAGTCATAGTGGCTGTAAGATATTTATCCAGTATTATGGTGCTGTATGACTCATGTCCAATCTTGTGGTAAAATAAGTCATTTATAAGTCTTTTAACTTGTAACTGCTGATGGTTCTTGCACATTTGAGATGTAGTGTATGCACTTTTGATATGCTATATGATCAATGCACTAAGCTGCTCTATCATTATGGCCTATGGGTTATGAGTGCAGCTCGACTAATTTTTTCTCAAAGTAGGTTTTCTTCAACCAAATGGAGACAACCTTAAGGGGCCTTAAGTTGTGATTAGCAGAAAAAAAGCGAAGAAAAGAAAAAAAGAGGCCTCCTTCCCATCTGTCTCTCTCTCTTATGAGGATTGTAGGTTGCCGCACACTATTTAACTCGTTTTCTTTACTTTGCAGTTAGAAATGCACAATACTGTTCATGCTCTTTGGCCAAGCATGTAACAAATTTTGAGGTTTTTACCTTTTGCTATAAACCAATGCTTAAAAGCTAAAACAACTACCTGCTGAACCAAGGATCCTAGCTAATCAAATAATACGTGCTCAATAAAGACAGGCATTCTTTATTAGGGGAAATTATTTTGGGCATGTCGACACACAGTTATATTCTAATTGACAGCATCTATAGCCTGCTGTCCTCTCCTGAAAATTACAAAGTGCAAGCAGTCTGAATCTACATTATCTGTTACCAAGTCATAGCATAGACTATTTTTTATTTCATGTAACACTCCTTACGCCTACTTTGTTCTCCCATTACCATGTTCCACCTTTTGATGAACTTAAAATTAAATGTGAAAATAAAATTCCCTCTTGGTTGACTTTTATATTGCACTGAACTGTACTTTGCTGGAGCTTATGGATTATTTCTCTTTTTTCCTGCCATACATACTATGCTCCCTTATCACTAATTACATAATGCAAAGCTAGAGCCTTTTTAGAAGCTCTCACCAGAAACAGTAAAGAATTTACAATTCTTTACATGTTGTGACAAATCCTTTACATATTATATGCCATTACAGAAAACTGGAACAGCTAGCAGAAGAGGTTGACTCGCTGAAGGAGAGCCTTGACAAGCATTCAATGCGCCAACAAAAGCGAATGGTCGAAGCTAAAGAAAGGGCAGAATTACTGGAAAGAGCAGTAAGAATTCCTTGCCTGCGAATATAAAAAAGGAGTTTTAAAAACAGTTAAATTTTTTTTATCCCCTGCTTAGTTTGTTTGTCTTTTATGAAATAAGGGTAATTTTGCTTTCTATTTTAATGGAATATTAGCGGTTACATGTATGATTGAAAGCACTGAATGGATTCAACATGGTTGTTGCAGAATGGGGACTCCTCTCATGTCCTGAGAATATTTGATGAGGAAGCACAGGCAATGCAATCAGCTCGAAACTCCTCCATGATGCTCGAAGAAGCTTATGCCGTTGGAGTGGCTGTTCTATCCAAGTATGCTGACCAGAGGGACCGCTTGAAGGTAATTACTTATCACCTACCTTTAAATGATTAATATGATTAATCACATAACAGGTGGTACATATGTGGAAAAGATGGAAGAATCAAAGATTTCATGATAGTTAAGAATGATAAGTAGTGAGCACAAAAAAATACTACACCATATCTCAATTGGATAGCTTGTTGTGGCATCCAAATAGACCCATGTGTCGAAATAAGTTTGAACGGCGAGTTCTCCTAGGGCTACTAAGTGTTCTTTTCTTTACTGATAACTGATTTCTGTGTCTGCAGAGAGCACATAGGAAAGCGTTGGACATCCTTAATACAGTGGGCCTGTCTAATTCTGTCTTAAAGCTTATCGAGAGGCGTCATCGTGTAGACAAATGGATTGCTTATGCCGGTATGATCATTACGATTGTGGTGTTATATGCATTTTGGAGGTGGACGCATTGAATTCTTTGTTCTACAATTATTAGTGTGATATCTGAGAGAACCAGCAAACAACTGCAACTGATGATGGTAATCAGAATATTCATTTTAACTTCCCATTGGCCGAATGTCAAAGTTATATGTTCAGAAAAATACCCTTTATAGGTAGGTTTTCATCATTAATTTTTTTTTTTTCTTTTTGGAAAAGGAGGGGTGTCCTTAGCGGTTAGCAACTGGAGGATATTGTTTCTGTATGTGATAATGTGATTAAAAGCTTTTTCTTTCCCTTTTTGTCGCTCCCTAGATTATGGATTGGATCGTTGACTTGTAACACCGCTATTTGGGAAATATTATTGGCACGTACAAGTTGATTGAAGATCAAAGTCTCGCATATAGACCATTTCAATTTAGCTTTTTTTTTTTTTTTTCTTTTTGTTGTTGTAAAATTTTCAGTAATCCTCAACAATAGCCATTGTGAAGTAGGCCCTTAAACTTATCCCGAGCTCGGGCTGATCGGAGCTCAGTGGCTTTTCACATTCCGAACAAGTGAGTTCAGGTCGTCACACTCCGTCTCGGAACTCTACTATGTCAAACAGAAGCTAAACAACATCTAATCAAAGCTTGTCATTTTACAAACAGATGCAAGAATAAATTTTTGTTAAAACATCATTTTAATTTCAATATAAAATAAGGCTGGTACCTCTGTTCACTGTTTCATATCTCACAAGGTATAATAGGGTTGATTAATTGGCATATGTTCTATGTGGTCTAACCGTTATAAAGAAGAATTTTTTCCTACAGAGGGAAGAGAAGCCCTATTTTTATCGGAAGTAACAATTTATGATGGCAAAGATCATAAAATATAGATTCCATTATAATTACTGATCCAGAATATCATCAAATATTCAAATTCAAAAACTTTGAAAAATCTCAGTGCTACCATAACATTACCACGATCAAGAATCAGGTTCAAAATATGAATCTAACAAAAAAGTCTTCGCGGGGGATCTACCAGCTGCTCTACCTTCCTCAGCTCCCCCCCTTGCCACCACCTGCCCAGCCTACAAAGTATCAATGCATCCATTAATGTTGGAGAAAGGAGCTGCAGTAGTGTTAGCAAGAAAAAAAAGCTATTAAATGTGTAGTGTGGGCGAATGAGGTAGGTAGGAGCTTGTTAGATGTTAAGTCTTTTCATGGAGACTATGTTTCTCCTTCAAGATCTGACCTACATAAATTCGTGAGGAGAGAATTTTGCAGCAAGCAAAAACTGAAAAAACTGAGAGATCTTGCATTCAAACCTATGGATATTGTCACGCCCCGGGTGTAAACCAAAATCCGGGCCCGTCCACAGATCCGCCGTGCACACAGAATTTTTCGTGTACACGAAGCGCTGGTAACCTGCTCAGATATAAGAGATACTGAAAGAGCATAAAACAGAGCTAAACTAAAACTAATACATCTCAGACCACAGCTAGAAAGTAAAAATACAACAAAACTCTCAAAATATACATGTCTCTCCCAGCTCACCAAATATGTACAACCAGCTGGCTAGAGCCAGACCCAAAAGAAAGCTACAACTGTCTGAGAAATAAAGGGGTACAACTGATACACAACTAAGCTCACAGTCGGGGTAGATGAACTATCTAATCTGCTATCCTCTTACCTCGATCTGCCCAAGGCGGCCCTGCAACTCCCGCAGAAGACTCTGCAAAACAAAGGGGGAAAAGAAAAGAGAGACAATGGGGGTGAGAACTACTATATAAAACAGTAGCCTCCCCTAGTGGGAAAAGTCTCAAACTCTGACGTGCCCACTAGGACTACTAGAGGCAAAAAGGGGAAAAACAACAATAAGCTATAAAGGCTACTATGCTTCTAAATGCAGTGTCGAAAGAAATGACTGTATGGATGCATCAGAAAAACAGTATCTATCCAAATAAACCCAATCTAGCGCCACCAGTAAAACTGGTACTGCCTACTGTGCATGACAAATCGGGTATGCTGGCCAACGCATAACACCGATAAGAGATAGGAGTCTCAAGGACTCAAAGTATGTATATCGCACACTCCGGAGTGGTACTCGAGGGGAGCGACCCACACGAGTAAAGTATCTCAGTAACAAGTATCATAAGTATCGTAAATCAGCAGGACTGGATCACGACTCTGATCAAAGTGGGAAAGCTCAACCACTAAAGAAAACCCCGGTCCTCAATCAGATGCAAAAGTACTCAATAAGTGGGAAACTCCGTCCACTAGAGAAATCTGATACCCAATCTGATGCATAAATAAATATCCGGTCAACCGCCCAATATCCGCGGTTGCCGCAATACCCTGCCGTCTATAATCAAGTCCTATAACCGACCTCCGGTCAACCGCCTAATATCCACGGTCACTGCAAAACCCTGCCAACCACAATCCAGCACCACCCGTCCCTGACACCATGGTCCCGGCTACACTACCCCAAACCCCTGCTCGCACCCGAGCAACATAGACCGCCTGACTAACAAGGAAGAAGAAAAGAAAAGTATGGTTTCTCCTAAGTCAAATCCCAATATGATAGTGTAGCAATGAATAGTGGCCTAACTAGGTGTCCATACAAGCATGCAAATGTCCTTTACTTAGCAAAATAAATGCAATTGTCCACGAAATAAAACATGCTAGCAACAAATCATCACGATGGCCTAAGTACCCTATGTACTAGTAAGTCATATGCCGACCTATACACATGCATAATGTGACACCCCACTTCCCAGGGGGTCACCCATCCTAGAACTACTCTAGCTCTAGCACGCTTAACTCTCATGTTCCTCTTGGATCTTGCTACCATCCAAAATGCTATAGCCGGGTTAGAGATTTTAGTCCTATTATATCATTTATATAGAGGACTAATCCAAATTCCGGGGGTGTCATACATAATACCCACAAAGATAATAATATAGCCTTCTCTTTCACCTGATATTAACACTCTAATTCACCAAAGCCATTTGAAAGCAAGTACTAACACATCCCCTTTTTATTTCACATAAGCAAGCAAATATTGTTCAAGGAGTGTAATTAGCTTTCTAATATGGAAAACACTCCAATAAGCCTAGTGGGTAGTCAAAAGTAAGAGATTCGCAACAACACCCACCTCGAACGCTAAATCCTTGTCCAAAAGTGAAGTCCTCGCCCAAGTCAGTCAACGGCCACAAACACTGTACAACATGCCCCAAAAACATACACAATTAAACATACAAAGCTCCAACAAAATCTGTTCAAATACAACAGTCCAGTGTTGCCCTATTTTCACCTACGGAAAAGGCTCGAAAAATTCCAAGAAAAATACTGTCACGATCCTCGCGACGAACCGGTCGAAACAAGTACCTGCACGTTCAAATCCAAGTTTCCTACACTGAGATACAAATTCGGCAAGGGAACCACCCCGAAATAAACCAATCTCAAAATCTGTAGCACAAGGTTCTGTAAACAGTGATTTTTCATCTTCGGTTAGAGCTCAGAAAATTCCAAGAAAATTTGAGGATATTCCTTGCGCTGTGTAGATGCAAAACGACTACAGGCGAGTCTCAATCCGACGCCTGTGCGCGAAGATATCGCCGAAATACCACAGCGCTGTCCAAAACTCCGCGAAAGAAAAAGGGGCAAAAGGAAGCTCCGAAAACTCCAAGATAAACTCGAAAATAGAGGGAGCTTAAAACAGAGAAATCGGAGTCCTACCTGTCATGAGTCCAACGGCGTGAGAATCGCCAGAATCGGAGGTCGGAGTAAGCCGGGGGAGTCCTCGCACTGAAACGCGACGAAGGCGGTCACCAATGAACGAGCGTCGCGCCGCGCCGTAAAAATGAGAACCTCGGGATGTGTACCACTAAAAATCCCAGGAATGCTCTGTGGGGTGTAGCTCAGAGGGAGGAAGAAAACTCCTGAAGAATGCTCTGTGAGAAACTGCTCAGAAAAGGGTGAAAAGGTGGCCCAAACATCCTATTTA
Organism: Tillandsia leiboldiana; assembly: GCA_029204045.2. NCBI lineage: Eukaryota > Viridiplantae > Streptophyta > Magnoliopsida > Poales > Bromeliaceae > Tillandsia > Tillandsia leiboldiana. Next base: position 13,324,592 of record CM055077.1, on the reverse strand, counting down.
TAGGTCTCAGCCCACTACATGGGCCTGGCGGATTCGGGCCCAACATTCGGGCGCCCGAATCCGCCAGGAGGGGCCGCACGCCTCCCGTTCGACGCGCCCGGATTCACCCCATGTTGACACGTGTCCCGCACAGCGAACAGCTGTGCGGGGCGCGTCAATCGCCGCCGTGTGGCCCTTCCAGGTGAGGGACGCGTGTCCCACACAGCGAATAGCTGTGCGGGCGCGCCTGGTGCCGACGCGTGGCACCGCCCGGTCAGGCGGGTAGGTGGCGCCCGCGAATGGCCTGGCGCCACGCGTCCCCCGCCCTGTCGCGGTCACATGTGCGGGCAGGCGCAGCCTGGTCGCCTGCCACGCACGCGCCCCGAGGCGCCAGCCCGCGCCCCCGTGCGCCGCGCCTCGTGAGCCCGCCAATGGCATGCCGCCACGTGTCCCTGCGCCGGGTCCATGCACCCGCGCGGGGAACCCCATGGACCGCGCACCCAGCGCCAACCAACCAGGGGTCGAAATGTGTCCCCCCCCCCCCCCCCCCCCCCCGCCCAAATCCATGCACCGCCGCTCAAACTCCGTGGACCGCGCACCAATAGCCATCCAATCCACGCCTGCCACCTGTCCTGCGCCGGGCTCATGCACCCAGGCGCGCCGCTCCGTGGACCGAGCGCTGCGAACCGGCCAATGACAGGCCGCCACGTGGCAAGCCGGCGGTCCACGGTCCCCCCATGCACCAGGGACTACTAAAAACTTCCGGGAGTCCGTTTTTGGACATCCGGACTCAGAATTTAACAAGCAAATAGCCGTTTTCAAGCATTTTTCTGCGCTGAATCCAAATCCAACCTCTGTTTGGCCCAAAACCTTTTCTAAAATTCGGCAAATGTAGCCGAAGGCCGATCTGGCAATAAATACCTCAATGGGTCCATTTGTGCTATCCTTTTGATACACTATGGACCAGACACACCATCAACAGGTGTTTTACACATTGGATTCACGGGAAATATAGCATGGGAATCTGGACTACTACATCCTCCCCTACAAGAAAAAGTTTCGTCCTCGAAACAAAAGTCATACCTCAAGCCGGGGGTCTCGAACAAGTGGGGGTAGGCGTCCATCATTGCTGACTTCAGCTCCCAAGTAGCCTCGCGCTCACTATGGCTGCTCCACAAAATCTTCACGTAAGGAATGGCCCGGCTGCGCAACTCCCTAACCTCACGGTCTAAAATCTGCAATGGCCGCTCGACATAGCTCAAGTCCTCGGTGATCTCCAGTGGGGCGAAATCAATGATGTGCGACGGGTCATAAACATACCTCCTCAGGGTGGATACATGAAACACATCGTGAACACCAGCAAGTTTGGGAGGAAGTGCAAGCCTGTAAGCAACTGGCCCTACGCGCTCCAATACCTCGAAAGGTCCAATATAACGAGGGCTCAGCTTCCCACGAATCCCAAATCTCCGGATCCTCTTCGAAGGCGAGACTTTCAAAAAGACATGATCCCCCACCTGAAACTCTAAGTCTCGCCGTCGAGTATCAGCATAACTCCTCTGTCGGCTCTGGGCAGTTTCAAGATGCCGTCGTGTCAATCTGACCTTTTCCTCTGCCTCCAACAGTAGATCAGGGCCCAAAGTCTTCTTCTCACCCACGTCACTCCAATATAGGGGTGACCGACACTTGCATCCATACAACGCTTCAAACGGAGCCATCTGAATGCTCGCTTGATAGCTGTTGTTGTACGCAAACTCAACCAATCCCAAGTGTCGGCACCACCCTCCTCCAAAATCCAGGATGCATGCTCTCAACATATCCTCGAGGATCTGAATGGTGCGCTCAGACTGTCCATCGGTCTGTGGGTGGAATGCTGTGCTAAAACGGAGCTGTGTCCCCAAGGCTGTCTGTAAACTCCTCCAGAAATGTGAGACAAACCTCGGGTCCCTATCTGATACAATGGAGACGGGTACACCGTGCAACCTTACCACCTCAGCTAAATACAACTGTGCCAGTCGCTCCAAAGGCCACGTCACCTGCACTGGTAAAAAGTGAGCGGACTTGGTGAGTCTATCCACGACTACCCAGATCGCATCCGCTCCAGTCTGTGCTCTCGGCAACCTAGTGACAAAGTCCATAGTGATATGATCCCACTTCCATTCAGGGATTGGGAGACTCTGCAACTTGCCAGCAGGTACACGATGCTCAGCCTTTACTTGCTGACAAGTTAAGCAGTGTGCCACAAATCTCCCAATGTCTCTCTTCATACCACTCCACCAGAACTGTGCCTTGAGGTCCCTATACATCTTAGTCCCACCAGGATGAATGGTATAAGGTGTATAATGGGCCTCTCTCAAGATCTGCTCTCAAATCTCTGAATCCATAGGCACGCAAGCTTGGTCCCTGTACCGCAGTACTCCCGAAGCATCAACTGAAAAATCCCCTGTCAACCCAGTCTGAATCTGCTCTCGAATCATCATCAAGTGGGGGTCCTCACTCTGTTTCTCTCGAATCCTGTCCAACAGAGTGGGCTGCACGACTAAAGACATAAGTCTAGCAGAGACCCCAGGGGACACAACCTCGAGCTCTAACCGTCTCATCTGCTCAAGTAATGGCGCCTGGTCGGTGATCATCAAAGATAGGCTCTGTACTGCTCTCCTGCTCAGGGCATCAGCGACCACGTTGGCCTTGCCAGGATGGTAGAGTATGTCCACATCGTAGTCCTTTAACAATTCTAACCATCTGCGCTGCCTCAAGTTGAGCTCCTTCTGTGTAAACAGGTATTTCAAGCTCTTGTGGTCGGTGTAAATCTCGCAGTGCTCCCCATACAGATAATGGCGCCACAACTTCAGTGCGAAAATCACCGCAGCTAGCTCCAAGTCATGGGTAGGGTAATTCTTTTCATAATCCTTAAGTTGCCGTGAAGCATAAGCGATTACCCTACTCTCCTGCATCAGCACGCAACCAAGTCCACTGTGCGATGCATCACTGTAAATCACGTATCCTTTCTCCATAACAGGGAGGGAAAGGATAGGAGCCGACATCAATCTGTTCTTTAAATCCTCGAAGCTCCTCTGGCAATCCTCACTCCAGATAAACTTAACTCCTTAACGCGTCAGACGAGTGAGGGGTGTGGAAAGTTTCGCAAAACCTTCCACAAACCGACGGTAATATCCGGCCAAGCCCATAAAACTGCAAACCTCTGATACCGTCGTCGGTCGGGGCCAATCCCGGACTGCCTCAATCTTCGCCGGGTCCACTGCCACTCCTGCGGCTGAAATCATATGACCCTAAAAGACAACTTCCCAAAGCCAAAACTCGCATTTAGGTAACTTGGCATACAACTTCCTTTCTCGCAGAAGTTGCAGCACAATCCTCAAGTGCTCCTCGTGCTCCGCATTACTCCGGGAATAAACCAGGATATCAACACTGAATACAACGACAAACCGATCCAGGTAAGGTCGAAAGATCCTGTTCATTAAATCCATAAAAGCGGCAAGGGCATTAGTCAATCCAAAAGGCATGACAGTGAACTCCTAATGCCTGTACCGTGTCCTGAATGTCGTCTTTGGGATATCCTCGGCCTTCACCTTCAGCTGGTGGTAACCTGATTGCAGATAAATCTTCGAGAAGACACAAGACCCTTGCAGCTGATCAAATAAGCCATCAATACGCGGCAGAAGGGTAATTGTTCTCGATGGTCACTATATTCAACTCTCGGTAATCCACACACGATCGAAGTGAACCATCCTTCTTTTTTTTTTTTTAACAAATAGCACCGGCGCTCCCCAAGGCGATACACTTGGTCTCACAAAACTTTTGTCCATTAGATCCTGAAGTTGGCCTTTAACTCCCGCAGCTCAGCCGGTGCCATTCGATAAGGAGCCTTAGAGATTGGCGCAGTTCCTGGGACTACGTCAATCAAAAACTCAATCTCCCTATCCGGCGGCATGCTAGTCAACTCCGGTGGAAACACATCCGGGAACTCGTGGACAATAGGGATATCCGCGAGTCCCAGCGCCGCCGTAGGCTCCTCAACCACACTAGCCAAAAAGGCTATGCATCCACTGTGGATCATCTGCCTCGCACGAGAAGTCGAAAGTAAGAGATTCGCAACAACACCCACCTCGAACGCTAAATCACTGTCCAAAAGTGAAGTCCTCGCCCAAGTCAGTCAACCGCCATAAACACTGTACAACATGCCCCAAAAACATACACAATTAAACATACAAAGCTCCAACAAAATCTGTCCAAACACAACAGTCCAGTGTTGCCCTGTTTTCACCTGCGGAAAAGGCTCGGAAAATTCCAAGAAAAATACTGTCACGATCCTCGCGACGAACCGGTCGAAACGAGTACCTGCACGTTCAAATCTGAGTTTCCTACACTGAGATAGAAATTTGGCAAGGGAACCGCCCCTAAATAAACCAATCTCAAAATCTGTAGCACAAGGTTCTGTAAACAGGGATTTTTCACCTTCGGGGAGAGCTCAGAAAATTCCAAGAAAATTTGAGGATATTCCTTGCGCTGTGTAGATACAAAACGACTTAAGCGCGTCTCAATCCGACGCCTGTGCGCGAAGATATCGCCGAAATACCACAGCGCTGTCCAAAACTCCGCGAAAGAAAAAGGGTAAAAAGGAAGCTCTGAAAACTCCAAGATAAACTCGAAAAGAGAGGGAGCTCAAAACAGAGAAATCGGAGTCCTACCTGTCCTGAGTCCAACGGCGCGAGAATCGCCTGAATCGGAGGTCGGAGTAAGCCGGGGGAGTCCTCGTACTGAAACGCGACGAGGGCGGTCACCAATGAACGAGCGTCACGCCGCGCCGTAAAAATGAGAACCTCGGGATGTGTGTTACGGATTTTGAGTTGCCGTAGTTTCGTGAAAGTCTCAAGTCTTGAAGATTGAAGGTGAAGAAAGTTGGATCGTTTAACTCAATCTCAAGAAAGAAGAATTCAAAAGGATCAGGTATGTTTAACCTAAGATTTTGTGTGATCCGAATACTTCTTGTAGTGTAGAAACACTTGGAAGAATCTTTCATTGCATAAAAATCAAAAACTGGACTTGGGACATGTTCAGGATCCGAATCAGGTTGTTCGATCCGGATCCCGAAGGTGGTTCGTTCATACACCAGTTCAATCCGGATCGTAGCCTCTCTTGATCCGGATCCCGAACACTGAGTTTACCATCTTCCTTGAACGATCCGGATCAGGCTTCGCAATCCGGATCCCGAACGTTGATGTTTGGTGAACTGTATGAACGATCCGGATCAAGCACTTCGATCCGGATCCCGAACCTTCGTTTTTCTGGAATTGCCTGACTCGTTACGACGATCCGGATCACAGCTAATCCGATCCGGATCGCCGTCCGTAAAATCTCCATAAATGTTAGGTTTTTGACTTCTATCTCCTTCCTAGGGTTTCTAACCTATAAATAGACCATATGACTTTTCTTCTAGGGTTAATCCAAAAAGAGGCCGAAAATAACAATAGCCGTCATTTTCATATATACGCCTCTAGATCCACATATAGAGAAGAAAGGAAATCATTAGAGAATACTCTATGTTTCTTCATCTATATTGATTAGTTTGATTCTAGGTTTTCATACTCACATCTTGAGTTGAATCAAACTAATGAATACTTAGATGGTATTTCCGATCTATCTTTGATCTAAGTATTCGGCGGATCATCACCACCCAAAACAACGATTTACCCCAAAAATCGGCGCGTGGATTCGCGTGTCCTTGTGGATTCAAGGTTCAACCGCTCTCGTGGATTCGGAGCGAGGCACGTTCGTGGATTCGAAGGGTGCTATTGGGTGAAGACCGTGGATTCGGTCGGACGTCGTGGATTCGACGTTGGACGCCGTGGATTCGGCGTTGGGGCGCAGATCGTGGATTCGAGAAGCGTCGCGGAGCGAGCGGAGAAGATCCTCTAGGAGCGTATGGAAAAGGTTGAGTCGTAATTGTGTACGGTAAATCACCTTGTACGTGTTTTAATTCTAGTGGATTTCTGCCGTGTTATCGGTCCCGTGGTTTTTTACTCCGATGATGGAGTTTTCCACGTAAAAATCTTGCGTATTATTTTTTATTTCCGCATTGGGTTTTTATCGCAATGATTTTTGAGTGTTTATACGTTTACACCTATTCACCCCCCTCTAGGTGTTTTTTCCCCTATTTAGATCCTTATTACATATAACCCAACAAGTGGTATCAGAGCGGGAATAGGGTTGTAAACAATGGTTGAAGGTGGAAACATCAACCGACCCCCGTTCTTCGATGGAACAAATTATGCATACTGGAAAGTACGGATGAAAGCCTTTTTAATTTCCATCGACGAACGGGTGTGGCAATCAATTGAATTAGGATGGTCTAATCCAACTGAACTTATTGGTGATGTTCGCACCTTAAAACCTAGGTCGAAATGGACCAAGGAAGAGTTAGATTCATCTTCTTACAATGGCAAGGGAATTAATGCTATCTTTAATGCCTTATCTCAAACTGAATTCTCTCGCGTCTCGGCATGTGAGACTGCGAAAGAAATCTGGGATGTTCTTCATGTTACACATGAGGGAACTAACCTCGTGAAGATTCAGAAACTGCAAATGCTTACGAGCAAGTTTGACTCTATCTTAATGGCAGAAAATGAATCTTTCACGGACTACTATACACGATTGCAAGACATCGTAAACTCATGTGCTAATCTGGGAGAGAAGATTCCAGAATTTAAGATTGTAAGAAAGATCTTAAGAACTCTTCCAGAACGATTTCGCCCAAAGGTTACTGCCATTGAAACTATTAAACACCCGGACGAAATACGTGTAGAAGAATTAGTTGGTTCATTACAAACTTATGAAATGACATTTACTACTAACAATTCTTCTGGAAAGGCATCCACTTCTAAGTCTTCAGGTTATGCGTTGAAAACAACTAAGGAAGAAGACGCGGATACATCCTCCTCAGACGATGACGAGAACCTTTCTATGGAGGAATTTGAGAAGCAGCTCGCTCTCTTGACAAGGAAGTTTCGCCGCAACTTTCGGAGGGGTAATTCAAGCAAATCTCCATCCTTCGGAAAGTCGAACAAAGGCAAGGGTACTTCAAGTTACAAGTCAAGAAAGCAAGAGAACTTCTCAAAGGATAAGAAAAGTTCAGAAGGACAACTACAATGCTTCAAATGTCGAGGCTACGGCCACATTGCAACGGAGTGTCCTAACAAGTATCCGGCAAAGAAGAAGGCGATGCAAGTCGTCACTTGGGATGACAACTCAACGTCAATTGAGTCATCTTCGAGTGATGAAGAAAAGAGCTCCGCCGCATTCCACGCGTCCGTATCTTCACCCTTCATGTGCTTTATGGCAAGTACATCCGAGTCGTTGTCCAACTCCACTGTTGAAAAGAATGCAACGGACAACGAATCGGATGATTCGGAAGGTGAAGATTTTTCTCTAGCCTACCACAGACTTTTGAGGGACTCAAAGAAAGTGGCTAAGCAAAACAAGAGTTTGAGAGGGAGAGTGCATGATCTCGAAGAAGAAGCAAAAAGGGCGACTTCTCTCTCAAACGCTCTTGAAGTGGAAAGGGAAAACCTGATAAAGGCAAATGCTTCCCTTCAAGAGTCCAATGAGCAATTTGAGAAGGAACATACAAATCTGGTGGATAACGCGAATCACTTCTCAAAGCTCTACAACGAGGCTCGACAGGATAACTTGGAAATGACAAAGACCATTTTCCAACTCAAGAATGACTTACAGCGATTCTCTTCAGGAAGGAGTAAGTTGGATAGACTTCTTGGTCTTGGTCAATCAAATCGGTTCGGCCTCGGATACACTCAAACTGGAAACAGTCCAAGTTCGAGTGAGACAGTTTTGTGCCTCAGTCGGCATCTCCTCCTCCGACACCGGAATTCAAGACAAACAACGACAACAAGCCTACTTCATCCTCTTCGGGATCGTCAAGATCTAAGGTATGTTTTCGTTGTGGTGTTTCAGGGCACATAAGAAGATATTGCAAGACGGGAGTCGAACGCTCATCTCAAGGACCTCTTGCAACAACTACCAAAAAGGCTCCTCCTCGAAAATCAAAGCAAAACTTTTCAAATGAAAAGAGACTTGGTAGTTCATCGCGCAAGACGATCTCATCAAGGAACAACAATCGCTATAACAAGAAGCCTTCACCTAGGCATATAACTTCACGACCATTACCGACGCACTCCAAAAGGGTTTGGGTGCGCAAAGGTGAAATTTTCCCTTGTCTTGTTTCCAATGTTTCCTTGCATGCATATGATAGTTCGTCTTGGTATCTGGATAGCGGGTGTTCCCGTCACATGACCGGTGACAAAAATAGTTTCAACATCTTGAGAAAATCTCCGGAGGACACGTAGTTTTCGGAGACGGTCGATCTTCCAAAATTGTTGGAAAAGGGACGGTAGCTATTCCAGATGGCCCAATTTTGAAAAACGTCTTATTTGTTGATGGCCTTAAGACTAACCTCATAAGCATAAGTCAACTTTGCGACAATGGTTTTTCAGTTAACTTTTCATCTGTTGAATGCGTTGTAACTGATAAGGACCATGTCTTCTTTTTAAAAGGGGTTAGATCTGAAAACAATTATTATGTTGTTCCTAATAAATTTTCTGAAAATTGTAACTTAGCCGCCTTGAATAATGAAACTCTTTGGCATGAAAGGCTAGGTCACTTAAATTTTAAGGAACTTACTAGAATTTCAAGCAAGGACGTGGTCAAGGGGGTTCCAAAGCTTTTATTTAAACAAAACATTGTGTGTGGTGGTTGCCAAAAGGGAAAACAGTCTAGGACTGCACACAAGAACTTGAACCACGTTGGTACAAAACGGCCCTTGGAACTTTTGCACATGGACCTAATGGGGCCGACCCGTCAACCATCTTTGGGAGGTAAATGGTATATTTTTTTATTGGTTGATGATTTCTCTCGGTTTTCTTGGGTAGCATTTTTAAAAGAGAAAGCTGATACGTTTGACTCTTTTCATGAGATTTGCCATCGTATTATGATTGAAAAGAATGAAAAGATCATTCGTGTTAGAAGTGATAGAGGTGGAGAATTCATAAATTCAAAATTCATTGATTTTTGCACTTCAAATGGCATTAAACATGAATTCTCGGCACCCTATACACCTCAGCAGAATGGTGTTGTTGAGCGCAAGAACCGGGTTGTTCAAGAGATGGCGCGTGTGATGCTTCATAGCCGGAATTTACCGCTACATTTTTGGGCTGAAGCCGTGACACCGCTGTCTATGTCATTAATAGAGTTTACTTGCGCCTAGGAACCTTAAATACACCATATGAGCTGTGGTTTAGTAGAAAACCCAACATCAAATATTTTCGTGTCTTCGGGAGTCGATGTTACATTTTACGTGACCGTGAAAATCTTGGAAAGTTCGACTCTCGAAGTGATGAAGGGATCTTTTTGGGTTATTCAACGAATAGCAGAGCATATCGAGTATTTAACATTGAATCTAAGACGATCGTAGAATCTATAAATGTTAAAGTAGATGAAGCTTTTCACTTTGGATCTGGAAAATCTACCCTCGATATCTCTCTAGATGATGATTCTCCTGCTAATGCATCTTCTCATAATAATACTTCCAATATTAATGATGCATCTAATGGCTCTTCAAGTTTATTGATGTGCAGGAATCATCTCATGTATCTCCGAGTACTCCGTTTCAACAAACGTTACGAATCTCCAAGGATCATCCGGAATCGAATATTATTGGAGATCCACAAGAAGGAGTTAGAACTCGGAGGCAGTTGGTTTGTGGATTCGCTTGCTACGTATCTTTAATCGAACCAAAGAACATAGATGAAGCTCTTCAGGATGACTACTGGATTAAAGCAATGCAGGAAGAGCTCCATCAATTTGAGCGAAACAAAGTCTGGGAATTAACGAAGCCTCCAAGCAACACAATGTGATAGGTACCAAATGGATCTTCAAGAACAAGAAAAATAAGGATGGTACTATCATCAGGAACAAGGCACGATTAGTTGCTCAAGGCTACTCTCAAGTAGAAGGTATAGACTTTGACGAAACATTCGCCCCTGTAGCTAGACTCGAGTCCATTCGTATACTATTTGCTATTGCTTGTCATTTTAAAATCAAATTATTTCAAATGGACGTTAAGAGCGCATTTCTAAATGGGTTTTTAAATGAGGAAGTTTATGTGGCTCAACCGAAAGGTTTTGTAGATCATAAACAACCTAACCTGTTTTTCGTTTGAAAAAGGCTCTTTACGGTCTGAAACAAGCACCGCGAGCATGGTACGAAGGTTAACAAAGCACCTTTTGGAGAAGGGCTATACTCGAGGGGGAGCTGATAGGACTCTCTTTGTGAAGCATTATCAAAGCAATTTCATTGTAGCACAAATCTATGTCGATGACATTGTATTTGGGGTAACAAGAGATAATGATGCTTCTAAATTCGCGGAGACCATGGAAAGCGAATTTGAGATGTCCATGATGGGCGAATTGACTTATTTCCTTGGATTGCAAATTAAACAAAATAATGAAGGTATTCACTTGAGTCAATCCAAGTATGCAATGGAGTTGGTCAAAAAGTTTGATCTAGAAAATTGTAAAGATTTTCCAACTCCAATGGGAACTAGCCACAAGGGACTTGGAAGTGAATCACATAGTGAGAATGTAGACGAGAAACTGTATCGAAGTATGATTGGAAGTCTACTTTACCTCACGGCTAGTCGCCCGGATATATCTTTTGGTGTTGGGATTTGCGCGAGATATCAATCAGCACCAAAGGAGGTTCACCTGAAAGCGGTGAAACGATCATCCGGTACATCAAAGGATCAATTAATTTCGGAATTTGGTATCCTATGGGAACAAGTTTGGATATTGTTGGATACTCAGATGCCGATTGGGCAGGATCAGTGGATGATCGGAAAAGCACGAGTGGTGCATGCTTCTATCTTGGCCATTGCCTTGTTGCATGGCACAGTAAAAAGCAGAACTGCATAGCACTCTCGACTGCCGAAGCGGAATACATTTCAGCTGGAAGTTGCTCAACTCAACTCATTTGGATGAAAAGCGTATTGAGCGACTTCCGCATTTCAGCATCTTCGGTAACAATTCTTTGTGACAACACAAGTGCAATTAACATTTCTAAAAACCCTGTGTTGCACTCTAGAACAAAACATATTGAACTTAGATATCATTTTCTTAGAGAGCTAGTTGAATCAAATACTCTTCAACTTTCATATATTTCAACTGAGGATCAATTAGCTGACATTCTAACAAAACCTTTGGATCAAAAACGTTTTATTCATTTACGAAAAGCAATTGGAATGCTTTCCTTGAAATAAACTTCTTTTTGAAACTTTGCTTAGGATAGGTTTTGTATTTGTTTTTGTTTTGTTCATTATCTATGTTTGTACATAGGACATTAATTGAGCATAGATCATAATTGACTTTAATTGCATCTTTTCGCACATTTAGAAATTTATTATGCTTTTGCCATCATAATATTTCACTGTTGCAATGATCATTTATGTTAATTAAATCATCTTCTAAGTGATCAAAGTCAATTTCTCTCTCTATGATCTCTTGGTATAGTCATTATCTTATTTGACTGCTTAGTCGAGTATGAAATCGAGATCAATATTTGGTTGAATACTTTATATCTTAAATAATTGATAGCCAATTGAGGGGGAGTCAAGAAAAAGTAAAATGCTCAAAAGATGTGGAAAGAGTTACATCCCAATGAGGAGTGTGAAAACTACCACCACATGGAGGAAAGAGCTACCACCTCGGTCGTCCGAGTATTGTGTGCAGCTACCACATGTATACCAAGCATGGTTGTTCAAATTTTGATTAAGTAAAATGCATGTTGAAATACTTGACTCGTCAAATTTCAAGGTTGGTATAAGGTGGGTTTTTAAAAAGAAGATGCTCAAAGAGCCACTCTCTTCAACAGATTGTCTAGATACATTATCTATTATATTTGGGATTTCAAACATCTATTGATCTTTGTATTTCATTTTCTTTACTGAATTGATGATTTGATAAAGGCATTACTCATAAGATCAAGTTAGATGTATTGAAGGTGTTCAACTTTAAGGGATTTAATTTTTGTAAATTTTCGTTTCATTTTTGGATATTATTGATAGATTTGGCATAATCTAATTCTTGTTGTATGAAACGATGATTTTTGTTTAAAGTTGATACACATTTGTGCTTACAATCTTTTTCTGGTTTTTCTTGAATTTCTCTGAAATTTTCTAAGAAAAAGTTGGAGCCGATCCGGATCGGGCTAGATGATCCGGATCCCGAACGCAGGAATTCTTCTGCGGCTGACGATCCGGATTGTATCTGCCGATCCGGATCCCGAACGCAGTTTCTCACTGCGGGTAGCCGATCCGGATCGCAGTTATGAACTGATCCGGATCGCGGCTAGGTTTTATAAAGAACAAAGGGTTTTTGATTTCTTTTACTCCAATCTTTTGTTCCAAAGTTTCCAGAGCCTCTCTCTCTAGATTTCATCCTTCCTGGAAGCTTTCAAACTCAAGTTCTTCAACTCCAAGTAAGTTTTATTGATCAAAATCTCGGTTTTTCACCGTTTTTCTCTCTTTCCTCCTCAAACGTGATGAATTCTTGGATCAACTTTGTTTGTGGATGGTTTTTGATCAAATTTCTTTTGAAATAAGAACTCTGGGTAGATTAGTTTTGATTATATGCTAGGTATTCTCCTGATTAACGGATTTTTAGGCTTCGATTTCTAAAATTTCGGTTTTAGGGCATATAATAAGGATTTTCGAAAATCATGCAATTGATCTATTTTTAAAAGTCCTTTTGCAAAACTAATTTGATTCTTAGTCTCTCTACATGATTATGATGTTTTGGGTACAATTTTTCAATCTTTGAAAATTAACAATTTTTCATGTGTTCTTGAGTTGTTCACACAGGATTTCTTTTCTCAAGAAACCTTAGCAATGGTGATCACTTGGATTGTTTTCCTACTTGCGGCTATGGTTCATACAAGACACGTCAAGCCCAAGAGGGCTAAGAAGGCTAAGAAAGCGAAGAAAGCTAAAGATGATTCCGATACAGAATCTGAAACGGAATCAATTAATTGGGATGAACTGCAAGTTGAAGCAACGACTGTTCCGACTGCTTCAAAGAAAAGCACCTGCAGAAACATCGAAGGCTCCGCCCACTGCTGCTGAGAAAGGCAAAGCTCCAATGGAAGAAACTTCTGGGAAGACAAGAAAAAAAAGTGTTGCTCGCAAAAGAGGAGTGCACAAGGAATCTCCATTGAGCAACCAGCTGATAGGCAAGCACCTCCACAAGACTTGTCAGCTCGGCTAGAATAAAGGATTTTGAAAACAGAGATGCATTGGAGAAAGGCATGTTGATGTAAAAGCCTTAAAGCAGCGTTCTCAGACGTTTGGGACTTTGTTTGACCAGAGAGGTCTTGCTTCCATTTGCGATTTCCCGGAGACCACTGGGTATTGTCTTCACTCAGTGAGGATGTTTTATCAGAATGCCTGCTATCTAGTTGATCAGGAAAGCGGGCGTCGGGATTTTCAAACATTAGTCAAGAATGTCAGAATCAAAGTAACGCCTCAGCTAATTGGTGAAGTACTAGGGATGGACGCCCGAGCCGATGGCACTCATTACCTGAAGAATCAAGCCTTCAACACCTACTCCTGGAGAGTGGTAGTTGATGGAATCTGTGTTCCAAATACTCGGTCGACAGGAAACTCCGTTTTCTCGAAAGAACTACGACCAGAGTACCGCATCTTAAACTTATTGTTTGTTACAATGTTATTCCAAACATGAACACAAAGGTTCTTCGGTGGGAAAGAATGATATTCCTTTATCTACTTGGAAACCCCGCAGCAGCAATGGGAGCTAACTTAAACATTCCCTACGTCATCTGGTCAAGGATGGCACGATATGTGGAGCAAGCTCATCCGTCAGAGAGACTACCTTATCCAATGATCATCATGCGCATTCTTCGCAAATTTAAAGCTGACACAAATGCGAGTTCCTATCTGCACAGTCTAGGACGATCAATGACACAACAATTGTAAAGTCTCTTTCGACGAAGCCAGATGAACCTTTCATACCTCTTCACCGGCAACGAGAACAACGACAACAAGCAACAACCTCTGCACCGGCAGCAGCTCCTCCAGTCCAACCAGCACCACCATCACAACCAGCACCTCCGGCACAACAAGCACCGCAATCAACTTCTGATGATGATGCATCTGTTACCCTCAATCTATAAAGAACAGCAAAGGCTCTCCAACGAGCAAGAACGTATATCAAATGAACTAATTGAGGTAAAGGAAGAATAAAGAAGGTAAATAAGAATCAATCATCAATGAACAAGCGATAAAGAAGATTTCCAATCCTCGGCTGTATCAGTTCAGACGAGTCTGAATAATCCGTATCCTTCCAATTCTGTTTATTATGCATATGTTTAAATCCTTCTTTGTGCAGGTTTTTAAGTTTTAATTTGAGTCCTTAGTTCTCCAACTTAAACTGTTAACCATTT
>CM055077.1:13223433-13309972 GCA_029204045.2 Tillandsia leiboldiana | reverse complement strand
TGCCTCAAGTTGAGCTCATTCTGTGTAAAACAGGGATTTCAAGCTCTTGTGGTCGGTGTAAATCTCGCAGTGATCCCCATAAGATACTGGCGCCACAACTCAGTGCGAAAATCACCGCAGCTAGCTCAAGTCATGGGTAGGTAATTCTTTTCATAATCCTTAAGTTGCCGTGAAGCATGGAAGAAAAGCGATTACCCTACTCCTGCATCAGCACGCAACCAAGTCCACGGTGCGATGCATCACTGTAAATCACGTATCCTTTCTCCATAACAGGGAGGGAAAGATAGGAGCCGACATCAATCTGTTCTTTAAATCTCGAAGCTCCTCTGGCAATCCTCACTCCAGAATAAACTTAACTCCTTAACGCGTCAGACGAGTGAGGGGTGTGGAAAGTTTCGCAAAACCTTCCACAACCGACGGTAATATCCGGCCAAGCCCATCAAACTGCAAACCTCTGATACCGTCGTCGGTCGGGCCAATCACGGACTGCCTCAATCTTCGCCGGTCCACTGCCACTCCTGCGGCTGAAATCATATGACCCTAAAAGACAACTTCCCAAAGCCAAAAGCTCGCATTAGGTAACTTGGCATACAACTTCCTTTCTCGCAGAAGTTGCAGCACAATCCTCAAGTGCTCCTCGTGCTCCGCATTACTCCGGGAATAAACCAGGATATCAACACGAATACAACGACAAACCGATCCAGGGAAGGTCGAAAGATCCTGTTCACTAAATCCATAAAAGCGGCAAGGGCATTAGTCAATCCAAAAGGCATGACAGTGAACTTTTGTATGTTGTTGGCCTACTAATGGCCGGACCGTGGCCTGAATGTAGTTCTTGGATATGCCTCCCGGCCTTCACCTTCAGCTGGTGGTAACCTGATTGCAGATAAATCTTCGAGAAGGACACAAGACCCTTGCAGCTGATAAATAAGCCATCAATACGCGGGCCGAAGGGTAATTGTTCGCGATGGTCACTATATTCAAACTCTCGTAATCCACACACGATCGAAGTGAACCATCCTGCTTTTTTTTGTTTTTAACAATAGCACCGGCGATCCCCAGGCGATACACTTGGTCTCACAAAACTTTGTCATTAGATCCTGAAGTGGCCTTTAACTCCCGCAGCCAGCCGGTGGAATTCGATAAGGAGCCTTAGAGATTGGCGCCGTTCCTGGACTACGTCAATCAAAACTCAATCTCCATATCGGCGGCATGCTATTCAAACCCGGTGGAAAACACATCCGGGAATCGTGGACAATAGGGATATCCGCGAGTCCCAGCGCCGCCGTAGGCTCCTCAACCACACTAGCCCAAAAGGCTATGGCATCCACTGTGGATCATCTGCCTCGCACGAGAAGTCGAAAGTAAGAGATTCGCAACAACACCCACCTCGAACGCTAAATCACTGTCCAAAGTAGAGAGTCCTCGCCCAAGTCAGTCAACCGCCATAAACACTGACAACATGCCCCAAAAACATACACAATTAAACATACAAAGCCTCCAACAAAATCTGTCCAAACACAACATCCAGTGGTGCCCTGTTTTCACCTGCGGAAAAAGGCTCGGAAAATTCCAAGAAAAATACTGTCACGATCCTCGCGACGAACCGGTCGAAAACGAGTACCTGCACGTTCAAATCTGAGTTTCCTACACTGAGATAGAAAATTTGGCAGGGAACCGCCCCTAAATAAACCAATCTCAAAATCTGTAGCACAAGGTTCTGTAAACAGGGATTTTTCACCTTCGGGGAGAGTCAGAAAAATCCCAAGAAAAATTGAGGATATCCTTGCGCTGTGTAGATACAAAACGACTTAAGCGGTCTCAATCCGACGCCTGGTGCGCGAAGATATCGCCGAAATACCACGCGCTGTCCAAACTCCGCCGAAAGAAAAAGGGTAAAAAGGAAGCTCTGAAACTCCAAGATAAACCGCAAAGAGAGGGAGCTGAAAACCAGAGAAATCGGAGTCCTACCTGTCCTGAGTCCAACGGCGCGAGAAATCGCCTGGAATCGGAGTCGGAGTAAGCCGGGGAGAGTCCTCGTACTGAAACGCGACGAGGGCGGTCACCAATGAACGAGCGTCACGCGCGTGTAAAAATGAGAACCCGGGATGGTGTTACGGAATTTGAGTTGGCGTAGTTTCGTGAAAGTCTCAAGTCTTGAAGATTGAAGGTGAAGAAAGTTGGATCATTTAACTCAATCTCAAGAAAGAAGAATTCAAAAGGATCAGGTATGTTTAACTAAAGATTTGTGTGATCCGAATACTTCTTGTAGTGTAGAAACACTTGGAAGAATCTTTCATTGCATAAAAATCAAAAACTGGACTTGGGACATGTTCAGGATCCGGATCAGGTTGTTCGATCCGGATCCCGAAGGTGGTTCGTTCATACACCAGTTCAATCCGGATCGTAGCCTCTCTTGATCCGGATCCCGAACACTGAGTTTACCATCTTCCTTGAACGATCCGGATCAGGCTTCGCAATCCGGATCCCGAACGTTGATGTTTGGTGAACTGTATGAACGATCCGGATCAAGCACTTCGATCCGGATCCCGAACCTTCGTTTTTCTGGAATTGCCTGACTCGTTACGACGATCCGGATCACAGCTAATCCGATCCGGATCGCCGTCCGTAAAATCTCCAGAAATGTTAGGTTTTTGATTCTTATCTCCTTCCTAGGGTTTCTAACCTATAAATAGACCCTATGACTTTTTTCTAGGGTTAATCAAAAATAGCCGAAAATTCAATATATCATTTTCATATATACGGCTCTAGATCCACATATAGAGAAGAAAGGAAATCATTAGAGAATACTCTATGTTTCTTCATCTATATTGATTAGTTTGATTCTAGGTTTTCATACTCACATCTTGAGTTGAATCAACTAATGAATACTTAGATGGTATTTCCGATCTATCTTTGATCTAAGTATTCGGGGCGGATCATCACCACCCAAAACAACGATTTACCCCAAAAATCGGCGCGTGGATTCGCGTGTCCTTGTGGGATTCCAAGGTTCAACCGCTCTCGTGGATTCGGAGCGAGGCACGTTCGTGGATTCGAAGGGTGCTATTGGGTGAAGACCGTGGATTCGGTCGGACGTCGTGGATTCGACGTTGGACGCCGTGGATTCGGCGTTGGGGCGCAGATCGTGGATTCGAGAAGCGTCGCGGAGCGAGCGGAGAAGATCCTCTAGGAGCGTATGGAAAAGGTTGAGTCGTAATTGTGTACGGGTAAATCACCTTGTACGTGTTTTAATTCTAGTGGATTTCTGCCGTGTTATCGGTCCCCGTGGTTTTTTACTCCGATGATGGAGTTTTCCACGTAAAAATCTTGCGTATTATTTTTTATTTCCGCATTGGGTTTTTATCGCAATGATTTTTGAGTGTTTATACGTTTACACCTATTCACCCCCCTCTAGGTGTTTTTTCCCCTATTTAGATCCTTATTACATATAACCCAACAAGTGGTATCAGAGCGGGAATAGGGTTGTAAACAATGGTTGAAGGTGGAAACATCAACCGACCCCCGTTCTTCGATGGAACAAATTATGCATACTGGAAAGTACGGATGAAAGCCTTTTTAATTTCCATCGACGAACGGGTGTGGCAATCAATTGAATTAGGATGGTCTAATCCAACTGAACTTATTGGTGATGTTCGCACCTTAAAACCTAGGTCGAAATGGACCAAGGAAGAGTTAGATTCATCTTCTTACAATGGCAAGGGAATTAATGCTATCTTTAATGCCTTATCTCAAACTGAATTCTCTCGCGTCTCGGCATGTGAGACTGCGAAAGAAATCTGGGATGTTCTTCATGTTACACATGAGGGAACTAACCTCGTGAAGATTCAGAAACTGCAAATGCTTACGAGCAAGTTTGACTCTATCTTAATGGCAGAAAATGAATCTTTCACGGACTACTATACACGATTGCAAGACATCGTAAACTCATGTGCTAATCTGGGAGAGAAGATTCCAGAATTTAAGATTGTAAGAAAGATCTTAAGAACTCTTCCAGAACGATTTCGCCCAAAGGTTACTGCCATTGAAACTATTAAACACCCGGACGAAATACGTGTAGAAGAATTAGTTGGTTCATTACAAACTTATGAAATGACATTTACTACTAACAATTCTTCTGGAAAGGCATCCACTTCTAAGTCTTCAGGTTATGCGTTGAAAACAACTAAGGAAGAAGACGCGGATACATCCTCCTCAGACGATGACGAGAACCTTTCTATGGAGGAATTTGAGAAGCAGCTCGCTCTCTTGACAAGGAAGTTTCGCCGCAACTTTCGGAGGGGTAATTCAAGCAAATCTCCATCCTTCGGAAAGTCGAACAAAGGCAAGGGTACTTCAAGTTACAAGTCAAGAAAGCAAGAGAACTTCTCAAAGGATAAGAAAAGTTCAGAAGGACAACTACAATGCTTCAAATGTCGAGGCTACGGCCACATTGCAACGGAGTGTCCTAACAAGTATCCGGCAAAGAAGAAGGCGATGCAAGTCGTCACTTGGGATGACAACTCAACGTCAATTGAGTCATCTTCGAGTGATGAAGAAAAGAGCTCCGCCGCATTCCACGCGTCCGTATCTTCACCCTTCATGTGCTTTATGGCAAGTACATCCGAGTCGTTGTCCAACTCCACTGTTGAAAAGAATGCAACGGACAACGAATCGGATGATTCGGAAGGTGAAGATTTTTCTCTAGCCTACCACAGACTTTTGAGGGACTCAAAGAAAGTGGCTAAGCAAAACAAGAGTTTGAGAGGGAGAGTGCATGATCTCGAAGAAGAAGCAAAAAGGGCGACTTCTCTCTCAAACGCTCTTGAAGTGGAAAGGGAAAACCTGATAAAGGCAAATGCTTCCCTTCAAGAGTCCAATGAGCAATTTGAGAAGGAACATACAAATCTGGTGGATAACGCGAATCACTTCTCAAAGCTCTACAACGAGGCTCGACAGGATAACTTGGAAATGACAAAGACCATTTTCCAACTCAAGAATGACTTACAGCGATTCTCTTCAGGAAGGAGTAAGTTGGATAGACTTCTTGGTCTTGGTCAATCAAATCGGTTCGGCCTCGGATACACTCAAACTGGAAACAGTCCAAGTTCGAGTGAGACAGTTTTTGTGCCTCAGTCGGCATCTCCTCCTCCGACACCGGAATTCAAGACAAACAACGACAACAAGCCTACTTCATCCTCTTCGGGATCGTCAAGATCTAAGGTATGTTTTCGTTGTGGTGTTTCAGGGCACATAAGAAGATATTGCAAGACGGGAGTCGAACGCTCATCTCAAGGACCTCTTGCAACAACTACCAAAAAGGCTCCTCCTCGAAAATCAAAGCAAAACTTTTCAAATGAAAAGAGACTTGGTAGTTCATCGCGCAAGACGATCTCATCAAGGAACAACAATCGCTATAACAAGAAGCCTTCACCTAGGCATATAACTTCACGACCATTACCGACGCACTCCAAAAGGGTTTGGGTGCGCAAAGGTGAAATTTTCCCTTGTCTTGTTTCCAATGTTTCCTTGCATGCATATGATAGTTCGTCTTGGTATCTGGATAGCGGGTGTTCCCGTCACATGACCGGTGACAAAAATAGTTTTCAACATCTTGAGAAAATCTCCGGAGGACACGTAGTTTTCGGAGACGGTCGATCTTCCAAAATTGTTGGAAAAGGGACGGTAGCTATTCCAGATGGCCCAATTTTGAAAAACGTCTTATTTGTTGATGGCCTTAAGACTAACCTCATAAGCATAAGTCAACTTTGCGACAATGGTTTTTCAGTTAACTTTTCATCTGTTGAATGCGTTGTAACTGATAAGGACCATGTCTTCTTTTTAAAAGGGGTTAGATCTGAAAACAATTATTATGTTGTTCCTAATAAATTTTCTGAAAATTGTAACTTAGCCGCCTTGAATAATGAAACTCTTTGGCATGAAAGGCTAGGTCACTTAAATTTTAAGGAACTTACTAGAATTTCAAGCAAGGACGTGGTCAAGGGGGTTCCAAAGCTTTTATTTAAACAAAACATTGTGTGTGGTGGTTGCCAAAAGGGAAAACAGTCTAGGACTGCACACAAGAACTTGAACCACGTTGGTACAAAACGGCCCTTGGAACTTTTGCACATGGACCTAATGGGGCCGACCCGTCAACCATCTTTGGGAGGTAAATGGTATATTTTTTTATTGGTTGATGATTTCTCTCGGTTTTCTTGGGTAGCATTTTTAAAAGAGAAAGCTGATACGTTTGACTCTTTTCATGAGATTTGCCATCGTATTATGATTGAAAAGAATGAAAAGATCATTCGTGTTAGAAGTGATAGAGGTGGAGAATTCATAAATTCAAAATTCATTGATTTTTGCACTTCAAATGGCATTAAACATGAATTCTCGGCACCCTATACACCTCAGCAGAATGGTGTTGTTGAGCGCAAGAACCGGGTTGTTCAAGAGATGGCGCGTGTGATGCTTCATAGCCGGAATTTACCGCTACATTTTTGGGCTGAAGCCGTGAACACCGCTGTCTATGTCATTAATAGAGTTTACTTGCGCCTAGGAACCTTAAATACACCATATGAGCTGTGGTTTAGTAGAAAACCCAACATCAAATATTTTCGTGTCTTCGGGAGTCGATGTTACATTTTACGTGACCGTGAAAATCTTGGAAAGTTCGACTCTCGAAGTGATGAAGGGATCTTTTTGGGTTATTCAACGAATAGCAGAGCATATCGAGTATTTAACATTGAATCTAAGACGATCGTAGAATCTATAAATGTTAAAGTAGATGAAGCTTTTCACTTTGGATCTGGAAAATCTACCCTCGATATCTCTCTAGATGATGATTCTCCTGCTAATGCATCTTCTCATAATAATACTTCCAATATTAATGATGCATCTAATGGCTCTTCAAGTTTATCTGATGTGCAGGAATCATCTCATGTATCTCCGAGTACTCCGTTTCAACAAACGTTACGAATCTCCAAGGATCATCCGGAATCGAATATTATTGGAGATCCACAAGAAGGAGTTAGAACTCGGAGGCAGTTGGTTTGTGGATTCGCTTGCTACGTATCTTTAATCGAACCAAAGAACATAGATGAAGCTCTTCAGGATGACTACTGGATTAAAGCAATGCAGGAAGAGCTCCATCAATTTGAGCGAAACAAAGTCTGGGAATTAACGAAGCCTCCAAAGCAACACAATGTGATAGGTACCAAATGGATCTTCAAGAACAAGAAAAATAAGGATGGTACTATCATCAGGAACAAGGCACGATTAGTTGCTCAAGGCTACTCTCAAGTAGAAGGTATAGACTTTGACGAAACATTCGCCCCTGTAGCTAGACTCGAGTCCATTCGTATACTATTTGCTATTGCTTGTCATTTTAAAATCAAATTATTTCAAATGGACGTTAAGAGCGCATTTCTAAATGGGTTTTTAAATGAGGAAGTTTATGTGGCTCAACCGAAAGGTTTTGTAGATCATAAACAACCTAACCATGTTTTTCGTTTGAAAAAGGCTCTTTACGGTCTGAAACAAGCACCGCGAGCATGGTACGAAAGGTTAACAAAGCACCTTTTGGAGAAGGGCTATACTCGAGGGGGAGCTGATAGGACTCTCTTTGTGAAGCATTATCAAAGCAATTTCATTGTAGCACAAATCTATGTCGATGACATTGTATTTGGGGTAACAAGAGATAATGATGCTTCTAAATTCGCGGAGACCATGGAAAGCGAATTTGAGATGTCCATGATGGGCGAATTGACTTATTTCCTTGGATTGCAAATTAAACAAAATAATGAAGGTATTCACTTGAGTCAATCCAAGTATGCAATGGAGTTGGTCAAAAAGTTTGATCTAGAAAATTGTAAAGATTTTCCAACTCCAATGGGAACTAGCCACAAGGGACTTGGAAGTGAATCACATAGTGAGAATGTAGACGAGAAACTGTATCGAAGTATGATTGGAAGTCTACTTTACCTCACGGCTAGTCGCCCGGATATATCTTTTGGTGTTGGGATTTGCGCGAGATATCAATCAGCACCAAAGGAGGTTCACCTGAAAGCGGTGAAACGGATCATCCGGTACATCAAAGGATCAATTAATTTCGGAATTTGGTATCCTATGGGAACAAGTTTGGATATTGTTGGATACTCAGATGCCGATTGGGCAGGATCAGTGGATGATCGGAAAAGCACGAGTGGTGCATGCTTCTATCTTGGCCATTGCCTTGTTGCATGGCACAGTAAAAAGCAGAACTGCATAGCACTCTCGACTGCCGAAGCGGAATACATTTCAGCTGGAAGTTGCTCAACTCAACTCATTTGGATGAAAAGCGTATTGAGCGATTTCCGCATTTCAGCATCTTCGGTAACAATTCTTTGTGACAACACAAGTGCAATTAACATTTCTAAAAACCCTGTGTTGCACTCTAGAACAAAACATATTGAACTTAGATATCATTTTCTTAGAGAGCTAGTTGAATCAAATACTCTTCAACTTTCATATATTTCAACTGAGGATCAATTAGCTGACATTCTAACAAAACCTTTGGATCAAAAACGTTTTATTCATTTACGAAAAGCAATTGGAATGCTTTCCTTGAAATAAACTTGTTTTTGAAACCTTTGCTTAGGATAGGTTTTGTATTTGTTTTTGTTTTGTTCATTATCTATGTTTGTACATAGGACATTAATTGAGCATAGATCATAATTGACTTTAATTGCATCTTTTCGCACATTTAGAATTTTATTATGCTTTTGCCATCATAATGTTTCACTGTTGCAATGATCATTTATGTTAATTAAATCATCTTCTAAGTGATCAAAGTCAATTTCTCTCTCTCTATGATCTCTTGGTATAGTCATTATCTTATTTGACTGCTTAGTCGAGTATGAAATCGAGATCAATATTTGGTTGAATACTTTATATCTTAAATAATTGATAGCCAATTGAGGGGGAGTCATAGAAAAAGTAAAATGCTCAAAAGATGTGGAAAGAGTTACATCCCAATGAGGAGTGTGAAAACTACCACCACATGGAGGAAAGAGCTACCACCTCGGTCGTCCGAGTATTGTGTGCAGCTACCACATGTATACCAAGCATGGTTGTTCAAATTTTTGATTAAGTAAAATGCATATTGAAATACTTGATTTCGTCAAATTTCAAGGTTGGTATAAGGTGGGTTTTTAAAGAAAGATGCTCAAAGAGCCACTCTCTTCAACAGATTGTCTAGATACATTATCTATTATATTTGGGATTTCAAACATCTATTGATCTTTGTATTTCATTTTCTTTACTGAATTGATGATTTGATAAAGGCATTACTCATTAGATCAAGTTAGATGTAATTGAAGGTGTTCAACTTTAAGGGATTTAATTTTTGTAAATTTTCGTTTCATTTTTGGATATTATTGATAGATTTGGCATAATCTAATTCTTGTTGTATGAAACGATGATTTTTGTTTAAAGTTGATACACATTTGTGCTTACAATCTTTTTCTGGTTTTTCTTGAATTTCTCTGAAATTTTCTATGAAAAAGTTGGAGCCGATCCGGATCGGGCTAGATGATCCGGATCCCGAACGCAGGAATTCTTCTGCGGGCTGACGATCCGGATTGTATCTGCCGATCCGGATCCCGAACGCAGTTTCTCACTGCGGGTAGCCGATCCGGATCGCAGTTATGAACTGATCCGGATCGCGGCTAGGTTTTATAAAGAACAAAAGGGTTTTTTGATTTCTTTTACTCCAATCTTTTGTTCCAAAATTTCCAGAGCCTCTCTCTCTAGATTTCATCCTTCCTGAAAGCTTTCAAACTCAAGTTCTTCAACTCCAAGTAAGTTTTATTGATCAAAATCTCGGTTTTTCACCGTTTTTCTCTCTTCTTCCTCAAACGTCATGAAATTCTTGGATCAACTTTGTTTGTGGATGGTTTTTGATCAAATTTCTTTTGAAATAAGAACTCTGGGTAGATTAGTTTTGATTATATGCTAGGTATTTCCTGATTAACGGATTTTTAGGCTTCGATTTCTAAAATTTCGATTTTAGGGCATATAATAAGGATTTTCGAAAATCATGCAATTGATCTATTTTTAAAAGTCCTTTTGCAAAACTAATTTGATTCTTAGTCTCTCTACATGATTATGATTGTTTGGGTACAATTTTTCAAATCTTTGAAAATTAACAATTTTCTCATGTGCTCTTGAGTCGTTCCACACAGGATTTCTTTTCTCAAGAAACCATTAGCAATGGTGATCACTTGGATTGTCTTCCTACTTGCGGCTATGGTTCATACGAGAGACACCGTCAAGCCCAAGAGGGCTAAAAAGGCTAAGAAAGCGAAGAAAGCTAAAGATGATTCCGATACAGAATCTGAAACGGAATCAATTAATTGGGATGAACTGCAAGTTGAAGCAACGACTGTTCCGACTGCTTCAAAGGGAAAAGCACCTGCAGAAACATCGAAGGCTCCGCCCACTGCTGCTGAGAAAGGCAAAGCTCCAATGGAAGAAACTTCTGGGAAGACAAGAAGAAAAAGTATTGCTCGCAAAAGAGGGAGTGCACAAGGAATCTCCATTGAGCAACCAGCTGATAGGCAAGCACCTCCACAAGACTTTGTCAGCTCGGCTAGAATAAAGGATTTTGAAAACAGAGAATGCATTGGAGAAAGGCATGTTGATGTAAAAGCCTTAAAGCAGCGTTCTCAGACGTTTGGGACTTTGTTTGACCAGAGAGGTCTTGCTTCCATTTGCGATTTCCCGGAGACCACTGGGTATTGTCTTCACTCAGTGAGGATGTTTTATCAGAATGCCTGCTATCTAGTTGATCAGGAAAGCGGGCGTCGGGATTTTCAAACATTAGTCAAGAATGTCAGAATCAAAGTAACGCCTCAGCTAATTGGTGAAGTACTAAGGATGGACGCCCGAGCCGATGGCACTCATTACCTGAAGAATCAAGCCTTCAACACCTACTCCTGGAGAGCGGTAGTTGATGGAATCTGTGTTCCAAATACTCGGTCGACAGGAAACTCCGTTTTCTCGAAAGAACTACGACCAGAGTACCGCATCTTAAACCTTATTGTTTGTTACAATGTTATTCCAAACATGAACACAAAGGTTCTTCGGTGGGAAAGAATGATATTCCTTTATCTACTTGGAAACCCCGCAGCAGCAATGGGAGCTAACTTAAACATTCCCTACGTCATCTGGTCAAGGATGGCACGATATGTGGAGCAAGCTCATCCGTCAGAGAGACTACCTTATCCAATGATCATCATGCGCATTCTTCGCAAATTTAAAGCTGACACAAATGCGAGTTCCTATCTGCACAGTCTAGGAACGATCAATGACACAACAATTGTAAAGTCTCTTTCGACGAAGCCAGATGAACCTTTCATACCTCTTCACCGGCAACGAGAACAACGACAACAAGCAACAACCTCTGCACCGGCAGCAGCTCCTCCAGTCCAACCAGCACCACCATCACAACCAGCACCTCCGGCACAACAAGCACCGCAATCAACTTCTGATGATGATGCATCTGTTACCTCAATCTATAAAGAACAGCAAAGGCTCTCCAACGAGCAAGAACGTATATCAAATGAACTAATTGAGGTAAAGGAAGAAATAAAGAAGGTAAATAAGAATCAATCATCAATGAACAAGCGAATAAAGAAGATATTCCAAATCCTCGGCTGTATCAGTTCAGACGAGTCTGAATAATCCATATCCTTCCAATTTCTGTTTATTATGCATATGTTTAAATCCTTCTTTTGTGCAGGTTTTAAGTTTTAATTTGAGTCTTTAGTTCTCCAACTTAAACTGTTAACCATTCTCTCCACTTTTGGTAATTTTGGCTTTGTTTGTGACAAAAAGGGGGAGAGAGTTTAGAGAACTTGAACAATGATATTGTGAAAATTGTGATCTTGTATACATCAATGATGAACAATGATGACTGCATCAAGGTAAGTGAACATCAAGGGAACTTGAACAATGATTGTGAAAATCTTGATGATGAAGATTTTGTATACATCAAGGTAAGTATCACTTCAACTTCAACTTTGGTTTTCATCTTGTGATTGTTTGCATGTCTCGACTAACTATTCGACTAACTATTTGGGCATGTAATATGACTAACAAGTTGATGTTGGACTGACATTTTGTGACATTTGGTTTTTAATTGCATAGAAGATATGTTGGTTTTTAACTATGATTCTCTTACATATCTGAATTTTCAAATGTCATGATGATCAGATAAACTCTATCTCTGTACTAGGTTTTGTATGCTAAATATTCTTGAGGTATCTAACGATCTCTTTTTGTCAAGAATGATTTCTTTGTGCAGAAAGTACAGATGTCTAAGTCTAGAGTCTGTTTTAGGAGTTTATCTCATGTTTTTAAATTTTTGGATCTCCATTGTAAATTTTTGTTGTATGGTGATAGCAACAAAAATATCTTTTTGAATTTTCTTTAGTGGATCTGTGTTTTGTCACGAAACCGCCAAAGGGGGAGATTGTTACGGATTTTGAGTTGGCGTAGTTTCGTGAAAGTCTCAAGTCTTGAAGATTGAAGGTGAAGAAAGTTGGATCGTTTAACTCAATCTCAAGAAAGAAGAATTCAAAAGGATCAGGTATGTTTAACCTAAGATTTTGTGTGATCCGAATACTTCTTGTAGTGTAGAAACACTTGGAAGAATCTTTCATTGCATAAAAATCAAAAACTGGACTTGGGACATGTTCAGGATCCGGATCAGGTTGTTCGATCCGGATCCCGAAGGTGGTTCGTTCATACACCAGTTCAATCCGGATCGTAGCCTCTCTTGATCCGGATCCCGAACACTGAGTTTACCATCTTCCTTGAACGATCCGGATCAGGCTTCGCAATCCGGATCCCGAACGTTGATGTTTGGTGAACTGTATGAACGATCCGGATCAAGCACTTCGATCCGGATCCCGAACCTTCGTTTTTCTGGAATTGTCTGACTCGTTACGACGATCCGGATCACAGCTAATCCGATCCGGATCGCCGTCCGTAAAATCTCCAGAAATGTTAGGTTTTTGATTTCTATCTCCTTCCTAGGGTTTCTAACCTATAAATAGACCCTATGACTCTTCTTCTAGGGTTAATCCAAAAAGAGGCCGAAAATAACAATAGCCGTCATTTTCATATATACGCCTCTAGATCCACATATAGAGAAGAAAGGAAATCATTAGAGAATACTCTATGTTTCTTCATCTATATTGATTAGTTTGATTCTAGGTTTTCATACTCACATCTTGAGTTGAATCAAACTAATGAATACTTAGATGGTATTTCCGATCTATCTTTGATCTAAGTATTCGGCGGATCATCACCACCCAAAACAACGATTTACCCCAAAAATCGGCGCGTGGATTCGCGTGTCCTTGTGGATTCAAGGTTCAACCGCTCTCGTGGATTCGGAGCGAGGCACGTTCGTGGATTCGAAGGGTGCTATTGGGTGAAGACCGTGGATTCGGTCGGACGTCGTGGATTCGACGTTGGACGCCGTGGATTCGGCGTTGGGGCGTAGATCGTGGATTCGAGAAGCGTCGCGGAGCGAGCGGAGAAGATCCTCTAGGAGCGTATGGAAAAGGTTGAGTCGTAATTGTGTACGGTAAATCACCTTGTACGTGTTTTAATTCTAGTGGATTTCTGCCGTGTTATCGGTCCCGTGGTTTTTTACTCCGGTGATGGAGTTTTCCACGTAAAAATCTTGCGTATTATTTTTTATTTCCGCATTGGGTTTTTATCGCAACGATTTTTGAGTGTTTATACGTTTACACCTATTCACCCCCCTCTAGGTGTTTTTTCCCCTATTTAGATCCTTATTACATATAACCCAACAATGTGTGCCACTAAAAATCCCAGGGATGCTCTGTGGGGTGTAGCTCAGAGGGAGGAAGAAAACTCCGGAAGAACGCTCTGTGTCACGCCCCGGGGCTTCAAACGCGCGGAAGTAGAGCCACCGATGCTCCCAGATCAGCGTAATATTTTTTTTTGAAAACAAATCTACCCCAATGCGCGCACAGACCCGCCGCATATACAAATTCACTCTGCAAACGGGCAGAGTCTCCTTTGTATATGCACGACGTCCTGACTACATAATGCATCCCATACAAGCTTTAACCACACTAGATCAAGGCACAGACACGTTCAACATGCAACCATACATCCTATCTATTCTCATACTTAGAAAAGGGCCGACTATTTTTAAAAGGATAAATAATCACAGAGTTTTGAAAGCGGCGCCTACCCGACGCCGATGTTTTAAAACTCGTTTTAAAGCCACATAAACCCACAGAGTTTTAAAACGGCACCCACCCGATGCCTGATTTTGTAAAACCATTTTCGAAATCACATAAATCCCACAAGGTTTTAAAAACGGTGCCCACACGACACTCACGTTTTAAAATCGGTTTTCGCAAACGGTTTTCCACGGTTTTTGTTGCTCGTAGTTCAAAACGGCCAAGTAAAGGAAAGGAAGGTCATTCATTCAATAATGATAAAAGAAACGGGCAACATCCACGTCGAACCCACGGGGGTATCGCAATCCACATCTAACTAACATGAATAATAAAAGAACGAGGAAAGAAAAGTCACTGTGTCTGCGGTCGCTAAAAGTCAGAACAGCGCTCTCACGGCCTCACCGACGTCCTAGCACTCGCCCCTGGACGAACCTGTCACAAGGTGGGAAGTCAGTGACTAAAAAGGAAGGTAAGAGCATAAAGGGCAATAATCAGCAAACCACTAAAACTGGAGCAACCACCGCCTCAAAGTGCACTCAACAGTAGGTAACCCTGTGTAAACAAACAAACCGGGCACCTCCCCCGGCAACCCCTCCGAGCACCCACCTCGGTAACCCCTGCCGAGCACCTGCCTCGGCCGTCGAGCACCTGCCTCGGCATCACCGCTCACACCCTCCACCCCCGAGGGCCCCCATCACGTCACCGTCACGTGGGGTACACGGGTCAACGTACCACTTTTCCGGAAAAGCACACCCTTGCGGTGGCCAAACCGCCGGTGTGCGTGCAGTCACACGAGTCTCATAACCAGATATAAATAGACGATTATTTAAATAAAGTAAAACGGGGTTAGCATTGCACATAGAGAATATTTTAGAAGAGAAAACACCTTTCCCAACTAATCCTGGAGAAAGTACCCACCTTGAAAGGAGACCGTCGATCGGTTCGTCCGCGTTTACACGTCTGCCGAGCTTACGGCATCCCGCGCCCCTAAAGAGACAAAAGAATGCTAAGACTAGGTGACTATTGCCGAACGTCGACTAAACATCAAAAACGGGAGACCCGACGCGATCCCCGGACTCCGCGCGGTGAAGTTCCACGCACGGCACCGACCCGTGCGGCGCGCTCACGGCCTGCGGACAGCCCTGCGCGGCCGCGACCCGACGCGGCGGCCCCGCACGACGCGCCTGCCGCGCGGCGTGCGGCCTGCAGGCGGCACCAGCCCGCGTGGCGCCCGCCTGCGGGCAGCGCGGCGCCCGCCTGCGGGCAGCGCCCGCATGGCGCTCCTGCCGCGCGGCGTGCGGCCTGCAGAGCGCCGCCTGCAGGCTGCCCGCGCGGTGCTCGCCTGCGGGCGGCCCCGCGCGGTGCGCGGCGGCGGCGGCGGCGGCGGTTTTCCTCGCAAAACCCCGATTCCAAAGCGAAACTCCAAAACCCTAAAAGGAAAAACTCACCTTCGATCCGCCGAGGGAGAAGAAGAAGAGGATCGTCCTGCCGTTGCCCGGTTGATTCCGCGAGCAAGAAGGCCTCCGTCCCTCTCCCGATGTCCACGTCCGGATCGCCCCGCCGTCGATCGAAACGAGAGCGAAAAAGGGTTGGGTTCCGTTTTCCCCTTTTCTCTCTCAAGTTACGCCCCTAAAAAACCCTAGCCACCGTAAAGAAAACCAAGGAGGAGAAAAACCTAAAATCCCCGGTTTAATTTAAAATAAACGGACCAAACCGGCGGCTAAAGTTACCTCGAAAAATGTGCTGGTCGCTCGCACGGATCCCGGAGCACCTAGAAGGGGTCCAAACTTCAAAATTAAATTATGGGAGATTCCGGGGTCGGAATTCGAATCCGGTTGCACCACCATTCCCCGTTTCGCGAGCTCTACCGCCTAAAAATACCCGCGCGCCCCGACGGACTATCCAGAAACAATCGAAAATTAGCACCCGCCGGACCCCTACACGTAGGAAAGGAAAAGAAAACCAAAAAGAAAAGCGGGTCTTACACTCTGTGAGAAACTGCTCAGAAAAGGGTGAAAAGGTGGCTCAAACATCCTATTTATAGGCCTCAGCCCACTACATGGGCCTGGCGGATTCGGGCCCAACATTCGGGCGCCCGAATCCGCCAAGAGGGGCCGCACGCCTCCCGTCCGACGCGCCCGGATTCACCCCATGCTGACACGTGTCCCGCACAGCGAACAGCTGTGCGAGGCGCGTCAATCGCCGCCGCGTGGCCCTCCCAGGTGAGGGACGCGTGTCCCGCACAGCGAACAGCTGTGCGGGCGCGCTTGGTGCCGACGCATGGCACCGCCCGGTCAGGCGGGTAGGTGGTGCCCGCGAATGGCCGGGCGCCACGCGTCCCCCGCCCTGTCGTGGTCACATGTGCGGGCAGGCGCAGCTTGGCCTCCTGCCACGCATGCGCCCCGAGGCGCCAGCCCGTGCCCCCGTGCGCCGCGCCTCGTGAGCCCGCCAATGGCATGCCGCCACGTGTCCCTACGCCGGGTCCATGCACCCGCGCGGGGAACCCCGTGGACCGCGCACCCAGCGCCAACCAACCAGGGGTCGAAACGTGTCCCCCCCGCCCAAATCCATGCACCGCCGCTCAAACTCCGTGGACCGCGCACCAAAAGCCATCCAATCCACGCCTGCCACCTGTCCTGCGCCAGGCTCATGCACCCAGCCGTGCCACTCCGTGGACCAAGCGCTGCGAACCAGCCAATGACAGGCCGCCACGTGGCAAGCCGGCGGTCCACGGTCCCCCCATGCACCAGGGACCACTAAAAACTTCCGGGAGTCCGTTTTTGGACATCCGGACTCAGAATTTAACAAGCAAATAGCCGTTTTCAAGCGTTTTTCCGTGCTGAATCCAAATCCAACCTCTGTTTGGCCCAAAACCTTTTCTAAAATTCAGCAAATGCAACCGAAGGCCGATCTGGCAATAAATACCTCAATGGGTCCATCTGTGTTATCCTTTTGATACACTATGGACTAGACACACCATCAACAGGTGTTTTACACATTGGATTCACGGGAAATATAGCATGGGAATCTGGACTACTACAGATATGGTGCCAACTGATCCGTTGGGAGCCAATTACTCCATCTACCCATCAAAGGGATCCTATAAAGACGCGGTGCTCAACCAGGATAAGCCCCCATACCTTTCGTCCAGTTCCTCTCAGCAAAGAAGAAAGCTTCCTCTATGTGGAGGAGTAGGCCTAGTTGTGTGTGGGTTAGAAGATGCTACAAATGCCTTGCGTCCGACCACCGCGTGTCTGACTGTAGGGATCCTGTTCGGTGCCTTCGGTGCTTGGGGATCGGCCATTGTGTTGCAAAGTGTAGGAAGACCAACCTGACAAGCGATATCAAGATGAACGGATGGCCAGCCTGCTTGAGGTACCGGGGCTGTCGTTTGCGCTGGTGGAGGTGGCGGCCCATAATGGCCAGCTTGCTGCTAAGGCGGTCCCTGTGGAGGGACTTACCCGCCGTTCTTGCCCCCAGCCAGAGGCTAGATAACCTGCGGTAGGGGAGGCAGAGGAGTCCCTTAGTAGTTCTCTGGTTGATGGCCGATATTCTGCCCTATCGGCCTCGCGCCCGTCTGGTATGGGGCCACTTGCGGCTGTACTGCCCCCAGCTGCTATGCCGCTTGGTAAGTTGCCGCCGGCGGTGCAACTCCTTGTGGTTGCACTGTCGGCATTGCCGGCGCCATCGGAATTGATTACGTCAGCAATTGCTAGGGTAGTGTGGAGGCAAACCCTCCATCGTATGGCTCATTTCGGGTCAATGCTTGCCCGATTCGAGCCACATTTTCATTCGAGGCCGTTACCACGGCCAGCATCAAGTCCAGGCGAGCGCCTTGCGCTTGGCTGCTTCTCTCGAGGGACAGTTGGGTCCTCTTGACAGTCTCCAGCATTCGGGCCATTTGCCTGAATAACTGAGATAGGGTCGGCTCCTGTGGTGCCGACCTTCCACTGGTCTCGGGAATCTCTGGTAGCGTCGGTGGCGGGTCATCCGCGTGTTCAGCGCTACTAGGTTGGTCGTTCCCTATGTGTCTGGGAACGACTCTACTCCTGAGATTCAGGCTATTGTCGTCTGACATTTTATCGGTAGGCGAACGGTAAGAGTTTACCTGAGCGTCCCACTAGGTGTGCCAAAAAGGTGTTGGGGCCGAAATGTGGCGCCGACCGTCGGCCTCGCTGGGTTTACCCTCTAGATGTGATGCGCTGCGTACCAAGGTATCAAGCGATTGGGCCGAGGAGGGATCTGCTCGGTCGGGTTCTTCTTAATCAAACTCTTGAGAGAGTTCGGCCTAAAGGAGCCGAACTGGGATTTAGAGACAGGGATTTGACACGGTCGAATAATCGATTAATGAATTATATTGCTTTGAAGGGGGTTACTGTAGTGTCCACGGTTTTTCCCTTCGAGTCACTTTCGATGTGTGCGTTATTTTTTTTATTTTCTTTGTGTGACAATCTCATTGGTTTTCATGTTGTAAAGCTTGTTAAACGGAGAATGACGGTGCGATCGGATCGAAAATCCGATGAACGGATCATCCAGTATGATTTTTTGAAGTTAATGGGGTAAAAAGGGTTTTTTAAATACCCATTAATGCTTTATGGTGCTTTAAAATCTGTGCTTACAAATGAAGGGCGTTTCGGTTATTTTGGCATGCAAATCGAAAAAGAAACGGTTAAAACGGTTGAAAATTTTCTTATAAATATAAAGGGATTGGGGATCGGTTTCACTTTACACATAAGAGAAAAAGAAACGAGAGAATCCCTAATTCCCGTTTTTGAAAAAGATCGATTCATCTTCTTCCTCATTGTGCACGCCGGAGCTCGGAATCGGAAACGCCGTCATCGTCGGAGGTTGGATTCGGGAGCACCATCACCGTCGGAGACCGGAGATCGGAGATCAGAGTCCGGGCATCGCATTGTCTTCCCCGTCGTTAAAAAGGTTGGTTCTTGGCTTTTCGTTGACACCGTTTTCACTTTCGTGGGGTTTTCCGTGCTTTCGTTTGGGTTTCTTGGGATTTCCGTCGGAGCGGGAGGTTTTGGCGGAGTCGCCGCCGCCGCCGTTGGCTTAGACGGGAGGCCGCCGCCGCCGTCGACTTAGATGGGAGGCTGCCGCCGCCGTTGACCTAGTCGCAAGGCCGCTGCCGCCGTGCCCAAGCCTAGGTTTGGCTCTCACGGGGCGGCAACGCGCAGCCGCTAGCACCACATGCCGCGCCGCCGCTAGCACAACATGCCGCGCCGCGCCGCCACCGTTGCTCGTTAGCACGCTGCCCGCAAGGGGCGCTGCACCGCGTGTCGTTTTGCAACACCCGCACCGCGCGTCGCTTTGCAACCGCTCCGCCATGCCCGCACCACAGGCTCGCAACCCACCAGTGCTGCGCCAGCTCCGCAGCGCTAGCTGTATGCCGCTTTGCATGCATGCCGCCAGTGCGCATGCATGCAGAGCCGCCTATGCGCCAGCGCCGCCTGTTGCCGCCCGCGTGCCCGCATGCTGAGCCGCTTGTGTGCCAGCGCAGAGCAGCATGTTGCTGCCGCCAGCGCCGCTTGCTGCCCCTGCCCGCGTGTTGCTCTGCAGTGCCACACCACCAAGCCGCCAGCGCACAGCGCCGCGCGCCAGGCTCGCATGCTGCGGGCCAGCTTGCGCGCCGCATGTCGCCACCGCATGGCTCCTTGCTCGACGCATGTCGCCGCCGCATGGCTCCTTGCGCGCCGCCGCTTACATGTTGCCCGCCGCATGCCGCCGTCGCTTTGCGCCGCCGCCAAGGTCGCGTCTTCAAGCATTTTTCTCGCCGTTTTCGCTGTCGGAATCCCAGTTTGACCTATGATTTGCGGAATTGACTTCCGATTGTATTTTTGATGATGTTTTTTGGTGCATTTTACCATCCGGAGGTGTTTTAGCTTGTTTTTCATTTTGGGTCTCGCTGACACAGCGGTAGGAGCCCGGACTCTTCTTTCGCCACCGAGGGGTCCGCCGTTATGGTCCGGACAAGGTCGCGGAGGCTTCGAAGGGTTTTTGTGCTCCGTTTTCATCGCCGGTTGAGGTGGGTAACCGAACCGAGGTAGGGGACGTTGTTGAACGGTGGTGTTCAACCCTCCTCTTCCTCTTGTTGTTTCTTTTGACATTGTTACTTTAAAATGAATGGAGGACATTGTCACGGCTATTGTGACGGAACGGTACATACATAAAGGACACGGATGGACATTTGACATTATCAGTTTCAGTTACCTCGGTTTGTTACACGATTATGTGATCGTTCGGGCTCATGGCACTATCACGTACACCAGCGGTTTGGCCACCGCAAGGGTGTACTTTTTCGGAGAAGTGGTCTATAGGACCCGTGATCTCTACGCGACCATTGTGTGTGGGGACCCCCGCGGTCATTGCGGAATCGCGACCATTGCGATGTGGGTTTGTTTGGCACCGGTGATTGAGCAGGTTTGAGATATTGCCTAAGGTTTGTGGACCAATGAGGCGGGTATATTCGGATTCCTTTTGTAGGAACCGAGGGTGCGGTATAGATGGTTCGGATGTTCCGGTTTACGGTTTGATGTCCTGTTTACTTTATCGTACCTATCTTTTACAGTCATGCATTGTTTTATATGTTTTCCTTCCCTATGGTTTTTGTTACTGACTCCCACCATGTGACAGGTTCAGGCAGGGACGGGGGAGAGGCTACGACTCGGGAGTGACTTGGCTTTTCGTCATTCTGGTGATATTTTACTCCTCCCTTTTGGTCATTACATTTGGTTGATACTATTTGCATGAGATGTGAACATTATGTGATGTGGACATGGTGTGATGTGGATGTTGGGACATGTGGACTATTTGGATAGCTAGGGATCTTTTGGATTTGGTTTTATGGTTTTGTGGTTGCATGTGGAATGTGGAAGCTTTTCAAAGTGATAAAACGTTTGCGAAATCTGTTTTCAAAACTGAGTGTCGGGTAGGCATTGTTTTAAAACTTTATGGTTTTATCCTTTCAACTTGGAGTTTGCCGTGTGGGCGATATTCTCTTGTATGATTCAAAAGACTAGCTTATCTCTTTATTTAGCACTCTGTGTATGAAAAACTGAATGTGGTTGATGTATGTATTTTGTGCGATGCCGTGCATATATAAGGGAGACTCTGTCCGTTTGTGTAGAGAGATATTGTATATGTGGCGGGTCTGGACACGTATCGGGATGGAAAGACTTTGAAAAAAAAAAATAGGGCCGTTTTCTGCTTTTAAACCTCCCCCGGGGCGTGACAGTTACAAGGGGCTGATTACAATTAAGACTATTCCTAGGAAGTGCTATAAATACTGATATGAAAGCTATCTAGAAAAGCGGTAAATGTAGGTATTGAAAGATATTGAAAAGCAGTGGTGGTTACTGGCTTACGAGGTTACAGAACCCCTTTTTCTTTGATGGTTCGGCTATTTATATCCGCTCTAACCATGTGTATAACCACCAATTTTAGTAATCGGCGTGATATAAAGGGAATTATCGCATATCTCTCAACTAATTTTTTTTTAGTCGATTCTCCTCAATGGGATAGTAGCCGTTTTTCGTCCATGTTCATACCCTAAACGGCGCGCCGAAGCGTGATCTTCGGTGCTTTCCAATGCTGGGCGCCGCTTGCCATTCCGGAGTTAGTTACGAGATTCGTGCCCGGATCTCGTACTCTTTCCTTTTAGGGTCTTTCCTTTTGCGGTTTGAGCAACCGAGAGTTGACCCTGACCTCGCCTCTTTTGTCATTCGGCTGAGGCGGCCGCTTTGCCTTCGGCTGAAGTTGGTCTTGGTCAAGGCACGGGTCTTCCTTTGTCGACCCAAACTTCTATCGGCTGATATCCTTAGCCGATGGTGTACACCACGTGTCACTTCCTTATGTGGCGATATTTTTGACCACAACAGATCCTCATCTCTCTCGCACGCGTGAGATCCGCGCCGCTCGCCGTCGCATCTTCCTGATCTCGCAATCCTGCGGATCTCGTTGGTCGTTCCTTCAAATCCCGCATATTATGCGACAAATATCACCGAAAATCCTTTGCCACTCCCATCACATCTCACCGACCTCGCGATCCTCGAGGTCCTGTGGCTCCCACCCACAAATCCCACTGCTCTGTGCTCTCTATGTCACGCCCCGGGTGTAAACCAGAACCCGGGCCCGTCTACAGATCCGCCGTGCACACAGTATTTCCCGCGTACACGAAGCGCCAAAACCTGCTCAGATATAAGAGATAATAATAAAGAGCAACAAAAACAGAGCTGAACTAAAAACTAATACATCTCAGACTGAAGCTGGAAATAAATACAGTACATCTGTAAAAATAATATATCTGTCTCTCCCAGCTCACTAAAATAAATACAACCTGCTGGCAAAAGCCAGTCCCAAAAGTAAAAGTACAACCGTCTGAGGAAACATGGGTACACCAATAGTCCAGCTAACACGCTCATCCTGCCTCCAGATCTATCTACTCAGCCGTCCTCTCTCCTCGACCCGCCGCTGAAAGCCCAGCAGCACCCGCAGAAGACACTACAAAACAAGGGAGAAGAAAAAGAGGAAAGAAGAATGGGGGTGAGAACTACTAGTAAACCAGTAGCCTCCCCTAGTGGGTAAATCCTCAACTCTGACACACCCACTAGGTCTACTAGAGGCAGAAGGGAAAGAAGAGTGGTAAGCAATAATGACTGCTGAAGAAAGGAAACTACCACTACTATGCCTCTAAAATGCAGTCCTAGACTGGAATAACCGTATGCAACAGTAACCAACCGTCCCAGATGAACCCAATCTGTACCGCCCTCATCATCGGGCAAGTAAGCCGCGCCGATGTGATAGCAAAACTCCTGCTGCCCCCTCATCATCGGGCAAATAAGCCGCGCCGATGTGATAGCAAAACCCAATAACTGTCCGGCACCTAGCTGGTGCCCCGCGCGCTCCGGAGTGGCATTCGAGGGGAGCGACCCACACGAGGAAAGCATCACCGGGCATATAAAGCCGCGCCGGTGTGATAATAAAACTCAATCACTGTCATAAGTATCATAAAAGCAGGACTGGATCACAACTATACTCAAGTGGAACAAAACCCTCCACTAAAGAACCCCGATCCCCAATCTGATGCATAAGTAACCCTCTGGTCGACCGCCCAATATCCGCGGTCACCGAAATAACCCACAATCACAATCATGTCCCACATCCGACATCCGGTCAACCGCCTACTATCCTCGGTAGCCGCAATAACCCCCAATCCAAAATCGGGTAAAATAATCTGTATCCGGTCAACCGCCTACTATCCGCGGTAGCCGCAACACCCCACAACCCATAATCAAGTACCACCTGTCCCCGACCCCAAGGTCCCGGCTACACTATCCCGTACCCCTGTTCGAACCCGAGCAACCTGACTAAAAGTCTACATGAAAAAGGAGAAAAAAAACAAGCATGGTTTATCCTAAGTCAATTTCCATTATGATAGTGTAGCGGTAAATAGTGGCCTAACTAGGTGTCCATACAAGCATGCAAGTGTTCTCGAAAAAGATAAAAGGAAAGGTGACAAATAGTGGTTCCACATGTGTAACAGTTAATAGCTCCGCATAGATATAACCATCATGCTAAAATATTATCCAACTACACATGTATATAATCCCTGATTTATAACAGATCCCCAAAGTGGTACCCTAACATAGATGTGTCATCATGTCCAACAATTAATCCATTTATCCCAACATATTTCCAACATGCTATGTCCACAGAAATACATTCACATGATAGGCTCACATTATTGTAATCTAAGCATGCAAGTCCAATTGGTGATCATTCAATATGTCCAATAATTAGGTCCTCTCTAATACACATAGTGGGCAAGTCGAAAGTCAATGTATGCACAACCACCCACCTGAAAATGCGCAATCAACAGCTGTAAAACCTCCTCGCTGTCCAATAACCTTAATCCATGCCAAAACACCCAAAACTGCAAAAATAACCAAACGGCGCACAATTAAACCAAATAACATACAACATGCCCCTGTCCACACAACCAGCCCTGAAGATGGCAAAATCTCACCTGCGAGATAAAATCGGAAAAATCCGAAAAAATAACCGCTACGTTCATCGCGTCGAGCCGATTGAAACGAGTACCTGCACGTCTCAATCCGAGTTTCGTACATCAAGATAAAAATCCGACAAGGTGACCCTCTCAAAAGAATCCTGTAGAAAAATCTGTAGCACTTAGCTCTGGAAAAAGTAATTTTTCACCTTCGGGGAAAACTCAGAAAAATCCAGGAAAATTCGAGGATGTTCCTTGCGTTGCGTAGATGCAAAACGACTACAGGCACGCCTCCATCCGATGCCTAAGCGCGAAGATATCACCGAAACACTGTGGTACTGTCCAAAACTCCGCCAAAGAAAATGGGTCAAAAGAAAGCTCGAGAAACTCCAAGAAAAACTCGAAAAGAGGAGGAGCTAAAAACACAAAGGTCGTAGCCCTACCTGTCTTGAAGCCAACAGTGCAAGAATCGCCGGAAAATACTACCGGAGTAGCCCGGGGGAGTCCACGCACCGAAATGCGACGGAGAAGA
Source organism: Tillandsia leiboldiana (assembly GCA_029204045.2). Lineage (NCBI taxonomy): Eukaryota > Viridiplantae > Streptophyta > Magnoliopsida > Poales > Bromeliaceae > Tillandsia > Tillandsia leiboldiana. The sequence goes on along the minus strand of CM055077.1, from coordinate 13,285,158 downwards.
ACACCAATGCAAGAACGTCTCGCTGTGCCGTAAAATCGAAAACCTCGAAGTGCATGCCACCAAAAAATCCTAGAACTCCTCCATAAGGTGCAGATCGAAGAGGGGAACAACTGCTATGTAGAAGTCTCTCAGAGAAAAGCCCCAAAAAACCAGAAACGGAGCCTTTCTGGGCCTATTTATAGGCCTAGCACAACAAATAGATTAATGACCATCAGGTCCTTGGTTCCGGGCGCCCGAATCCTTCGGGCGCCGAAACCTTCGGGCGTCGAAACCGCGCCGAATCACGGCCGTCCATCAGCGCCCGGATCATTGACGATGCGCCACGTGGCCCCGTAACAGGCAACAGCCGATCCGGCCATCCCACGCGTGCCGCGTGGCCTGCGCGGAAGCCGACGCGTGGCACGCCCACGCGCGTGAACCGCGCGTCAACGCGCGCTGCTTGCCCACGTGCGCCCTGCGCCCGCCGCCTACGCCCCCAACCAGGCACGCATCCCGAGGCACCCCCTCACTGCTCCGTGGATCGCGACCACTTAACCGACCTCTCTGCCGCTGCCACGTGCCCAAGGCCTACCAATGAGAATCCGCCACGTGGTGCACTCCCCCGCTGCACCGCGCGCCTGCCCGCGCGCTTGCGCGCTGCCCTCGCCTGCGCGCTGCCCGCGCCTCTGCCCGCGACGCTGCCCGCCGCTGCGCCGCCGCCCGCCGCTGCTCCGCCGCGCTCCGCCGCCGCCCGCCGCAGCCGACGCTGCCCGCCCTGCCGGAACAGTACCCAAGCCTCAAAATCCGTGCGCGTCATCCGGGCTCCGAAAAATACAAATAAATAGTCCATTTTCATCGTTTTCGCGCACTGAATCCAAATCCGCTGTTCGTTTTCCCAAATTCCATTTCTAAAATTTGCCGAAGGCATCCAGATAAGTGTTCTTAACCCAAATTTCGCGCTGAGTCCAATTTTGATATCCGTTTCGCGCGAAGCCACTTCTAAGCATCCGACAGGGTCAATCGATTACCCAAGTAATCCATTTAACACCCGGAGTCCATCACTTATGTCCAATTGGTGCACCAACACCGCCGACACGCCACATAGGCCTCCAGAAGATGATGGTCACACTGTAGAAGCCCTACAGAGATTCGGGTCACCACATCCTCCCCCACTAAAAAAAAGTTTCGTCCTCGAAACTAACACAACTCAAACAGGAGTCTCAAAATCAAGGGTAGGTACTCATAATCACCGTCTCTAGCTCCTAAGTCACCACTCACTCCCCGTGATTACTTCTCAACAACAACAACAACCACAACCAGTACGGCATAGCCCAGTTGCGCAAACCTCTAATCTCGCGAGCCAGAATTAGCAACGGCGTCCCCCGTACTCCAAACACTCACAGATCTCAAATAGAGCGAGTCAATCATGGGCAGGGGATCCAAAAGCAAAACACTCCTGAGCTGAGACATGAAACACCACAGGGGCTCCATCAAAAAGTTGGGGGAAACAAAATAACCACCAGTGCAACACGCACCAAACCATATCCTGTGTCAACTCAACCAAGGCAACCTGAAGCATACCCACACTATTATCCAATAAGAAAAAGAGCCATAACAAGGAGGGGTCCTCACTCGGTCACTCCCGAATCTTGACCATCCGAGTGGACTACTCAGCCGCGGTCTATCATCCAAAGGAACCCTCAGGGACACAACCACAAGCCATGTTTGCCTCAACAGTCCACACAGGGCCAGCTGTGGAATCATCAAACTCAACCCCATACAGCTCTCCTGCTCCAGGTATTTTGCCATCACAGTGGCCCTGTCGGGGTAATCCAGAATGCTCAACAATAACCCAACGGTAATTCCACAGTCACTATAGGAGGCATCACTAAAACTCGCAGATCCCTCTCCCAACACTGGAAATACTAGCATTGGCGCTGGTATCAGTCTCATTATCCATTAGCCATGCTCTCCTGGCACTGCCAAGTCCAAGAAGCTCCTCACCTCAAGAATAAATGTTGATCTCAGCCAATCTCGAATAACATCCATTTTGGTCGGGTTTCTACAGCCGTCCCTACGGCTAAAACAATGTGACCCAAGAAATAAGCTTCTGAAGCTTAAACTTGTACCTCAGTAACTTGGCATACAACTTCATCCACACAGGCATGGCAGCACATCCACAAGTGCTCCTCGTGCTCCAAGTCGCTCTGGGAGTAAATCAAAATATCCCTGGAGAATCTTGCTACCAATCCAATCAAGTACAGTCGGAGCACAATTCCTCAAATCATAAGAGTGGCAGGGCATTAATCAATCCAATTGGCCTCACCACGAGCTCATTATGCCCCCACGAGGTTTTGAACGCTGTCTTGGCAGAATACGCAGCTGTATAATTCTAAATAGGTACAGGCATCGCAGACGAATAACTGCCGGAGTATGACTCCATCAAAAGGTCCTAAATAAAGCCCGGACCTGCCTGCACTCTAGCCGCAGTAAAACCTCACTGTCGTATATCACTGACGTGGCATCACCACCGTGCATCAACGGCGTGGCACTAGGTCAAACAGACCCCTCGATCCATCAGATCCTGCGACTGCGCCGTCAGCTCTCTAACTACTCCACTGGCGATATGTAGTGGTCCAGGATTCCGTATAGTTTTTCCGTGAATCCTTGGTGTGAAACACCTATCATTGGTGTATTAGGCCCACAGTGCATTAAAGGGATGCTTCGGATGGACACAGTGTGGTATTTACTGTTGGTTTGGCCTTCGGAGGTATTTGCCGAATTTTAGAGAAAGTTTTGGGCCAAACAGAGGCCGTAATTGGATTCAGCGCGGAAAAACGCTTGAAAATGGCTATTTACTTATTTATTTTGGAGTCCGGATGCCCAAAAACGGACCCCCGAAAGTTTTCTGCGCAAAATGGTGCAGGGGGGAGCTGTGGACCGGCCGGGGACACGTGGCAGGCCCTTATTGGGCCGGCGTGCCACTCTCGGTCCACGGAAAAGACCGACGGTGCACGGTGGACCGGCGGGCCACGTGGCGGCACGCGATTGGCCCGGCGTAGTGCGCTCGGCGCGCGGGGGCAGGCGCGGGCAGCTCGGGCAGGCCGGGCAGGTGCGGCGCGTGCGCGGTGCACGGTGGACCGGGGCGCATCACGTGGCGGCCCCGGATTGGTCGGCTCATGTACGCGTGGCGCACACAGAGCTGCCCGGGTGCGGCCGTACGCACGTGGGCGCACGTGGGCGCGCGTGGGCGGCGGCGGCCGCCGACAGTCGTGTCGGGCGGGGGGCCACGTGTCGCCGCACCATTGGCGGGCGCGCCCATCGCGCCGCCAATCACGGGGGACACGTGGCGCTTCCCCGTTGGGCCGCACGGCTGCCGCCTGTTTGGCGGACACGTGGCGGGCCCTGGGCCGGGTCGGACGGCCGGTTGGACGGGGCGGGATCCCGTGTGCGGGCTGGGCTGGGCCGGGCCGCACTGTGCGCGCCCGGAAAATCCCGGGCCGGACCGCACTGTTCACGCCCGAAATGGGCCGGGCCGCACTGTAGCAGCCCGAAACTGGGGACTTAAAGGGAATTTTCCCAATTGTTTTTGTGGGCCTATAAATAGGCCCTCCCCTCCCCTCTTCTTCTGTTTTTTTCCCAAGAGAAAGAGAGAGAACCAGAGAGAGGCCATTGAAGAGAAGTTGTTCCTCACTGATTTTTTCTACCTCGTGGTGCGTTCCCAGATTTTCTGGAAGTTCGACAGCGGCGATCCGGATTTTACAGTGTGCCTCATTTTTTCCCTAATCTTGGCCCGTTATCGTCGCATTTCAGTCCGAGGAGTCCCCTGCGCAGTACAGGAGTCCTTTTTCGACGATTTCTTCGCCAGTGTGTTCCTAAGAGGTAGGGCTTCGTTTTCCGTGTGGGTCGTTTCTCTGGATTCAGATTCCTTGGCACAATTCCCGAGGTGTTTTGACCCCCTCTTTTGCTGTTTGGGTTTTTGGACAGCGGCGACTTCGACGAATTGTTTCTCCGCGTAGGAATATCAGATCGAGGCGATTCAGGAGTCCATTTTGGGCTAATTTTCGCGAGGAACGCAACCGTGATTTTTCTGAGATTTTAGGAGCTCGGGACAGAGGTGAAATTCCTCGTTTTGCGTGCTGATTATGAAAACAGCAAATCTGTTTTGAGACTTGTAGTTTTTACACCGTGTACACTTATGTGATGTTGTAGGATACTGTTTCAGCTGACGGTGTGCATAGAGGACAGCGGGTATTTTCTTGGAGTATTGTGCACGCTTTTCGAGGTGGGTGGTTGTTGCTTACCTCATTACTGACTATCTCACTAGGAGTATTAGAGATTCCCGACTTTAAACAGATAATCGGTACTTGTACTCATGAAATGCATAAGTAAACCCCACAAATAATATGACAGCTCATTTAGGGTAAACTGGGACACTGTTGTTGGACATATGCTGTAAACTATCATCGCATGCTAAAGTATTATTATAAAACCATCTTTTCTAAATAAATATTTAATACTTTCCTTCTGTTTCTAAATGCGAACCTTTGCATGCTTGTTTGGACATCTAGATAGGCTACTATTTATTGCTACACTATCTTTGGGACTTGACTTAGGAGAAACCATGTTTCACTATTCTCCTTCGCATTCGGATATATGTTGCTCGGTTTGAGCAGGGTTTGGGATAGTGTGGTTAAGGCTTGAGTCTGGGACAGGTTTGACTCGATGATATATTGTGGGGCATGGTAGTAACCGCGGACTTGAGGCGGTTAGCCAGCTGTTGATTACTCTATCAGATTTTGGACTTATAGGGTGTTATGGCGACCATGGATATTAGGCGGTTAACCGGATGTTCACTTATGCATCAGATTGGGTTTCAGATTTTCCTAGTGGACGGTGTTTCCCACTTGTGATTACTATTGCATCTGATTGGGGATCAGGGTTACTTTAGTGGATGGATATTTCCCACTTTGATCATAGTCATGATCCAGTCCTACTATTGTGAGACATTGGTTACAGAGATGCTTGATACAGAGATACTTGATACAGGGATACTTTACATACTTTACTCGTGTGGGTCGCTCCCCTCGAGTGCCACTCCGGAGTAGGCTTTACACCGTGCCGAGCGCCGGGCACCTTGATGAGTTGCGAGTGATGACAGAGCAGGCAGTGCCAGTATTTCCTGGCCCTTTGATTGGGTTTCTTTGGGCAGTTAGCTTTACAGTTGCATATATACAGTTATCTTTTGGCACTGCATTTAGAGGCTTAGTAGTGGTAGTTTTCTTTTTCAGCAGTCTGTATTGCATACCACTGTTCTTTCCTTTTTGCCTCTTATAGTCCTAGTGGGTGTGTCAGCATTTGAGGTTTTACCCACTAGGGGGAGGCTACTGGTTTATCTAGTAGTTCTCACCCCCCCCCTATTGTTGTTTTCTGTCCTTTTCCCCTGTGTTTTGCAGAGTCGTCTGCGGGAGCTGCTGGGCCTTCAGCGGCGGATCGAGGTAAGAGGATTGCGGACTAGCTAGATCATCTACCCCGACTGTGAGAGTAGCTGGACTTTTATTGTACCCCTTTTGTATCTCAGACTATATTAGTTTACTTTTGGGACTGGCTTTAGCCAGCTGGTTGTATATTTATGGTGAGCTGGGAGTATATTGTACTTTTATGTCAGCTTGTAGTTTATTTCAGTCTGAGATTACTTTTAGTTCTATTAGTTCAGCTCTGTTTATGCTCTTTTATTGTATATTATCTATCTGAGCAGGTTACCAGCGCTTCGTGTACATGGAAAATTCCGTGTGCACGGCGGATCTGTTGGCGGGCCCGGGTTCTGGTTCACACCCGGGGCGTGACAGGTTAAGTTGGTATCAGAGCTTAGGGATAGGTCAGTTGGGACTTAGGAAACCCTAGGCTTTTGGCAGACCCTAGGATGATAGGGCGTGAGAGACATGACACTTTGCGAAAGTCGTTGATTTATTTATTAGACTCTTCCAGTGAGTGAAGAGGGATCGACATACCCAATTTCTGGTGGACAGTTATGTTGGCTGCAGACAACATAAAGCCACAGAAATAGGGGGATGTCTTTGACTTTCGTTTGATTGGGTCGTGTGGGGTTCTGATGCTGATTGTGGTTTCTCGGGGCAGAGTACCGAGCCGTGGGAGGCAGAGTCATGGATCACGGCGATGGAGCGACGCTTTGAGACGCTGTTTATTGAGGAGAGGTACCAGGTGCTTTTGGCGACGAACTTCTTGGAGCGCAACACCGAGGCTTGGTGGCGGCGTGTGCGACCGGCTGGTCCGCCTGGGGCTCATCTCTTATCCTGGGCGGAGTTCCGCAGTCTTCTTCTTGGGGCCTTCTTCCCAGAGAGCGTCCGGCAGAGGCTGGAGGAGCGGATGAAGAACCTTCGACAGGGCGATCGTCCAGTGCATGAGTATATTGTGGATTTCAATCAGTTGCTGGCATGTGTACCACACGTAGCTCGAGATGAGGCGCACAGGATCTACATGTTTGAGCGAGGGTTGCGCCGGGATATTTTTCAGCTGGTTCGTTCACGCAGGTTGCAGACCTTGGAGGCCTCGATGGAGCAGGCGCTATATGTAGAGTGCGGGGAGGTAGTGATGGATGAAGTATCTCCAGCTCCCGAAGTGATCCCGGGGGCGAAGCGACCAGCACCGGGGGCTGGGGGACAGGCTAGTTCGTGGAGACCGCCACGACCGCCTCAGCCGCAGTTTTCCAGCCAAGGACGGTCCGAGCGGCGAGGGCCTGGTGGATTCCAGAGGCCCCAGCAGCAGCAGCGGAGATCGCAGTCATCGCAGCGTGGATCGCAGCGGCAGCCACAGCGACAGCGGCAGTCACAGCAGCAGCAATCCCGACAGTCACGGGCTCCCAGTAGTTGTATCTTTTGTGGAGGTCCGCACTTCTCCGGCACCTGCGACCAGTGGTGGGGTCGTTGTTACGGATGTGGGCAGCCAGGGCACATTCGAGCTTCGTGCCCCTTTTCGACCTCAGTCGCCCCTTCTTCAGCATCTGCCCCATCATCATCACAGCAGCGATCGACGGCTCAGCGGCCTTATGCTCCCTCGAGCAGGCCCTCTTCTTCCCATCCCACTGATTATCGCCCTCCAGCTCAGAGTGGGCGCGTGTATGCTGCATAGGTAGAGGATCCTTCAGCAGCAGACCATGTGGTGGCAGGTATCACCTTACTCTCTGGCATTAGGACTCGTACTTTATTTGATACTGGAGCATCCCATTCTTTCATTAGTAGATCTTTTGCATCATTACATGGGTTAGAGGTAGGACTTTTGCCACGTGCACGAGAGGTTTAGATTCCCGATCACACTTTGCACGTGGAGGAGTGTTGTTGGTCCTGCCCGATGCAGATCGAGTCCTGGATTATGCCAGCAGACCTGTTGGTCTTGAGACAGCTGAGGGACTTTGATGTGATTCTTGGGATGGACTGGCTGGCTCGGTATTTCGCGACTATTGATTGTGCCGCGAGGACTGTCACTTTTAGAGAGCCAGGCCAGGAGATGTGTCACGCCCCGGGGGTTTAATTTCGCGGAAACGATTCACAAAAGGTATGGGTTTGGCGTGTATAATTTTTTTTTTTAAAAAACCTTCTTCCCCGGCGCGTGCCCAGACCCGCCGCATATACAGGATCACTCAGCAAACGGACCGAGTCTCCCCTGTATATGCACGGCGTCGCGACACATACAATGCCCAAAAACGGATGATCATTCAATCACAACGGTTCAAACATATGTCCATTCACGAAATGCTAAATAAATCTCACGGCCGATCAGTTTAAAAGGATAAATCCACAGTTGTTGCAACGGCGCCCACCCGGCGCCCATATTTTGAAAACACCTTTCGAAAGCAACATAAACCCAGAGGTTTTGGAAAACAGTGCCCACACGACACTTAGGTTTTAAAATCCCTTTTCGAAATCCATAAATCCACAAAGTTTTGAAAACGGTGCCCACACGACACCTAGGTTTTGAAATCCAGTTTTCGCAATCTTTTCTTTGGTTTGCTCTTGATTTTCTTAAAGCGGCCGACCGAGATGAAAAAGGAATTAAATAATTCAAAAACTACCATGCCGACATCCACACCGACCCCACGAGGGTATCGAGAACCGCACCACAGTCTACCATGTAAATGAAATGCGAAGGGGGAAAAAGGAAAGTACTGTTCGGGGTCACCAGGGACCCAAGAACTCCTGCCGCGGCCTCACCGTCGCCTAACTCTCCCCCCTGGAGGACCCTGTCGCAAAGTGGGAAGTCAGCGACTAAACAATAATGATAATGACAAAGCAGGAAAGGAAGCCAAACCCAACAGTAAAACTATCCGGAGCAACCACTCGACTCACTGGAAGAGTGGCACGCGAACACATGTAACTCCTGCAACATCAGTAATGCCTGTAACACCTATACACCTTGATCTCGCCGGGCACCTATCCCGACAGATCGCACCGCTCACACCTTGGGGCACCTGACCTCGTCGGACACCTATCCCGACAGATCGCACCTTTTCCCCCACCTTTTGCTGCCTCAAACCCCACACCTACGGGGGCCCCCACCACTTCACCTTGTGGGTTAACACGGGTCGAAGACCGCTTTCCCGGAAAAGAGCACCCTTTGCGGTGGCCAAACCGCGGGTGCGCGTGTCGCAACCACGAGCTCAAAAACCCGGACACAGGACAATATCGCAAACATAGAGACCGTCAGCGTTAGTATTACAAATATGCAGTTAAACAACTATCCAAGAATACCGAGTCTATACTCAGTCTCAAAGGAACCCACAATAATGAACCAAGTACCCAAACGAAACCAACGATAATGAACCAAGTACTCCAGACGAAACCAACCATAATGAACCAAGTATCCAAAACGTAACCAACAATAATGAACCAAGTACTCCAGACGAAACCAACCATAATGAACCAAGTACTCCAGACGAAACCAACATAATGAACCAAGTACCCAAAACGTAACCAACAATAATGAACCAAGTACTCCAGACGAAACCAACCATAATGAACCAAGTACCCAAAACGTAACCAACAATAATGAGCCGAGTACACACCACACGATAAACATGACAGTAACGAAAATGGGCATAAAGGGGTTCTAAGGATGTACCCACCTGAAACGCGAAGAAGGAGGTGTACGGAACTCCCGCTAAAACACTCCACCCTGTGCCCGAAAAAGCTACAGTAAGTAATGGTGTTAAAAACCTCGTCGTGGTCAAAAACACTGAACAACGGGGCGAAACGGGCCAAAAACGGAGCTTCTGGGCTCTTTGGCAGAAGGCTGGTGCACGGTCCAGGCGTGGACCGGGTCTGCGGCCAAGGGGGGGGGCGGCCCTCACAGACCGGGCGCACACTGTGCGGTGAACCGCCCCATCCTGGGCCGGGCCGCGCACGGGCAAAAAGGCGCGCGCCGGGTTCATCACTTCCCGGTCGCGGCGCAGCACCGGGCGCACACTGTGCGGTGAACCGCGCTTGCGGGCTGGGCCGGCGCACGCAACCGTGCACCGGGTCTGCGCCCCCAGGCCGCGGGGCGTGCGCCGGGTGCACGCCCAGCGTGTGGACTGCGCACTTGCGGCCCGGTCTGGCGCACGCAGCTGTGCGCCGGGTTCACGCCCGCAGGTGGCCGATCCGTGCGCCGGGTGCACGATCGGCCGGTGGACCGCGGCTGAGGGAGCCGTACGGGATGAACAGTAAGTTTCCCGTTTCGCGTTTTCTCTCCGTTTTCGCTCCCGTGCGATACCGGCGACGACCCCGCGAACATTGTAACGGCGGCGGCGGCCTCCCGTCTAACAACGGCGGCGGCGGCCTCCCGTTCGACACCACGCCTCGCACGCAACACAACAAGAAGGAAAACCCTAAATCGAAAAAGATAACCGGGAAGGCCCGAACCGTTTACCTTGTTTTCGCCGGTGAGGGAGGAAGGAAGAGGATCGTCCCGCTCTCGTTCGCCGGGTTCCGCAGGGCGTGCGATCGTCCTTCCTTCTCCTCGTCTCCGTCTCGGTTCCTCACTCCCTCGGTTGAAAAGAGAGGAAATACGGATTGGGGTTTTATTTTCCCCTTCCCTTTCTTAACAGGGCCGCCTTAAACCCTAGCCGTCAAGGGAAAAACCCTAAATTAACCGAAATCAAAACCGACGGCTAAGATTGTCCCGAAAAGCGTGTCAATCGCTCGCACGGATCCCGGAGCACCCTGAAAGGGGCCTAAACTTCAAAAATTTATTCTGGGAGATCCGGGAGTCGGAATTCGAATCCGATCGCGTCTCCGTTCACCGTTTTGCGAGCTCTAACACCAAAAATTATCCGCAAGTTCCGACAACCAACCCAGAATTTCTCGAATTTCAACCCCTCCTTAATCAACTGAAAACATTCGGTTAGGACCCAAGATGGAAAACCGGAAGGTTGAAGTATCCCCACATAAATAAAATAACCCAGTGCCATAAACCGATGAGAATTCCGATCACAGCAGGTTCCCCGTCCGATCGCCTCGAAGAACGTGCCGGCCACTTAACACGGATTCCGATGCGCCACTCAAAGGCAAACGCTTTGACCCCCATTTCGGGAGATCCGTAAATCGGAATCCGAATCCGTTCGCTTTGCCGCCCTCCGTTCTTCGAGCTCAATCGCAGAAAAATACTGGCGGCCCCGGTCAGTCCATTACAGAAAACGGTGGAAAGTTTACCTATCAGTCCCGTCAACAAAAAAAAGGGAGGTACACAAGGGCAAGGGAACGCCAGGACTCTACATCACTCACCACTAAAAAAAGTTTCGTCCTCGAAACTTAATCCTGGTCCGCGACGCATAAAACTGAGTAGCACTCCTCCATCTTTGACTCCCGTTCCTAAGTCGCTTCGCGTTCTTCTTGGTTGTTCCACAGCGCCTTCCCATAGGGGATCGCCCGGTTGCGCAATCCTTTTTGTCCTCTCGTGCTAAGGTTCGCACCGGTGTTCCGTCGGAGCTCGGGTCCTCTCTAGGCTCAAAGGCAGTGACCATCCGTCACCCAAAATCAAGTAAGCAGGTTCAGAGCACCTCTTCGAGAATCCGTCTTATTCGCTCGGGCTGTCCGCCGGTCTGGGGGTGGAACACCATGCTGAAGTGTGGTTTAGTCTTTAAAGCTTGCCCTAGACTTTGCCAACTGTTCGACACCAGCCGAGAGCCTCTAGTCCACGTCGTACGGGTGGTTGGAAAAAGAGTCGCCTTCGTCAGTCGATCTACCGTGACTCAAACCGCATCCCGTCCTTGAATATCTTCGTGTCACCCGGATGCGCCGTATAGGGGGCGCAGTGCGCCTCTAACGGTATCTCCTCCTTCAACTCTGGCAGCTCCGGTAAGCAATTTCGCCCTCGAAAACGTGTTGCGTCGTTCGCACTCGCCGAAGAGTCGCTCGCGTGGTCCGGGGTCTTGTCTCGAATAAGTTGTATCTGTGTGCCCGTTTTCTGACCTTCTAGGGTTGGCTCGACCATCAACGATAAAAGTCGCGCGACAGTACCGATCCTGCTAAGTACTCGCGCTCGTCAGTTTCCTCCTCGACTTGACCCTTCCTGCTCAAAACATCCGTTACTACACTTGCTTTTCCCGAGGTGATACTGGACGGTCCAGCCGAGTCCTTCAGCAACTCCAACCCATGCCTGTGCCGCAAAACAATTCCTTCTCTGCGAACAAAACTCAAAGCTCTGGCGATCCAAAAACACATCCCGAGGAACCCCAAAAGGTGGTGTCTCCAACGTTTTAAAACGGAGACGACTGCTGCCAGTTTCGGATCGTGTGCCGGGCAGTTCCGCTCACATTCCCTGTGATTCCCGTTGCTGACACAATGTGCCCCAAAAAGTCCACTTTGCGAAGTCTGAACTCACATTTCTTAAACTTAGCGAACAGCCCCTGGTCCCTGAGAGTCCGGAGAATAATCTGTAAGTGCCTCTCGTAGCTGATCGAAGTGGTCATCCATTCCGGACTTGTTCTTCACTGTAACCTTGTCTATCTCCCTGTAGTCGATGCGTAGACGCAGTCCTCCGTTCTTCTTTCGCACGAAAGGCACGGGTGCGTCCCAAGGCGACACACACGGTCTGATGAACCCCTTATCCAGAAAAACTCCTAGTTGTGCCCGGTAGAAGCTTGAAAGAGAGGATGACCCCCTTGCTCGGGGGTATTCCCGGCAGTTCAGTCAGGAGGACGTCGAAACTAACCCCTACAACGGGGGTGTCAGTGAGAAAAGCAGTGGGTCAAGTCGCTAGGCTCACTGAAACGATGTAACTATACATCCGCCTGGTACCTCGTGAACCGGTCCATGCCCAGCACCTCGTAGTAATCCTGCTTCCCGACTCGGAATTCCCCGTCACAACGCCGCCGGTCCGCAAACTACCCCAGCCAGCGCTGAGCAGTTAGCAACAAAATCTCGCGATGCTTCGAGGTACCCCAGTCGTACCACCCAACCAGTACCAATGAGCCCTTAAAAGTCTAGAACAACGAACCCGAAAACAAGGAAAACAACCGCACTAACGCCTTCACAAGGCTACAAGAGGTGCCAACAAAACAGGCTGGGTTACTAACCACCCGAAATTTCCTCCCTGCACACAACGAACTCACCTGTCATCCACCCGGACCGCTCCTCTCCGTCACCAAAACGGATCACAAGCTCGAAGTCTAACCACCATCCCGGACTACCCGTTCCGACTGTCCATCCTACCGAGGCGATGGTCAGGACTAACGTTAGGTTTCAGCTCTAAGACCTACCACAAGGTCTACCCCACAGAAAGGGCTGCGTACAGGGCCTCCTAGCCGAAAGTGACCAGTGCCCAAAACTCCGAGTAGTCGCCAGATTCCCCTTGACTCACACCTGTCCCAAAAGATCAACAATCCAAAGCGCTCCCAAACTAAGCCTCAAGGCTATGCCTTAGTCATGGGAAGCTGGTGACGAAACCCACAAGGTAAGGTCCTACCTCCGTTCTGGCACCGACGGGGTGCGACACTCAAAAAAAAAACTAACTCTCGGTCCCAAACCGTTGCCCCTCCAAGTACCGGGCATCGAAACGAGCGGTAAACCTCCAGACCAACGGTGACACTCTCAACTAGGAGAAAATCTAAGCTCAAGGTCCGCTCAACAATGACCTCCAGGTACTGAAGACTACCCATCTGAAACCAAAAGGGTCGGAAGAGGACAAGCAACGAAAACCGCAAGAAGAGCCCTGTCCAAAGTTGCCTAGGTTCACTAAACGCACTCGAGGGATCACACGCCAACCCACCAGCAGGACAACCGAACCGACACACTTGTGCAGAAAACAGAAACCCAACTCAAAGCTTTACCACCACAACCCCACTAAAAGTCACCACTTACGCACCCTTGTGCGAAGCGAGGTACGGCCTCTCTGCCCCCAAAACGAGCCCAAACGAAGAAGATTTACTAGCCCCGGTGGTCTCCTTTCTCAACCTAAAGGGGAACCCCAAGACCCCACCACGACGATTTCTGCAACCATCGCAGTGTCTATAGTGAGAAGCCGAACTATGGGTAACAATCATAGGGGAAGAATCCTCATTCCCACCCATACCTTGCCCATGGTGCAAAAAAAAGAAACGGCCGACTACCCGCTAACACCCAACACCCAAAGACCTAGAAGGAACAACCTTAGACCAACGGCTGTCCAGCTACCCACGACCGACAAACAGCCGACCACTAACAAACACCGGCGGATTACTCTACCCCCAGTCGCCGTCACTAACGACGACCAACACGTCGGCAGGGGAAGGGGGTTCGAAAAACAAAAGCCGGCGCAACGATCTGCTGTGATAACAGCCGCACCAAGTGCATGAACAACGTCAGCAGGCCCACCGTGTCCCGTGCTGGTTGCTTAATCCATTGATTCCTAGCAACCATAAATACCCCGGTGGCAGCCGGCCTCGACCCCAGCCTCCACAACAACACGACTACACATGCACGACAACCATGCTAAACCGAGAAACAAAACATAACCCGTACACCCACACAACACAAGTCAGTTTTAGCCTCCTGCTAGCATAGCACTCAAACAACTATCGAGAAAAGGGACCTATAGATTCCCCCCCCCCCTCCTCGATCACCCGCGTTCTACGCTTCTATGCCATTCATTTCATTCATTTGTAGCTAAGTGAGGTATCTTTGTGGATGTCGGGCACAAACTGTTGTGATTGAAGAAAGTCTCTGATACCATCTTAATCTGTCACGCCCCGGGGGTTTAATTTCGCGGAAACGATTCACAAAAGGTATGGGTTTGGCGTGTATAATTTTTTTTTTTAAAAAACCTTCTTCCCCGGCGCGTGCCCAGACCCGCCGCATATACAGGATCACTCAGCAAACGGACCGAGTCTCCCCTGTATATGCACGGCGTCGCGACACATACAATGCCCAAAAACGGATGATCATTCAATCACAACGGTTCAAACATACGTCCATTCACGAAATGCTAAATAAATCTCACGGCCGATCAGTTTAAAAGGATAAATCCACAGTTGTTGCAACGGCGCCCACCCGGCGCCCATATTTTGAAAACACCTTTCGAAAGCAACATAAACCCAGAGGTTTTGGAAAACAGTGCCCACACGACACTTAGGTTTTAAAATCCCTTTTCGAAATCCATAAATCCACAAAGTTTTGAAAACGGTGCCCACACGACACCTAGGTTTTGAAATCCAGTTTTCGCAATCTTTTCTTTGGTTTGCTCTTGATTTTCTTAAAGCGGCCGACCGAGATGAAAAAGGAATTAAATAATTCAAAAACTACCATGCCGACATCCACACCGACCCCACGAGGGTATCGAGAACCGCACCACAGTCTACCATGTAAATGAAATGCGAAGGGGGAAAAAGGAAAGTACTGTTCGGGGTCACCAGGGACCCAAGAACTCCTGCCGCGGCCTCACCGTCGCCTAACTCTCCCCCCTGGAGGACCCTGTCGCAAAGTGGGAAGTCAGCGACTAAACAATAATGATAATGACAAAGCAGGAAAGGAAGCCAAACCCAACAGTAAAACTATCCGGAGCAACCACTCGACTCACTGGAAGAGTGGCACGCGAACACATGTAACTCCTGCAACATCAGTAATGCCTGTAACACCTATACACCTTGATCTCGCCGGGCACCTATCCCGACAGATCGCACCGCTCACACCTTGGGGCACCTGACCTCGTCGGACACCTATCCCGACAGATCGCACCTTTTCCCCCACCTTTTGCTGCCTCAAACCCCACACCTACGGGGGCCCCCACCACTTCACCTTGTGGGTTAACACGGGTCGAAGACCGCTTTCCCGAAAAAGAGCACCCTTTGCGGTGGCCAAACCGCGGGTGCGCGTGTCGCAACCACGAGCTCAAAAACCCGGACACAGGACAATATCGCAAACATAGAGACCGTCAGCGTTAGTATTACAAATATGCAGTTAAACAACTATCCAAGAATACCGAGTCTATACTCAGTCTCAAAGGAACCCACAATAATGAACCAAGTACCCAAACGAAACCAACGATAATGAACCAAGTACTCCAGACGAAACCAACCATAATGAACCAAGTATCCAAAACGTAACCAACAATAATGAACCAAGTACTCCAGACGAAACCAACCATAATGAACCAAGTACTCCAGACGAAACCAACATAATGAACCAAGTACCCAAAACGTAACCAACAATAATGAACCAAGTACTCCAGACGAAACCAACCATAATGAACCAAGTACCCAAAACGTAACCAACAATAATGAGCCGAGTACACACCACACGATAAACATGACAGTAACGAAAATGGGCATAAAGGGGTTCTAAGGATGTACCCACCTGAAACGCGAAGAAGGAGGTGTACGGAACTCCCGCTAAAACACTCCACCCTGTGCCCGAAAAAGCTACAGTAAGTAATGGTGTTAAAAACCTCGTCGTGGTCAAAAACACTGAACAACGGGGCGAAACGGGCCAAAAACGGAGCTTCTGGGCTCTTTGGCAGAAGGCTGGTGCACGGTCCAGGCGTGGACCGGGTCTGCGGCCAAGGGGGGGGCGGCCCTCACAGACCGGGCGCACACTGTGCGGTGAACCGCCCCATCCTGGGCCGGGCCGCGCACGGGCAAAAAGGCGCGCGCCGGGTTCATCACTTCCCGGTCGCGGCGCAGCACCGGGCGCACACTGTGCGGTGAACCGCGCTTGCGGGCTGGGCCGGCGCACGCAACCGTGCACCGGGTCTGCGCCCCCAGGCCGCGGGGCGTGCGCCGGGTGCACGCCCAGCGTGTGGACTGCGCACTTGCGGCCCGGTCTGGCGCACGCAGCTGTGCGCCGGGTTCACGCCCGCAGGTGGCCGATCCGTGCGCCGGGTGCACGATCGGCCGGTGGACCGCGGCTGAGGGAGCCGTACGGGATGAACAGTAAGTTTCCCGTTTCGCGTTTTCTCTCCGTTTTCGCTCCCGTGCGATACCGGCGACGACCCCGTGAACATTGTAACGGCGGCGGCGGCCTCCCGTCTAACAACGGCGGCGGCGGCCTCCCGTTCGACACCACGCCTCGCACGCAACACAACAAGAAGGAAAACCCTAAATCGAAAAAGATAACCGGGAAGGCCCGAACCGTTTACCTTGTTTTCGCCGGTGAGGGAGGAAGGAAGAGGATCGTCCCGCTCTCGTTCGCCGGGTTCCGCAGGGCGTGCGATCGTCCTTCCTTCTCCTCGTCTCCGTCTCGGTTCCTCACTCCCTCGGTTGAAAAGAGAGGAAATACGGATTGGGGTTTTATTTTCCCCTTCCCTTTCTTAACAGGGCCGCCTTAAACCCTAGCCGTCAAGGGAAAAACCCTAAATTAACCGAAATCAAAACCGACGGCTAAGATTGTCCCGAAAAGCGTGTCAATCGCTCGCACGGATCCCGGAGCACCCTGAAAGGGGCCTAAACTTCAAAAATTTATTTTGGGAGATCCGGGAGTCGGAATTCGAATCCGATCGCGTCTCCGTTCACCGTTTTGCGAGCTCTAACACCAAAAATTATCCGCAAGTTCCGACAACCAACCCAGAATTTCTCGAATTTCAACCCCTCCTTAATCAACTGAAAACATTCGGTTAGGACCCAAGATGGAAAACCGGAAGGTTGAAGTATCCCCACATAAATAAAATAACCCAGTGCCATAAACCGATGAGAATTCCGATCACAGCAGGTTCCCCGTCCGATCGCCTCGAAGAACGTGCCGGCCACTTAACACGGATTCCGATGCGCCACTCAAAGGCAAACGCTTTGACCCCCATTTCGGGAGATCCGTAAATCGGAATCCGAATCCGTTCGCTTTGCCGCCCTCCGTTCTTCGAGCTCAATCGCAGAAAAATACTGGCGGCCCCGGTCAGTCCATTACAGAAAACGGTGGAAAGTTTACCTATCAGTCCCGTCAACAAAAAAAAGGGAGGTACACAAGGGCAAGGGAACGCCAGGACTCTACAAGATGTTTGTATATCGGGGATGTCAGAGTGCTTTCTTTGCCTCTATGGTTTCGACTTCCCGAGCGAGGCGGATGATTCATCGAGGATGTGTAGCCTTTTTGGCTAGTGTTGTTGAGGGGCCTACGACGGCACTGGGACTCGGGGATATTCCTATTGCCCGCGAGTTTTCGGATGTTTTTCCACCTGAGTTGACGCGTATGCCGCCAGACAGAGAGATTGAGTTTGTGATTGACGTAGTTCCAGGAACAACGCCAATCTCTAAGGCTCCTTATCGAATGGCACCGGCTGAGCTGCGAGAGCTTAAAGCACAGCTGCAAGATCTGGTGGATAAGGGCTTTATTAGACCAAGTGTGTCGCCTTGGGGAGCGCCGGTGCTATTCGTGAAAAAGAAGGATGGGTCACTTCGGTTGTGTGTGGACTATAGGGAATTGAACAAA
Source organism: Tillandsia leiboldiana (assembly GCA_029204045.2). NCBI lineage: Eukaryota > Viridiplantae > Streptophyta > Magnoliopsida > Poales > Bromeliaceae > Tillandsia > Tillandsia leiboldiana. Next base: position 13,267,294 of record CM055077.1, on the reverse strand, counting down.
GTGACCATTAAGAACAAGTACCCTTTGCCGCGCATCGATGATCTCTTTGATCAGCTGCAAGGGTCTTGTGTATTTTCCAAGATTGATCTACAGTCTGGCTACCACCAATTGAAGGTGAAGGCCGAGGATATTCCTAAGACTGCTTTCAGATCACGGTATGGGCATTATGAGTTTACAGTTATGCCGTTTGGATTGACTAATGCCCCTGCCGCCTTTATGGACTTGATGAACAGGATATTTCGGCCCTTTCTGGATCGTTTTGTGGTGGTGTTCATTGATGATATCCTTATTTACTCCCGAAGCGAGGCCGAGCATGAGGAACACTTGAGGACTGTGCTACAACTTCTTCGAGATAAGAAGTTGTATGCCAAGCTGGCAAAGTGCGAGTTTTGGCTTCGGGAGGTAGCTTTCTTGGGCCATGTGATTTCCGCCGCAGGTGTAGCTGTAGACCCGGCGAAGATTGAGGCAGTTCGTGATTGGCCCCGACCGACGACGGTATCAGAGGTGCGCAGCTTCATGGGATTAGCTGGTTATTATCGTCGGTTTGTGGACGGCTTTGCGAAGCTCTCCACACCCCTCACTCGGTTGACGCGTAAAGGAGTTAAGTTTATCTGGAGTGAGGACTGCCAGAGGAGCTTTGAGGAGCTAAAGGATAGATTGATGACCGCTCCTATCCTTTCCCTCCCTGTTATGGGGAAAGGATATGTGATCTACAGTGATGCATCGCACAGTGGACTTGGATGCGTGCTGATGCAGGAAGGGAGGGTAATTGCTTATGCATCGAGACAGCTTAAGGATTACGAGAAGAATTACCCTACCCATGACTTGGAGCTTGCTGCCGTGGTGTTTGCACTGAAGCTTTGGCGCCATTACCTGTACGGAGAGCATTGTGAGATCTACACCGACCACAAGAGCCTAAAGTATCTGTTCACTCAGAAGGAGCTGAACTTGAGGCAACGTAGGTGGTTAGAACTATTAAAGGATTATGACGTGGACATTCTCTACCACCCAGGCAAGGCTAACGTAGTCGCTGATGCATTGAGCAGGAGAGCAGTACAGAGTTTGTCTATGTTGATCACCGACCAGGCACCGCTATTAGAGGAGATGAGACGACTCGATTTAGAGGTTGTGTCCCCTGGGGTCTCTGCTAGATTGATGTCTGTGGTCGTGCAGCCCACTCTGCTGGACAGAATCAAGGAGAGACAGAGTGAGGACCCCTATTTGACCAGGATTAGAGATCAGATTCCGAGTGATCGATCAGGGGATTTTTCAGTTGATACTGCGGGAGTACTGAGGTACAGGGATCGAGCATGTGTGCCAGTGGATGCTGAGATCAGAGAGCAGATATTGAGAGAGGCCCATTATACACCTTACACCCTTCATCCTGGGGGGACTAAGATGTATAAGGACCTCAAGACACACTTCTGGTGGAATGGCATGAAAAGGGATATTGGGAGGTTTGTATCTCAGTGTTTAACTTGTCAGCAAGTAAAAGCTGAGCATCGAGTGCCAGCTGGCAAGTTACAAAGTCTTCCAATTCCTGAGTGGAAATGGGACCACATTACGATGGATTTTGTGGTCGGATTACCGAGGGCACAAGGAGGTGCAGATGCTATCTAGGTAGTGGTGGATCAACTTACCAAGTCAACGCACTTTTTGCCTATACAGACTACTTGGCCACTCGAGCGACTAGCCCAATTATATTTGGGTGAGATAGTAAGGTTACATGGGGTGCCAGCTTCCATAGTATCAGATAGAGACCCGAGGTTTGCTTCGCGATTCTGGTGGGAGATCATGTATTTCTGAAAGTCTCGCCGTCCAAAGGCATAAGGAGGTTTGGCATTCACGGGAAACTCAGTCCCCGATACATTGGACCCTTTGAGGTATTGGAGCGTATCGGGCCAGTTGCTTACCGACTTGCACTTCCCCCGAGACTTGCTGGTGTCCATGATGTGTTTCATGTTTCCACCCTGAGGAGGTACATCTTCGACCCGTCGCACGTCATCGACTTTGCGCCTCTCGAGATCAGCGAGGATTTGAGATATGAGGAGCACCCATTGCGGATCCTAGATCGGGAGGTGAAAGAATTGCGCAATCGGAACATCCCCTATGTGAAGATCCTTTGGAAAAATCATGATGAGCGCGAGGCGACGTGGGAGCTCGAGTCAGAGATGATGGACGCCTACCCTTACCTGTTCGAGGCTCAGGATTGAGGTATGATTTTCGTTTCGAGGATGAAACTTTTGTTAGTGGGGGAGGATGTAGTGGTCCAGGATTCCGTATAGTTTTTCCGTGAATCCTTGGTGTGAAACACCTATCATTGGTGTATTAGGCCCACAGTGCATCAAAGGGATGCTTCGGATGAACACAGTGTGGTATTTACTGTTGGTTTGGCCTTGGGAGGTATTTGCCGAATTTTAGAGAATGTTTTGGGCCAAACAGAGGCCGTAATTGGATTCAGCGCGGAAAAACGCTTGAAAACGGCTATTTACTTATTTATTTTGGAGTCCGGATGCCCAAAAACGGACCCCCGGAAGTTTTCTGCACAAAATGGTGCAGGGGGGAGCTGTGGACCGGCCGGGGACACGTGGCAGGCCCTTATTGGGCCGGCGCACCACTCTCGGTCCACGGAAAAGACCGCCGGTGCACGATGGACCGGCGGGCCACGTGTTGGCACGCGATTGGCCCGGCGTAGTGCGCTCGGTGCGCGGGGGCAGGCGCGGGCAGCTCGGGCAGGCCGGGCAGGTGCGGCGCGTGCGCGGTGCACGGTGGACCGGGGCGCGCCACGTGGCGGCCCCAGATTGGTTGGCTCATGTACGCGTGGCGCACACAGAGCTGCCCGGGTGCGGCCGTACGCACGTGGGAGCACGTGGGCGCACGTGGGCGCGCGTGGGCGCGCGTGGGCGGCGGCGGCCGCCGACAGCCGTATCGGGCGGGGGGCCACGTGTCGCCGCACCATTGGCGGGCGCGCCCATCGGGCCGCCAATCACGGGGGACACGTGGCGCTTCCCCATTGGGCCGCACGGCTGCCGCCTGTTTGGCGGACACGTGGCGGGCCCTGGGCCGGGTCGGACGGCCGGTTGGACGGGGCGGGATCCTATGTGCGGGCTGGGCTGGGCCGGGCCGCACTGTGCGCGCCCGGAAAATCCCGGGCCGGACTGCATTGTTCACGCCCGAAATGGGCCGGGCCGCACTGTAGCAGCCCGAAACTGGGGACTTAAAGGGAATTTTCCCAATTGTTTTTGTGGGCCTATAAATAGGCCCTCCCCTCCCCTCTTCTTCTGTTTTTTTCCCAAGAGAAAGAGAGAGAACCAGAGAGAGGCCATTGAAGAGAAGTTGTTCCTCACTGATTTTTCTACCTCGTGGTGCGTTCCCAGATTTTCTGGAAGTTCGACAGCGGCGATCCGGATTTTACAGTGTGCCTCGTTTTTTCCCTAATCTTGGCCCGTTATCGTCGCATTTCAGTCCGAGGAGTCCCCTGCACAGTACAGGAGTCCTTTTTCGACGATTTCTTTGTCAGTGTGTTTCTAAGAGGTAGGGCTTCGTTTTCCGTGTTTGTCGTTTCTCTGGATTCAAATTCCTTGGCTCGATTCCCGAGGTGTTTTGACCCCCTCTTTTGCTGTTTGGGTTTTTGGACAGCGGCGACTTCGACGAATTGTTTTTCCGCGTAGGAATATCAGATCGAGGCGATTCAGGAGTCGATTTTGGGCTAATTTTCGCGAGGAACGCAACCGTGGTTTTTCTGAGATTTTAGGAGCTCGGGATAGAGGTGAAATTCCTCGTTTTGCGTGCTGATTATGAAAACAACAAATCTGTTTTGAGACTTGTAGTTTTTACACCGTGTACACTTATGTGATGTTGTAGGATACTGTTTCAGCTGACGGTGTTCATAGATGACAGTGGGTATTTTCTTGGAGTATTGTGCACGCTTTTCGAGGTGGGTGGTTGTTGCTTACCTCATTACTGACTATCTCACTAGGAGTATTAGAGATTCCCGACTTTAAACAGATAATCGGTACTTGTACTCATGAAATGCATAAGTAAACCCCATAAATAATATGACAGCTCATTTAGGGTAAACTGGGACACTGTTGTTGGACATATGCTGTAAACTATCATCGCATGCTAAAGTATTATCATAAAACCATATTTTCTAAATAAATATTTAATACTTTCCTTCTGTTTCTAAATGCGAACCTTTGCATGCTTGTTTGGACATCTAGATAGGCTACTATTTATTGCTACACTATCTTTGGGACTTGACTTAGGAGAAACCATGTTTCACTATTCTCCTTCGCATTCGGATATATGTTGCTCGGTTTGAGCAGGGTTTGGGATAGTGTGGTTAAGGCTTGAGTCTGGGACAGGTTTGACTCGATGATATATTGTGGGGCATGGTAGTAACCGCGGACTTGAGGCGGTTAGCCAGCTGTTGATTACTCTATCAGATTTTGGACTTATAGGGTGTTATGGCGACCGTGGATATTAGGCGGTTGACCGGATGTTCACTTATGCATCAGATTGGGTTTCAGATTTTCCTAGTGGACGGTGTTTCTCACTTGTGATTACTATTGCATCTGATTGGGGATCAGGGTTACTTTAGTGGATGGATATTTCCCACTTTGATCATAGTCATGATCCAGTCCTGCTATTGTGAGACATTGGTTACAGAGATGCTTGATACAGAGATACTTGATACAGGGATACTTTACATACTTTACTCGTGTGGGTCGCTCCCCTCGAGTGCCACTCCGGAGTAGGCTTTACACCGTGCCGAGCGCCGGGCACCTTGATGAGTTGCGAGTGATGACAGAGCAGGCAGTGCCAGTATTTCCTGGCCCTTTGATTGGGTTTCTTTGGGCAGTTAGCTTTACAGTTGCATATATACAGTTATCTTTTGGCACTGCATTTAGAGGCTTAGTAGTGGTAGTTTTCTTTTTCAGCAGTCTGTATTGCATACCACTGTTCTTTCCTTTTTGCCTCTTATAGTCCTAGTGGGTGTGTCAGCATTTGAGGTTTTACCCACTAGGGGGAGGCTACTGGTTTATCTAGTAGTTCTCACTCCCCCCCCCCCCATTGTTGTTTTCTGTCCTTTTCCCCTGTGTTTTGCAGAGTCGTCTGCGGGAGCTGCTGGGCCTTCAGCGGCGGATCGAGGTAAGAGGATTGCGGACTAGCTAGATCATCTACCCCGACTGTGAGAGTAGCTGGACTTTTATTGTACCCCTTTTGTATCTCAGACTATATTAGTTTACTTTTGGGACTGGCTTTAGCCAGCTGGTTGTATATTTATGGTGAGCTGGGAGTATATTGTACTTTTATGTCAGCTTGTAGTTTATTTCAGTCTGAGATTACTTTTAGTTCTATTAGTTCAGCTCTGTTTATGCTCTTTTATTGTATATTATCTATCTGAGCAGGTTACCAGCGCTTCGTGTACATGGAAAATTCCGTGTGCACGGCGGATCTGTTGGCGGGCCCGGGTTCTGGTTCACACCCGGGGCGTGACACGATATCCAATGAGGTGCTGTCGAGGGTGGCGCGGTTCCCCGAACCACGTCAAACGCAATCTCTATCTCCCTAACCGGCGGCATCATCAACAGCTCAGGTGAAATCACACCTGGGATCTCATGGGCAACAGGGATATCCTTGAGTCCCGGTGCCGCTGTAAGCACCTCTCACACTGTCGCTATAACCTGTGTGCTCTAACAATCTCAACAACCAAGCCTCCTCTCGTCTGCCTTGCAGAAGGTCAAAGTCCTCTCTTTCCGCAGCCAAACATCCTGTGGCACTGTGCCAACCAATCCCAAGCACTGGGTCAAAACATCGAACTGCCACAATTACCAATAAGTCTGCCGGTATAACTCACGGTTTCAGCTGCATTGGACATGATCCACAGGCCTCCTCCACATGCACAACAACAACAAAACCTGTACCTCAAGTGCATGTGGTAACAACTCTACCTCTAATCCATGTAGGAATGCAACCTGCTCTAACACCCACTGCCGTGATGAAATCACACCTGCGACAACCCGGTCTGCTGCTGTGGCGCCCTCCAACCGGGCGGCACAGATTCATCCGCTTGATGCAAGTGGTCGTCGCTCAGTCTGCCAGAAAAAAAAATCAAGACTATCCACATAGGGAGCACGACCTCTGTCTCTGCTCACACAGAGGTGACAAATGCGGTCCTCCGCAGATAACCAATCCATGCCACCACTGCTGCTGATATTGATGCTGATGCTGCCATCGAGGTCCGCCCGACCTCTGGCATCTCAAAAATCCACCATCCTGGAAAAAAAATCGGGAATGCTTCTTCCGACTGATGTGTCCTCCATCACCCGGCGCCAAGCGCCTCCATCAGAACTCGCCTCTGGCGGCAGGTCCAAACTCAAAGGAGCTGCAGCGCCACGCTCTATACCCGACGCCTACTCCATTGAGGCATCCTAAATCCGAAATGGAGGGGACCCAACGAGCCAAAAGGTATCCTGGCGCAACCCACTCTTAGACACATATATTCGATGCGCCTCATCCCCATACACATAGAGCACGCCGTTCCGCAACTGCGTTAACTCTTTGACACAAAAGGCTTCCAAGTACTCTCTATCCCCCACCGAACACGACCCAGCCTCCAAAGGCTCCATACTCAAACCCACGAATCAGAATGACTCATCCGCCCAAAACTGGCTCACTCGATCGATGTTGTCCCACAGCTTATCCATCGTCCACTGTCCACCCTGCCTCGGTGTCGTAGCACTAAACGTTGGCACGGAGGGGGCTACTCGCTGCTCCGACAACTGTGTCACACCGCCGCTGATCTGCCCCCAACACTACTATCCTTCGGGTCCGGAGCTCTCAGACTCCAAATCTGGGTATCCGGCCCGAAACAAACAGCTCAGACCCAACTGCTGCACCAAGGTGCACACGGTCAGTGCCCAGCATCGGGGAGACGCCGCTCACCACGACAAAGCCGCAAATCAGCACACCCCAATCACTCGACCCAATCTAGCGAAAATCAAAGACATCCCCCTATTTTTGTAACTTTATGTTGTCTGCAGCCAACATAACTGTCCCACAAAAATAGGATATGTCGATCCATCTTCACTCACAGGAAGAGTCAAATAAATAAATCACCGACTTTCGCAAAATGTCGCGTCTCTCACGTCCTATCCTCCTAGGGTCTGCCGAAAGCCTAGGGTTTCCTAAGTCCCAACTGACCTATCCCTAAGCTCTGATACCACCTAATCTGTCACGCCCCGGGTGTAAACCAGAACCCGGGCCCGTCTACAGATCCGCCGTGCACACGGTATTTTCTGCGTACACGAAGTGCCAAAACCTGCTCAGATATAAGAGATAATAATAAAGAGCAACAAAAACAGAGCTGAACTAAAAACTAATACTTCTCAGACTGAAGCTGGAAATAAATACAATACATCTGTAAAAATAATACATCTGTCTCTCCCAGCTCACTAAAATAAATACAACCTGCTGGCAAAAGCCAGTCCCAAAAGTAAAAGTACAACCCTCTGAGGAAACATGGGTACACCAATAGTCCAGCTAACACGCTCATCCTGCCTCCAGATCTATCTAATCAGCCGTCCTCTCTCCTTGACCCGCCGCTGAAAGCCCAGCAGCACCCGCAGAAGACACTGCAAAATAAGGGAGAAGAAAAAGAGGAAAGAAGAATGGGGGTGAGAACTACTAGTAAACCAGTAGCCTCCCCTAGTGGGTAAATCCTCAACTCTGACACACCCACTAGGTCTACTAGAGGCAGAAGGGAAAGAAGAGTGGTAAGCAATAATGACTGCTGAAAAAAGGAAACTACCACTACTATGCCTCTAAAATGCAGTCCTAGACTGGAATAACCGTATGCAACAGTAACCAACCGTCCCAGATGAACCCAATCTGTACCGCCCTCATCATCGGGCAAGTAAGCCGCGCCGATGTGATAGCAAAACTCCTACTGCCACCCTCATCATCGGGCAAATAAGCCGCGCCGATGTGATAGCAAAACCCAATAACTGTCCGGCACCTAGCTGGTGCCACGCGCGCTTCGGAGTGGCACTCGAGGGGAGCGACCCACACGAGGAAAGCATCACCAGGCATATAAAGCCGCGCCGGTGTGATAATAAAACTCAATAACTGTCATAAGTATCATAAAAGTAGGACTGGATCACAACTATACTCAAGTGGAACAAAACCCTCCACTAAAGAACCCCGATCCCCAATCTGATGCATAAGTAACCCTCTGGTCGACCGCCCAATATCCGCGGTCACCGAAATAACCCACAATCACAATCATGTCCCACATCCGACATCCGGTCAACCGCCTACTATCCTCGGTAGCCGCAATAACCCCCAATCCAAAATCGGGTAAAATAATCTGTATCCGGTCAACCGCCTACTATCCGCGGTAGCCGCAACACCCCACAAGCCATAATCAAGTACCACCTGTCCCCGACCCCAAGGTCCCGGCTACACTATCCCGTACCCCTGCTCGAACCCGAGCAACCTGACTAAAAGTCTACATGAAAAAGGAGAAAGAAAACAAGAATGGTTTATCCTAAGTCAATTTCCATTATGATAGTGTAGCGGTAAATAGTGGTGTAGTAGCCGCTGGTTTAAAATATTTTAAGGGTCTACTTTTGGTTTCGTTAATTCCGCATTTCGTTTCGGGGGCTGGAGGGTGATCGAATAATTCCTTGTTTCCGGACAGACCGTCGGGGCCCGCGGGTATTTTTAGTTAATAGGGCTCGCGAAACGGAGAATGGCGGCGAAATCGGTTTTGAATTCCGACGCCGGAATCTCCCGGAATAAATTCCGGAAGGTAGCTAACGGTTCAGGTGGTTAACGCGGTTTTTCAAACAGACCGGACCCTGGTTCGCACCCGACTTGTACCCGTTTTAACTTGAACTGGGTTCATTCCCATTCCCCAATTTAACCGCTCCCGCCACCTTAATCACTCCCGCGTTTTCCCGTCGTACAACTCCCCACGAACCGCCCCCAACTTCCCACCACTTCCCCCAACTTCCCACCACTTCCCCACAACTTCCCACGAACCGCCCCAACTTCCCACCACTTCCCCCAACTACCGGCCACTCCCCACAACTCCCCTTAACTCCCCCTGCGTACGAAACCCCAAAGGAACGAAAATCCACTTCCCCAACCTTTCAGTTTCCCAACCGAACCTTACCTTTCCCCAATCGATCGAGAGGAGAAGCAAGGCGGAGCGGGTGAGGAGAAGGAAGATCGCCGGCGTACCCTTCACCCAAGAACAGGACGATCATCCCCTAGATCAACCCTAGCCGACGAAACCCAGGTAAACATGGCTTAGGGTTCTTGATTTGGTCGTTTTTTTGGTTCTCTTAGGAAAAAGGGAGGGGAGTCGGCGCCATTACCGGAGCCACGCATGCGGGCGGCGCCGCATGAGGGCGGCGCCGCATGAGGGCGGTGCCGCGTGCATCCGCATGCGGGCGGCGCCGCGTGCGGGAGGCACCGCATGCGGGCTGCCGCATGCGGGCGCCGCCGCTTGCGGGCGACTCCGCATGCGGGTGCGGGAGGCACCGCATGCGGGCTGCCGCATGCGGGCGCCGCCGCTTGCGGGCGCCTCCGCATGCGGGTGCGGGCGGCACCGCATGCGGGCTGCCGCATGCGGGCGCCGCCGCTTGCGGGCGGCACCGCATGCGGGCTGCCGCATGCGGGCGCCGCCGCTTGCGGGCGCCTCCGCATGCGGGTGCGGGTGGCACCGCATGCGGGCTGCCGCATGCGGGTGCCGCCACTTGCGGGCGCAGCCGCATGCGGGTGCGGGCGGCACCGCATGCGGGCTGCCGCTTGCGGGCGCCTCCGCATGCGGGTGCGGGAGGCACCGCATGCGGGCTGCCGCATGCGGGCGCCGCCACTTGCGGGCGCCGCCACTTGCGGGCGCCGCCGCTTGCGGGCGGCTCCGCATGCGGGTGCGGGCAGCACCGCATGCGGACATCGCCGCATGCGGGCGTCACCGCATGCGGACGGCGCCGCACGCAGTTAGTACGCCGCCCAGCCGTGCGGGGCCAGGCGCGTACGTGTGCGAATTTTGCGCAAGGTGAGGGGGCGCCGGGTGTTCTAGTCGTTAATCTGACAAAGTCTTAAATTTCTGACTCCTATATGACAGATTCGTGTAGGTCCGGGCGGGCACCCGAGATGCGAGAGAACCTAACATCGGTCAGGAGCGCGACAACAAGGTGGTTTTACGGTCGAGGCTGAGTATTGTGTTGGTAATCCGAAAGGGACTTTTTATTGTTAATCGGTACTAACACTGACGGTTTCTATGATGTACTATATTACCCCGTGTCTTGGTTACTTATGCTCGAGTTGCGACACGCGCACCCGCGGTCTGGCCACCGCAAAGGGTGCTCTTTTTCGGAATGGCGGTCTTCGACCCGTGTTACCCCACGAGGTGACGCAGTGGGGGCCCCCGTAGGTGTGGGGTTTGAGGCAGCAAGGTGCGAGCGGTGCGACCTGTCGGGATTGGATCCCGATGAGGTCAGGTGTGCGACCTGTCGGGATTGGATCCCGATGAGGTCAGGTGTGCGACCTGTCGGGATTGGATCCCGATGAGGTCAGGTGTGCGACCGCCGGGATAGGTGCCCGACGCGGTCAGGTGTTACAGGTGTTACCAGGGTTACAGGTGTTACAGGTGGTACAGGTGGTTGCGAGTTACCGTTACGAGTAGAGCGGTTGTTCCGGCTAGTCTTACTTTTGTGGCTTGGTATTACTTTACTGCTTTAGTACTATTTTTATGATAGTGTCGCTGACTACCCACTCTGTGACAGGTACCTCCAGGGGGTAGAGGTAGGCGACGGTGAGGCCGAGGTGGTAGCAGTCGGGCTGAGGGAGCCCTAGTATGCTGTTTTATTTACTTTCTCTGCATTTCATTCGGTATTGTAGGTTACTGTGTGGTTCTCGATACCCTTGTGGGGTCGTGTGGATGTTGAGTACTTTCATTCTGGTTATGCACTACTGTTTCCTTTATTGTTCCCGTTTGGCCGTTTTCCAAACAACTCAACTAGAAAACAAAAGAAAAAGGACTTCGAAAACTATTTTCAAAAGTTTAGGGTCGGGTGGGCCCGTTTTCTAAACCTTGTGGATTTATGCCGTTTTCCAATCAGTTTTTCAAAACCTAAGGCCGTGTGAGCCTGTTTCCAATACGGTGAGTTTATACGTTCAACCTGACTGGCCACGGGTATTGTTTCGCCTTCATGCACGGTACTACTTCGATCTGTTGTGATTAAATGGGAAAATGATTGCTTATGTTCGACTATTGTAACAGCCGCGACGCCGTGCATATACAGAGGAGACTCTGCCCGATTTTCGAGTAAATCTGTATATGTGGCGGGTCTGGGCACGCGCCGGGGAAGGAGGTTTTTAAACAACAAAAAAAAAAATACGCACCTTACGCTTACTTTGGTGTATCGTTTCCGCTAAAATAAAACCCCCGGGGCGTGACAGATTAAGATGGTATCAGAGACTTTGCTTTAATCACAACAATGACAGCCCAACATCCACCGAGATATCACACTTAACTACGAATAAATGAAATGTGCAGGGTTTAAGGGTTAAGACGTGAGAGATCGGGGAGGGGATTTGTAGATAATGTTTCTTTTCTCTCTCGATTTTACGATGGTTCATCTAGCAGAGATGAGTGCTAAGTTTTGGTTGATATGTCTGTACAGACAATGGTACGGACCAGAGCATCGGCCGAGGAGGTAGGGACAGATGCGACGACATCAGCAGCTGCAGAAAACCAGCTCCTGCGGCAACAATTGAGGGAGATGGCGGGGCAGATGGCGACCCTTATGGATCGTGTGCGTCAATTGACGCAGCAGCAACCGGTCGCTCCCGCCCCTCCACTGGAACCAATTGCACCGGCCGCAGTACCGCAAGCGACAGGTGCTGGGGTAGGGGCAACCCCTCTACCGGTGGCAACGGTCGGGCTAGCACATACCCAGACCACGGCGCCGATGGCAGCACCTGCATCAGCGTCCGTGGGGCCGGCGCCGGGGGCTCTCGGCGGGAGCACCCCCCGCGGCCGCCGCCGTCGCCAGGGAAGGGACGGTTACGCGGGCGGAACGAGAGCGAGTGCGGGCCAATTTGGCGGATTTCATGAAGTTCGAACCACCCACGTTCGAGGGGGAGACGACTGATCCCTGGGTAGTCGAAAAGTGGGTGGGATCGATGGAAAAATTGTTTGAGGACCCCGAGCGCGTTCCTCTGGCAGTTCACTTTTTGGAGGGAAACGCTCGTCTATGGTGGGAGACGGTGCGCCCTGATCCCACCCAGGGCACCGTGCTATTATTGTGGATGACGTTCAAGCAGGAAGGGGCGACTGGAGGGAGGATCAGTGGGTGCGATAACTGAGCAGAGCAACTTGATCGCGGAATTTTCACGACTAGGGTTGGAAGTGGTGCCAGCGGGCACGGTTGCGCAACTTCTAACTCTGGTGGTCAAGCCAACACTGTTAGAAAAGATTCGAGAGGGACAGCAGGCGGACTCACACTTACAGCTCGTAAGAGACAAGATCTCACCGAATCAGGAAGGTGACTTTTCATTGGAAGGCGATGACACCCTACGGTTCCGCGGGCGGATTTGCGTGCCGGATACCCCGGAATTGAAGAAGGAAATTCTGTCCGAGGCACACAGCGCCCCTTATGCAGCGCATCCAGGAGGCACAAAAATGTACAGGGATCTCAAGCAGACCTTCTGGTGGCCCAAGATGAAGAGGGATGTAACTCGGTTTGTAGCTCATTGCCTAGTGTGTCAACAGATAAAGGCGGAACATCAACGACCGGCGGGAAAGTTACAACCCTTACCGGTACCGGAGTGGAAGTGGGACCATATCACCATGGACTTTGTCACCGGGTTCCCACGTTCACCACAAGGACACGACACAATATGGGTTGTGGTGGACCGGCTAACTAAGTCAGCGCACTTCCTGCCGATTCACACAACCTGGACCAGAGAGCGGTTGGCTCAAGTCTACCTCAGCGAGATTGTAAGACTGCATGGGGTACCGGCATCGATCACATCAGACAGAGACACGCGATTTGTCTCAAAGTTTTGGCAGAGTCTGCAACAAGCCTTGGGGACGAAATTGCACTTCAGCACAGCCTTCCACCCTCAGACAGACGGGCAGTCGGAGCGAGTGATACAGACGCTAGAGGACCTGCTTCGAGCCTGTGTACTGGATTGGGGAGTCGGTTGGGAGCGTTACCTACCACTTGTAGAATTCGCTTACAACAATAGCCACCAGGCCAGCATACTGATGGCACCCTACGAAGCCTTATACGGGAGACGCTGCCGATCCCCGATCTGTTGGGACGACTTGGGAGAACGGAAGTTCTTGGGACCCGACTTGGTGGAAGAAACAGAAGAGAAGGTGCGTCTCATCAGACAGCGCTTACTAACCGCCCAGAGTCGACAAAAGAGCTACGCGGATCGAAGACGCCGCGATTTAGAGTTTCAGGTGGGAGAACACGTGTTTTTGCGGGTCTCGCCGTCCAGGGGAATCAAGCGATTCGGGTTAAAAGGCAAGCTAAGCCCGCGGTTCGTGGGACCATTCGAGATCCTGGAACGGATTGGCCCAGTGGCTTACCGCCTTGCCCTACCACCGAACCTCAACCGGATTCATGATGTGTTCCACGTTTCGATGCTCAAGAAATACCTCCCCGACCCGTCGCATGTTCTGGACGTCTCGACACTCGAACTAAAGGAGGACCTAAGCTTCGAGGAAACCCCTGTGCGAATACTAGCAAGAGAAAGCAAGACGCTTCGAAACCGAGACATCCCCTATGTGAAGGTGCACTGGAATAACCACGAGGAGCGGGAAGCGACGTGGGAACTAGAATCAAAGATGAGAGAGGGCTATCCTTATCTCTTTACCGCGAACCAGGATTGAGTTTCGAGGATGAAACTCGTTTTAAGAGGTGAGTGGTGTAGTAGCCGCTGGTTTAAAATATTTTAAGGGTCTACTTTTGGTTTCGTTAATTCCGCATTTCGTTTCGGGGGCTGGAGGGTGATCGAATAATTCCTTGTTTCCGGACAGACCGTCGGGGCCCGCGGGTATTTTTAGTTAATAGGGCTCGCGAAACGGAGAACGGCGGCGAAATCGGTTTTGAATTCCGACGCCGGAATCTCCCGGAATAAATTCCGGAAGGTAGCTAACGGTTCAGGTGGTTAACGCGGTTTTTCAGACAGACCGGACCCTGGTTCGCACCCGACTTGTACCCGTTTTAACTTGAACTGGGTTCATTCCCATTCCCCAATTTAACCGCTCCCGCCACCTTAATCACTCCCGCGTTTTCCCGTCGTACAACTCCCCACGAACCGCCCCCAACTTCCCACCACTTCCCCCAAGTTCCCACCACTTCCCCACAACTTCCCACGAACCGCCCAAACTTCCCACCACTTCCCCCAACTACCGGCCACTCCCCACAACTCCCCTTAACTCCCCCTGCGTACGAAACCCCAAAGGAACGAAAATCCACTTTCCCAACCTTTCATTTTCCCAATCGAACCTTACCTTTCCCCAATCGATCGAGAGGAGAAGCAAGGCAGAGCGGGTGAGGATAAGGAAGATCGCCGGCGTACCCTTCACCCAAGAACAGGACGATCATCCCCTAGATCAACCCTAGCCGACGAAACCCAGGTAAACATGGCTTAGGGTTCTTGATTTGGTCATTTTTTTGGTTCTCTTAGGAAAAAGGGAGGGGAGTCGGCGCCATTACCGGAGCCACGCATGCGGGCGGCGCCGCATGAGGGCGGCGCCGCGTGCATCCGCATGCGGGCGGCGCCGCGTGCGGGAGGCACCGCAAGCGGGCTGCCGCATGCGGGCGACTCCTCATGCGGGTGCGTGAGGCACCGCATGCGGGCTGCCGCATGCGGGCGCCGCCGCTTGCGGGCGCCTCCGCATGCGGGTGCGGGCGGCACCGCGTGCGGGCTGCCGCATGCGGGCGCCGCCGCTTGCGGGCGCCTCCGCATGCGGGTGCGGGCGGCACCGCATGCGGGCTGCCGCATGCGGGCGCCGCCACTTGCGGGCGCAGCCGCATGCGGGTGCGGGCGGCACCGCATGCGGGCGCTGCCGCTTGCGGGCGCCTCCGCATGCGGGTGCGGGCGGCACCGCATGCGGGCGCTGCCGCTTGCGGGCGCCTCCGCATGCGGGTGCGGGCGGCACCGCATGCGGGCTGCCGCATGCGGGTGCCGCCACTTGCGGGCGCCGCCGCTTGCGGGCGGCTCCGCATGCGGGTGCGGGCGGCACCGCATGCGGACAACGCCGCATGCGGGCGTCACCGCATGCGGACGGCGCCGCACGCAGTTACTACGCCGCCCAGCCGTGCGGGGCCAGGCGCGTACATGTGCGAATTGTGCGCAAGGTGAGGGGCCGCCGGGTGTTCTAGTCGTTAATCTGACAAAGTCTTAAATTTCTGACTCCTATATGACAGATTCGTGTAGGTCCGGGCGGGCACCCGAGACGCGAGAGAACCTAACATCGGTCAGGAGCGCGACAACAAGGTGGGTTTACGGTCGAGGCTGAGTATTGTGTTGGTAATCCGAAAGGGACTTTTTATTGTTAATCGGTACTAACACTGACGGTTTCTATGATGTACTATATTACCCCGTGTCTTGGTTACTTATGCTCGAGTTGCGACACGCGCACCCGCGGTCTCGCCACCGCAAAGGGTGCTCTTTTCCGGAAAGGCGGTCTTCGACCCGTGTTACCCCACGAGGTGACGTAGTGGGGGCCCCCGTAGGTGTGGGGTTTGAGGCAGCAAGGTGCGAGCGGTGCGACCTGTCGGGATTGGATCCCGATGAGGTCAGGTGTGCGACCTGTCGGGATTGGATCCCGATGAGGTCAGGTGTGCGACCTGTCGGGATTGGATCCCGATGAGGTCAGGTGTGTGACCGCCGGGATAGGTGCCCGACGCGGTCAGGTGTTACAGGTGTTACCGGGGTTACAGGTGTTACAGGTGGTACAGGTGGTTGCGAGTTAGCGTTACGAGTAGAGCGGTTGGTCCGGCTAGTCTTACTTTTGTGGCTTGGTATTACTTTACTGCTTTAGTACTATTTTTATGATAGTGTCGCTGACTACCCACTTTGTGACAGGTACCTCCAGGGGGTAGAGGGAGGCGACGGTGAGGCCGAGGTGGTAGCAGTCGGGCTGAGGGAGCCCTAGTATGCTGTTTTATTTACTTTCTCTGCATTTCATTCGGTATTGTAGGTTACTGTGTGGTTCTCGATACCCTTGTGGGGTCGTGTGGATGTTGAGTACTTTCATTCTGGTTATGCACTACTGTTTCCTTTATTGTTCCCGTTTGGCCGTTTTCCAAACAACTCAACTAGAAAACAAAAGAAAAAGGACTTCGAAAACTATTTTCAAAAGTTTAGGGTCGGGTGGGCCCGTTTTCTAAATCTTGTGGATTTATGCCGTTTTCCAATCAGTTTTTCAAAACCTAAGGCCGTGTGAGCCTGTTTCCAATACGGTGAGTTTATACGTTCAACCTGACTGGCCACGGGTATTGTTTCGTCTTCATGCACCGTACTACTTCGATCTGTTGTGATTAAATGGGAAAATGATTGCTTATGTTCGACTATTGTAACAGCCGCGACGCCGTGCATATACAGAGGAGACTCTGCCCGATTTTCGAGTAAATCTGTATATGTGGCGGGTCTGGGCACGCGCCGGGGAAGGAGGTTTTTAAACAACAAAAAAAAAAATACGCACCTTACGCTTACTTTGGTGTATCGTTTCCGCTAAAATAAAACCCCCCGGGCGTGACAAGTGGCCTAACTAGGTGTCCATACAAGCATGCAAGTGTTCTCGAAAAAGATAAAAGGAAAGGTGACAAATAGTGGTTCCACATGTGTAACAGTTAATAGCTCCGCATAGATATAATATTATCCAACTACACATGTATATAATCCCAGATTTATAACAGATCCCCAAAGTGGTACCCTCACATAGATGTGTCATCATGTCCAACAATTAATCCATTTATCCAAACATATTTCCAACATGCTATGTCCACAGAAATACGTTCACATGATAGGCTCACATTATTGTAATCTAAGCATGCAAGTCCAATTGGTGATCATTCAATATGTCCAATAATTAGGTCCTCTCTAATACACATAGTGGGCAAGTCGAAAGTCAAGGTATGCACAACCACCCACCTGGAAATGCGCAATCAACAGCTTTAAAAACCTCCTCGCTGTCCAATAACCTTAATCCATGCGAAAACACCCAAAACGGCAAAGACAACCAAACGGGGCACAATTAAACCAAATAACATACAACATGCCGCTGTCCACACAACCAGCCCTGAAGATGGCTAAATCTCACCTGCGAGATAAACTCGAAAAAATCCGAAAAAATAACCGCTGCGTTCGTCGCGTCGAGCCGATCGAAACGAGTACCTGCACGTCTCAATCCGAGTTTCGTACATCAAGATAAAAATCTGACAAGGTGACCCTCTCAAAAGAATCCTGTACAAAAATCTGTAGCACTTAGCTCTGGAAAAAGGAATTTTTCACCATCGGGAAAAACTCAGAAAAATTCAGAAAAATTCGAGGACGTTCCTTGCGATGTTTAGATGCAAAACGACTACAGGCACGCCTCCATCCGATGCCTGAGCGCGAAGATATCACCGAAACACTGTGGTACTATCCAAAACTCCGCCGAAGAAAATGGGTCAAAAGAAATCTCAAGAAACTCGAAGAAAACTCGAAAAGAGGAGGAGCTTAAAACACGAAGGTTGTAGCCCTACCTGTCGTGAAGCCAACGGCGCAAGAATCGCCGGAAAATACTGCCGGAGTAGCCCGGGGGAGTCCACGCACCGAAATGCGACGGAGAAGAACACCAATGCAAGAACGTCTCCCTGCGCCGTAAAATCGAAAATGTCACGCCCCGGGTGTAAACCAGAACTCGGGCCCGTCTACAGATCCGCCGTGCACACGGTATTTCTCGCGTACACGAAGCACCAAACCTGCTCAGATATAAGAGATAATAATAAAAGAGCAATAAAAACAGAGCTGAACTAAAATCTAATACATCTCAGACTGAAGCTGGAAATAAAATACAATACATCTGTATAAATGATACATCAGTCTCTCCCAGCTCACCAAAATAAATACAACTTGCTGGCAAAAGCCAGTCCCAAATGTAAAAGTACAACCGTCTGAGGAAACAGGGGTACACCAACAGTCCGGCTAACTCGCTCATCCTGCCTCGAGGTCTATCTACTCAGCCGTCCTCTCTCCTCGACCCGCCGCTGAAAGCCCAGCAGCACCCGCAGAAGACACTGCAAAACAAGGAAGAAGAAAAAGAGGAAAGAAGAATAGGGGTGAGAACTACTAGTAAACCAGTAGCCTTCCCTAGTGGGTAAAACCTCAAACTCTGACACACCCACTAGGTCTATCAGAGGCAAAAAAGGAAAGAAGAGTGGTAAGAAATGAAACCGCTGAAAAAGGGAAATCTACCACTACTATGCCTCTACAATACAGTCCTAGACTGGAATAACCGTATGCAACCATAGCCAACCGTCCCAGATGAACTCAATCTGTACCGCCCTCATCATCGGGCAAGTAAGCCGCGCCGATGTGATAGCAAAATTCCTGCTGCTGCCCTCATCATCGGGCAAATAAGCCGCGCCGATGTGATAGCAAAACTGTCCATAACTGTCTGGCCCCGGCCTCCGGAGGGGATCTCGAGGGGAGCGACCCACACGAGGAAAGCATCACCGGGCAATAACCGCGCCGGTGTGATAAGTAACAAAAGCAGGATTGGATCACAACTATAAAGCCCCAGTGGAACACAACCCTCCACTAAAAGAAAACTGATTCCCAATCAGATGCAAAAGTAACCATTCGGTCAATCGCCCAAAATCCGCGATCGCCACAATACCTCACAATCAGCAACCAAGTCTCACAACCGACCTCCGGTCAACCGCCCAAAATCCGCAGTCGCCGGAATAACCCACAATCACAATCATGTCCCACATCCGACATCTGGCCAACCGCCTACTATCCGCGGTTGCCACAAAACCCTCTAGTCCATAATCATGCCCTATCACCGATGTCCTATAACCGACATCCGGTCAACCGCCCAATATCCGCGGTCGCCGCCAAAACCCATAATCCATAATCCAGGCCCCGGCTACACTATCCCAAACCCCTGCTCAAACCCGAGCAACAAATACCACCTGACTAACGAAAGGAGAAAAGAAACAAACAAGGTTTCTCCTAAGTCAAGTTCCAGCATGAAAGTGTAGCGATAAAAGATGGCCTATCTAGATGTCCATACAAGCATGCAAGTGTTCTCAAGGAAATAAAGGAAAAGGTGACCAATAGTGGTTCCACATGTGTAACAATTAATAGCTCCGCATAGATATAACCATCATGCTAAAATATTATCCATCCACACATGTCTATAATCCATGTTCCACAATAAAGCATTACTATCCACCTATGCATGTCATAAAATCCTCAAGTAATACCACTAACAGGATAAATCATATAGTCCCAATTAAATGTTCCATTCCACATGCAAGGGTAAGTGCTAACATAGAAATCCATACAATCATGTATAAGTCCCAACCACTATCAGATTTCCACAAGCATGCAAGTCCCAATTACAATTATCAACCATGGATGTCCAAGAAGGATCTCTCTAATACTCCTAGTGGGTAAGTCAGAAAAGAGGGATAAAGCAACCACCCACCTGGACACGCGCAATCCTCAGCTGTAAAACCTCCATGCTGTCCAATATCCCCTTTTCACGCCAAATGCTCAAACAGATAAACCGCAGCGATCGCTGTTCACAATTACCCCAAAACATACACACAAATAAGCACACAAGTATCCGAAAACATGCTGTCCAGAATTCAGCCCCAAAGATGCCCTGTTTTTACCTATGAGAGGTGCCCGAAAAATTCCAAGAAAATTTTGGGATATTCCTCGTGATGCGTAGATGCAAAACGCCTTTTAAATCACCCCAATCAGATGCCTGTGCGCAAAGATATGGCCAAAATACCACAGTGCTGTCCAAAACTCCACCCAAGAAAAAGGGTCAAATGGAAGCTCGGGGAACACCAAGATAAACTCGAAATGAGGAGGAACTCAAAACACAAAGATCAAAGCCCTACCTGTCGTGAGTCCAACGGCGCAAGAATCGCCTCAATCGGAGGTCGGAGTAAGCCGGGGGAGTCCTCGCACCAAAATGCGACGAAGAAGATCACAAACGAACGAGCGTCGTGCCGCGCCGTAAAAATGCAAACCTCGGGATGTGTGCCACAGAAAAATCCTGGGATATGCAGATGTATCCGGCTCTGGGAGAGGATGAAATCTCGTGAAGGTGGCACTGTGAGAGGAGGAACAGGGAAGGAGCTCTCTGCAGTTTAACTCGGCTTATATAAAGGCTTGAAGAAACAATTCGGATAATTACGCATAAGTCCCCACTTCCGGGCGCTCAGATTTTTCGGGCTGCTACAGTGTTGGGCCCGGCCCAACACTATGCGGGCCCGAAACTCCCTCGGGCCTCCA
The DNA here is from genome assembly GCA_029204045.2 of Tillandsia leiboldiana. Lineage (NCBI taxonomy): Eukaryota > Viridiplantae > Streptophyta > Magnoliopsida > Poales > Bromeliaceae > Tillandsia > Tillandsia leiboldiana. The sequence goes on along the minus strand of CM055077.1, from coordinate 13,246,732 downwards.
CGTCGTCCCCGAACAGCGGACAGCCGCGCTGGCCATCCACTGCGCAACGCGTGGACCAACGCGGCGACGACACGTGGCGGGCCGGAGCGCGGGAAAACCCGGTCAGCGCGCCCACGTGTCGCCTGCGCCCGCCGCCTGCGCCCCCTGCCAGGCGCGAATCCCGAGGCCGCCACTCCAGCTCCGTGGACTGGGCACACGTGGACCGGCCAACCACCGGTCGCCACGTGGCCCCGCCCGGTCCACTGCACACCCCGCGTCACCCGTGAACCGCGCCCATAGCGCCCCCCAACCACACGATGCCACGTGTCCTGCCCCTGGTGCACGCCGGCCCGTGGACCACGCGCCCGCGTGCCTGCCCGCGCCCGCGCGCTGCCCGCGGCCCCTCCGCCGCCTGCCCGATCCCGTCCGCCGCGCTCTGCCGCTGCCCGCCGCTTCCGCCGCTGCCCGCCGCCGCCGCCGCTGCCCGCCGGCCGCCGGAATCACTGTTCCGGCATGAACAGTAACCGGTTGCGCAAAATATCAAGTAGGTAGTCCATTTTGACCGTTTTCGCGCGCTGAATCCGAATTTGCTGTCCGATTTGCCAAATTCTAACTCCAAAATTTGCCGAAGGCACCCGGAAAGGTATTCTTTTGTCCAAACTTCGCGCCGAGCCCAATTTTAATATCCATTTTGCGCGAAACCACTTCCGAAGATCCGACGGAGTCCACTGATCACCCACGTGATCCATTAAGCTCGAAGTCCGCCACTTGTGTCCAATTGGTGCACTAACACCTCCAACACACAGTACAGGCTCCCCAGATGTCACCAATGACTCTACCACAGCTCTGCAGAGATCCAGGTCATCACATCCTCCCCCACTAAAAGAAAGTTTCATCCTCGAAACTAAAATCAATCCTCAACCCGGAACCTCAACCAAATAGAGGGGGTAAATATCCAATCATCCACCACTCGAGCTCCCAAGGCTGTCTAATACCTTCTCCAGAGACGCGATACAACCCTCGGGTCTCTAACTAGAACAAAGTAGAGGCGGGCATTCCAGAAAACCGCACCACCGCATCCAAGTACAGCTGGGCTAACCGCTCGAGCTACCAAGTAGCCTGCATCGGTACAGGCATCCGCTCCTCCCAGGGCCCCGATAATCCAACCACAAGTCCATCGGCACAAATGTTCGATCCCAATACCTCTGTACTCCCAAGGTATCCAATATAAGTCCCCCCAACTGATCACGTAGACTCTGATCTCTAATCTTTAAACCGTCGGGGTGTAGAAGCAATTCCCCAACTCTCCGGCATCAACACACAGCCATATGCAGTCGAGAAAACCAGATTGCAAATCAACCTTCAGGAAGACCCGGGACCCTTACAACCGGTAAATCAAATCCTCCAAGCTCGACAAGGGTGCTAGCTCCAGATGGTCACTTCATCTAATTCCCGGGGATCCACGCAAAGCCGAAGTGAACCAACCTTCCACATCTCGACTAGCACCGGCGCCCCCAAAGGCGACACACTAGGTCTGACAAAATTCCCTATCCATCGAATCCCGGAGTTGTGTCCTCGACTCCCAAACTAGTGACATGCTAGGCAACTCTGATCGGAGAACAGCCGGGAACTCACAATCCAAAGGGGGTATCCCCGAGTCCCAGCGCCGCCGTAGGTCCCTCAACCACACCAGCCAAAAGTCTACTCATCCACTGCGAAACATCTGCCTCGCTCCCGAAGTCAAAACTATAGAGGCGAAGATAACCCTCAAGCAACCCAAGTACACCAACACCTCCGGGCCTGGCTCCCTAAGAAAACTGTCCTTGCGGCATAATCAACCGCCGCGAAAGAAAACCGAACCCGCCAGCCCAACAAGTACCACCACACCGACCGCTATAACATATGTGCTCCGACAGTTTCAGAAATCCACTATCCTGGAAAAAGAAATCGGGAATGCCTCCACCGACTGATCTGTCCTCCATCACCCGGCGCCAAGCGCCTCAATCAGAACTCGCCTCAGGCGGTAGATCCCAATCCAAAGGAACTACAATGCCACGCTCCATACCTGGCGCCTACTCTAATGAGGCGTCCCTAATCCGTACTGGAGGGACCCAATGAGTTAAAAGGTATCTTGGCACAATCCACTCTCAGACACTCATATCCTATGCGCCCCGTCCCTCTATACATGGAGCGTGCAGTTCAGCAACTGCGTTAACTCTTGCCATAAAAGGCCTCCAAGTACTCTCTATCCCCCACCGAACAAGACCCTGCCTCCAAGGGCTCCATACTCATCCCACGAATCGGAATGACTCATCCGCCAAAACTGGCTCACTCGATCGTCGCAATCCCACAGCTTACCCGCTGTCAACTATCCACCCTGCCTCGGTGCCCCAACACTAAACGTCGGCACGGAGGGGGCTACTCGCTACTCCGACAACTGTGCCACTGCGCTGATCCGACAACTGTGCCACTTTGCTGACCCGACAACTGTGTCACTCGTCCGACAACTGTGCCACTGCGCTGATCCGACAACTGTGACACTGTGCTGATCCGACAACTGTGTCACCGCTCCGCTGATCTGCCTCCAACACACCTACCCTTCGGGTCCGGAGCTCTCAGACTCCAATCTGGGTATCCGGCCCGAAACAACCAGCTCAGACCCAACTGCCGCACCAAGGTGCACCCGGGTCAGGGCCCAACGTCGGGGAGACACCGCTCACCACGACAAAACCGCAAATCAGCACACCCCAAACACTCGACCCAATCTATCGAAAGTCAAAGACATCCCTCTATTTTTGTAACTTTATGTTGTCTGCAGACAACATAACTGTCCCACAAAAATAGGATATGTCGATCCCTCTTCACTCACAGGAAGAGTCAAACAAACAAATCACCGACTTTCGCAAAATGTCGCGTCTCTCACGCACTAACATCCTAGGGTCCGCCGAAAAGCCTAGGGTTTCCTAAGTCCCAACTGACCTATCCCTAAGCTCTGATACCACCTAATCTGTCACGCCCCGGGTGTAAACCAGAACCCGGGCCCGTCTACAGATCCGCCGTGCACACGGTATTTCCCGCGTACACGAAGCGCCAAACCCGCTCAGATATAAGAGATAATAATAAAAGAGCAATAAAAACAGAGCTGAACTAAAATCTAATACATCTCAGACTGAAGCTGAAAATAAAATACAATACATCTGTATAAATGATACATCAGTCTCTCCCAGCTCACCAAAATAAATACAACCTGCTGGCAAAAGCCAGTCCCAAATGTAAAAGTACAACCGTCTGAGGAAACAGGGGTACACCAACAGTCCAGCTAACTCGCTCATCCTGCCTCGAGGTCTATCTACTCAGCCGTCCTCTCTCCTCGACCCGCCGCTGAAAGCCCAGCAGCACCCGCAGAAGACACTGCAAAACAAGGAAGAAGAAAAAGAGGAAAGAAGAATGGGGGTGAGAACTACTAGTAAACCAGTAGCCTCCCCTAGTGGGTAAAACCTCAAACTCTGACACACCCACTAGGTCTACCAGAGGCAAAAAAGGAAAGAAGAGTGGTAAGAAATGAAACCGCTGAAAAAGGGAAATCTACCACTACTATGCCTCTACAATACAGTCCTAGACTGGAATAATCGTATGCAACCATAGCCAACCGTCCCAGATGAACCCAATCTGTACCGCCCTCATCATCGGGCAAGTAAGCCACGCCGATGTGATTGCAAAATTCCTGCTGCCGCCCTCATCATCGGGCAAATAAGCCGCGCCGATGTGATAGCAAAACTGTCCATAACTGTCTGGCCCCGGCCTCAGGAGGGGATCTCGAGGGGAGCGACCCACACGAGGAAAGCATCACCGGGCAATAATCGCGCCGGTGTGATAAGTAACAAAAGCAGGATTGGATCACAACTATAAAGCCCCAGTGGAACACAACCCTCCACTAAAAGAAAACTGATTCCCAATCAGATGCAAAAGTAACCATTCGGTCAATCGCCCAAAATCCGCGATCGCCACAATACCTCACAATCAGCAACCAAGTCTCACAACCGACCTCCGGTCAACCGCCCAAAATCCGCGGTCGCCGGAATAACCCACAATCACAATCATGTCCCACATCCGACATCTGGCCAACCGCCTACTATCCGCGGTTGCCACAAAACCCTCTAGTCCATAATCATGCCCTATCACCGATGTCCTATAACCGACATCCGGTCAACCGCCCAATATCCGCGGTCGCCGCCAAAACCCATAATCCATAATCCATAATCCCAATTAAATGTTCCATTCCACATGCAAGGGTAAGTGCTAACATAGAAATCCATACAATCATGTATAAGTCCCAACCACTATCAGATTCCCACAAGCATGCAAGTCCCAATTACAATTATCAACCATGGATGTCCAAGAAGGATCTCTCTAATACTCCTAGTGGGTAAGTCAGAAAAGAGGGATAAAGCAACCACCCACCTGGACACGCGCAATCCTCAGCTGTAAAACCTCCTCGCTGTCCAATATTCCCTTTTCACGCCAAATGCTCAAACAGATAAACCGCCGCGATCGCTGTTCACAATTACCCCAAAACATACACACAAATAAGCACACAAGTATCCGAAAACATGCTGTCCAGAATTCAGTCCCAAAGATGCCCTATTTTTACCTGCGAGAATTGCCCGAAAAATTCCAAGAAAATTTGGGGATATTCCTCATGATGTGTATTTGCAAAACTCTTTTGAATCACCCCAATCAGATGCCTGTGCGCAAAGATATGGCCGAAATACCACAGTGCTGTCCAAAACTCCGCCCAAGAAAAAGGGTCAAATGGAAGCTCGGGGAACACCAAGATAAACTCGAAATAAGGAGGAGCTCAAAACACGAAGATCAAAGCCCTACCTGTCGTGAGTCCAACGGCGCAAGAATCGCCTCAATCGGAGGTCGGAGTATGCCGGGGGAGTCCTCGCACCAAAATGAGACGAAGAAGATCACAAACGAACGAGCGTCGTGCCGCGCCGTAAAAATGCAAACCTCGGGATGCGTGTCGCAGAAAAATCCTGGAATATGGAGATGGATCCGGCTCTGGGAGAGGAAGAAATCTCGTGAAGGTGGCACTTTGAGAGGAGGAACAGGGAAGGAGCTCTCTGCAGTTTAACTCGGCTTATATAAAGGCTGGAAGAAACAATTCGGATAATTACGCATAAGTCCCCACTTCCGGGCGCTCAGATTTTTCGGGCTGCTACAGTATTGGGCCCGGCCCAACACTGTGCGGGCCCGAAACTCCCTCGGGCCTCCACGTCGCCCCCGAACAGCGGACAGCCGCGCTGGCCATCCACTGCGGCGACGACACGTGGCGGGCCGGAGCGCGGGAAAACCCGGTCAGCGCGCCCACGTGCCGCCTGCGCCCCCTGCCAGGCGCGAATCCCGAGGCCGCCACTCTAGCTCCGTGGACCGGGCACACGTGGACCGGCCAACCACCGGTCGCCACGTGGCCCTGCCCGGTCCACTGCACACCCCGCGTCACCCGTGAACCGCGCCCACAGCGCCACCCAACCACACGATGCCACGTGTCCTGCCCCTGGTGCACGCCGGCCCGTGGACTGCGCGCTGCCCGCGCCCGCGCGCTGCCCCCGGCCGCTCCGCCGCCTGCCCGAGCCCGTCCGCCGCTGCCCGCCGGCCGCCGGAATCACTGTTCCGGCATGAACAGTAACCGGTTGCGCAAAATCTCAAGTAGGTAGTCCATTTTGACCGTTTTCGCGCGCTGAATCCGAATTTGCTGTCCGATTTGCCAAATTCTAACTCCAAAATTTGCCGAAGGCACCCGGAAAGGTATTCTTTTGTCCAAACTTCGCGCCGAGCCCAATTTTAATATCCATTTTGCGTGAAACTACTTTCGAAGATCCGACGGAGTCCACTGACCACCCACGTGATCCATTAAGCCCGAAGTCCGCCACTTGTGTCTAATTGGTGCACTAACACCTCCAACACACAGTACAGGCTCCCCAGATGTCACCAATGACTCTACCACAGCTCTGTAGAGATCCAGGTCATCACAGAAAACCTCGAAGTGCGTGCCACCAAAAATCCTAGAACTCCTCTACAAGGTGTAGATCGAAGAGGGGAACAACTCCTATGTAGAAGTCTCTCAGAGAAAAGCCCCGTAAAACCAGAAACGGAGCCTTTCTAGGCCTATTTATAGGCCCAGCACAACAAATGGATTAATGACCATCAGGTCCCTGGTTTCGGGCGCCCGAATCCTTTGGGCGCCGAAACCGCGCCGAATGACGGCCATCCATCAGCGCCCGGATCGTTGACGATGCGCCACGTGGCCCCATAACAGGCAACAGCCGATCCGGCCATCCCACGCGGGCCGCGTGGCCTGCGCGGAAGCCGACGCGTGGCACGCCCAAGCGCGGGAACCGCGCGTCAACGCGCGCTGCCAACCCACGTGCGCCCTGCGCCCGCCGCCTGCGCCCCCTGCCAGGCACGCATCCCTAGGCACCCCCTCACTGCTCCGTGGACCGCGACTACTTAACCGACCTCTCTGTCGCTGCCACGTGCCCAAGGCCTACCAATGAGAATCCGCCACGTGGTGCACTCCCCCGCTGCACCGCGCGCCTGCCCGAGCGCCTGCTCGCGCGCCCGCGCGCTGCCCACGACGCTGCCCGCGCGCTGCCCACGACGCTGCCCGCCGCTGCGCCGCCGCGCTCCGCCGCTGCTTGCCGCCGCCGGCGCTGCCCGCCTTGCCGGAACAGTACCCAAGCCTCAAAATCCGTGCGCGTCATCCGGGCTTCGAAAAATACAAATAAATAGTCCATTTCATCATTTTCGCACGCTGAATCCAAATCCGCTGTCCGTTTTCCCAAATTCCATTTCTAAATTTTGCCGAAGGCATCCAGATAAGTGTTCTTAACCCAAATTTCGCGCTGAGTCCAATTTTGATATCCGTTTCGCGCGAAGCCACTTCTAAGCATCCGACAGGGTTAATCGATTAACCAAGTAATCCATTTAACACCCGGAGTCTATCACTTATGTCCAATTGGTGCACCAACACCGCCGACACACCACATAGGCCTCCAGAAGCTGCTGGTCACACTGTAGAAGCCCTACATAGATCCGGGTCACCACACTCTACCTCTCCAATCAAGGTTTTCTAGGTTTCAAGAATCCCCCCCCCCCCCCTCTCTCTCTCTCTCTCTCTCTCTCTCTCTCTATATATATATATATATATATATATATATATATATATATATATATATATATATATATATATGATGTGCGATTCATCCGTATTTTTATAGTGATTTTGGTGTGCCTGAAATGGAGAGTAATACTTGAAGAAAATGAAGAGAAATACTTGAAGTATGTGTGGAAATAGAATAAAGGTGGTGTTTTTTATTTTATAAATATGAAGTTTGCATCTTTGGTGTTTGATTAAATGCGTGAGTTATTTGAATGATTTGTGTGATGGTTTTAGTTTGTGATTATGGGCTCTTTGCTTTGGGAGAGAAGATAAAGTTGCAAAAGTTGCTCCTTCTGAGTTTTTTGAGATTTGGATTTTTTGGTTTTGAAATCTTTTTAAAGAAAAAACTTTAAAAAGAAAAAAAGCAAGATATGGATTATGGAGTATTGATATTGGAGTATTTTATGTCTCATTGATGGGCAAAACCGAGCTTTTTTTTCCGCCTCTGCTGATCTTTTCTTGGTGATTATATTTGTTGTTTTCCACATGTATTGCTCCGAGTACATGAAGTGCAATGATTATGGTGTTTTCAGACCTAGCAAATTGGTCATTCAGGTATTGTTCTGAATATGCAGCCTATTCTTTCACTACAACAAAATTAGGTTATAGGGACACATTCTTGTGACACTTTTGTATAAGTGTCCTATCTATATTCCATCTATATCCAAAATTAGGTTATAGGGACATTTTTGGGACACATTACAAAAATGTGTCACTATACACCTTAGCGACATCACATATAGCGACACTAATAATAAGTGTCAGTATTTTTGCTAGCGACACTTTTTTTAGATTTTAGAAATACTTAAAAGTGTCGCTATAGCATAATTTTGTTGTTGTGTTTAGTTCAACAATACCTTTTGCTCATTTATTTAATTACACATTTAGGTTTGCAGCCTAAATTTTTGTCTGATTTTTGTGAGCGTTGTATTGCTCTTCACATATCGAACGAAAATGCCCATTGTTGACTACTTGCTCTTCACACATTTGATGAAGAATCCTATTTATGGTATCTAAGTTTTTTGTAACCTGTTAGTATTTCTCATGGTTCGATTGGACATGTAGATTATATTCGTACTGGTTTCTCATGGATGATAGTGTACGAGGACCAAAGACTTCCTTATTATCGTAAACCCAAGAAATTCATTTATTAGAACAAACTTATAGATTTTGTGTTTGTATTCAAACACTACCGATGCTCATTCTGTTTACTGATTTTTTTTAGGGCAATTGGTCCTGTTAAGATGCTTTGTATCTACATATATACAGCTGTAGAAAAGGCCTATAAATGCTGAGATGGCAAAAAGTTGATTTTGCAACCACAAATTACGCTCCGCTTTTTAAAATTTGAAGTCTATATTAGTTTTGACAAATACATCCAAAGGCCCCTTAGTTGTGTTTTTTGATTGAAGGTACTAATACTTTAAAAGCCACTTAGTTTATCATAGGCCATTTTGTTCTATATTTGCAGAGCTTGGAATGCTAACCTGGCATCTAGGTGTCGGCAACTGTCATGCCCCGAGTTCAAAAATCAGCGTCTAAATTTTTTTTTTTTTTTCAAATCAGAGTTTTAAAACCAAGCCAGGGCATGACAGACCGCCACATATATAGAAGAGTCCCAATCCCCCATGGGATTGAGCCTTTTCTATATATGCACGGCTAAACTTTTACAACAACAACAGAGTAGACTAACTACGTACTACTAAAAGATATTACAACAGTTTAAACAATTAATTACAATTTGACAACTTGCTAATCCAATAACGGCTGTCCAGGGTCGTTTGCTAACACGGAATCTCACCAACACGTCCCGACATCCCAGCACCCGATCGACCTGAAAAATGGTCACCTAGGGGGTGTGAGATACACTGTACATGTATCCCAGTGGGCACGACGAGCCGAGAAATAGCAGATCGTACCTACTGGCATACAATACTAGAGGATAGTAATAATCACAATATTAGGATAATCAGATATATCTTTGAAGCTGTAATTAAAAGCAAACTTACAAAATCTTAAAGCAAGCATAGGTTGATAACTATAACAGGAATAGGAACCAGGTAATCATGAGATATGATAAAAGCAAGCTAAACAGGCAACATATGCATCAACAACTGAAATATCAAAAACCCAATCATAAGCCACCATATTGGTCTACAAGACCTCAGGGAATTTGCCCAACCTAGCACCAACCTGGCTGACATTCCCCTCTTTGGGGGTCACGGGTCTTTCAACAAACCACTTTACCGGTAAAGAACAAAGCACACGAGAAGCTACCTCGGATATGTTCGTGAAGTACAGCGGTGCGGGCGATCAATGCGAATGCTCAAGCTCACGGTCCACAGACCGGGTAATCGGCAAAAAGCCGGAAACAATCCCCTCTGGGATGCAACAGTAATACAACAACAAAATCTCAACTCAAATGCAGGATCAATCAACAACTATGTATCATGGATCAGATATATCAAGTATCAAGAATGCAATATCTAACCAACTGTATCTCAACTCATATACAAGAAGAAGTAGCAACGATATGACATGAATCAGAAATAATCAGAAGTACTGATAATCAGGTATAGTAAATATCCAGTAATAAAGTCATAATATTTGGAAGCATCTAAACACAAATCATGCAAGGCTAACCAATCATGCAAGGCTAAACACATATTTTTAAGAAAACCATTTTGAAAACAAGTTTTAAGTCCAAACCTCGAAGAGCTATGCCTTTGTCCTATCAAACAAGAACAGACTCAGGCTACCCTGCGATGCTTGGGTAAAAACATTTGTTGAATAAAATCATGTGTTTAGCAGTATAACATTTGATCAACAAGAAAGCAGGCTCAAACATTTTCTAGGCTACAAGAACAGGGGTCCAACCAATACTATACCCCAGAGGGCCGAAATGATAAAGCCCGGACCGAAGATAAACCCACCTGACGTTTTGCAGGCGACTAAACTGTATCAACTGAACGCTCGAAACCAGAGGCAAACCGAACCAATCCTGAATCAAAAATATTGATCAGGAAACAATTCAATCACACTAACCCCAGCTTAAACCCAGATCCTTCCCAGATCAACTCAAAACCTCGCACTTTTATAGCTTTTGGAGAGCCGTTTTCGCTCGTTCTCTTAACTGGAATATTATTTTTACGAACCATCACCTTCAGTAGGTGAGCCTCGACTCGCTGAACACCGTGCTCACCCATTTGCAGCAGCACGGAACCCGAGGAAAACTTCGGGCCATAATATACTTCTCTAACATAGCTTAAACGCATTTTTGTTTCTTCGGCTCAACGAAACCGAAATCCGACGCGAACATCGCGTCCAGTGACCCCAAATTAGCCAGGAGCTCACTGTCGTGGCTTCGCAAACAGCCCAAAACTAGGACTTAAGCCAAACACAAATCCTAGAGCTTGACAACACCCTATCTTAAGATTTCTTGTGCCAAATTCAAAACTGCTTGAGCCTTTTGCTCAAAGCACTTCAAGAACCCAGGGGCTTGCCCTAGTGCAGCCCAGAAGTTGCTGGATTACAAGATCCAACACCCTCACTTACTAACATGTTCACAATGCTCCATTCACAATTCCACACAGATTCTGTTTGATCTGAAGTGAGCATCAAGCTCAGGGGATGAAATGAAGCAACTTTCCTATTATACTCGAAACCAAATTCCATTTAAAATCTCACTGTGGCATTTCATCAAACACCCTGTGTGCACAATTGATTAACAACTACTAAACTAAATGCCCGAGCTTGTTCTCTGCAATCACTGCACCAAAGCCCTTCCAACTTGGAAGGAAATGTTTCTTGGAGTTGCAGGAGCAACCCCAGCAAACCTGGGCCAACCCCACAGCCTCGGTTGGCCGGAATCCCAAGGTTGAAGATGAAGCTCTTGCTTCGAAAATGGTGACCATTCAACCTGAGCTTCTGGGACCCAACCACTTGCTCCAAAAATCCCCAAAACCCAAAACCAACTTACCTGAACCCGTACCCGACGACAGGGCACGGCGGCGGCGGCGGTGGAGCAAGCTCGAATTGGAGCTTCACCACCTCCAATGGTGAAATCCCACCAAGGCTGCATAAGCTGCAAGAAAAAAACATGGCTGGAATCTATTTGATCCCAGGAACCTTCCTGTCCACCTCCAACCCGCCGGAGATGGCCGGAACGCCGGCAATTGCAACTAGACCCATTTTCGGGTCAACCATGGCCGCGCCACCCTCGGGCTGCATGGGAGCCATGCAACAGCATGGACGGAGTCTTCTCACTCCCAGAAAGCTTCCCAGGCAGGTGGCCGACGGTGGAATGGCCTGCCGGCGCCGGAGCAAAAAGTTCGGCCAAGGTGCAAGAAAACCCGAAACTAGGGTTTCGATCTGCAACCTACATACTTGATCAAACTCCACCAAATTTGGTGGAGATGATCCTTAGATCATACAGTAATTTTCCACCATTTTATTTTTCAATTTGATCCATGGGTTGAGGAGATTGGCCGAGGCGGAGCAATTCTAGGGTTCCGGCGAGAGATTTTCTCCCGCCGGCTACCCAGCGTGCATGGGGGCTCGGGGCTGTGCAGGGAGTATCTGTCACGCCCCGGGGTCGAAACTGCGACCCGGGCTCACTAACAGATCCGCCATCTGTACGGAAACTGCCGTACAGACGAAGCGTCTATCCTGCAGGAAGAATCAACTACAGTATACAGATATCAGAGCTGAAAGTAAACCACTAAAAGAGCTGAAAACCAAACCCTGTACAACTGAAAATAATACAATACCCATCTCCCAAATATGATCGTATACAAAGTCCTCTGATACAAAACTCAAAAGGGGAGGTATCTCCAAAAATACATCAGTGTACACACTCTCGATACAAATATCCTCACTACATCAGTCTCTCAAACTGTAAAAAGAAGAAAACTAATCTACTGAAGCTCTCCTCTGAAGGGGTACTGCTACACTCCAATGACGGGTAGGGAACTAGCTCGCGACTCCCTCGCCTCGGTCAGAAGGATCAGCAGCTGGAGCAACAGGAACAGGAGAAGAAGTTCCTGGGGAAAAAGACACCACGACGGGTGTGAGAACTACTTCCCACAGTAGTTCTCAGTGGGTGCCGTCAACAAGCCCAACGGTCTGCCCACCAAGTCAACTAGAGGCCAAAGATAACAATGCAATGAAAACTGAACAAGAAAAGCTGGAGCTACTCTACAGCTACCATGCCTCTATCTAGATACTCCAAAAAGTGGAACAGATGAAAGCAAATGAGACCACTCGCACCCAAGGTGCTCAATCGACCCAAACGAACTGACTACCTCAAAGGTCCAGTCAAGCCTGCGCCCGTCGACTAGGAACGCTCCTGCCCACTACCACACATCCACATGAGGACGGGACTTACGTGGGGCGTCCTGTCCTACTAACTCATCCCTCGCGCAAAACTGCCTCAACAGGCCCATCGTTGCCTCAACTGCGGAAAACTGCCTCAACAGGCCAACCATCGTATCCGCAGCGGCATCTCAGGACGCGACTCCCACTGAGTAGAACGGCGCGGTATAGAGTATCAAACATTGGCATATGCAGGCTAGTCAAAATCCACGCTCACTCTCAGAACGGTAGGGCTCAAGATCCCCAAATACCTCGCACAACAGTCGGAGCACTCTCGACGACTCAGCTGCTCGGCTAACTCGAAACACGAGACACTAGCCTCCCCAACGGCTCGCAGCACAAGGCTCACTGGCCGGAGATACTCCACAGCCAGGAGCGACCCACAACTCAGGGTAACAAAACAGGTCGGACAACACTCAACGACCTGGGACCACCGTCAACCCCAACGGTTCCCAACAAGACGGACCGGAAGATACTCGACGGCCCGGGACTGCCGTCTGCGCAACGGCTCCCTCCACGACGGCACAACAGGGAAACAAGACCTCCCGGGACCACCGTTTACCCAAACGGCTCCCGGCACAGATAAGCAACCCAGTACAACTACCAGACTCCACTCTGCTCCCAGGCAAGAGTGTAAAAGCATCCCACACTAAAAGCAGGTCCCGACCTCTCGGCCCACTACCCGGGCGAGAAAACACTATGTCCAGGGATGAAGGTACGGTGTGGATGTCTAAGCATAAATAACCCTAGCCCAAGTGAGGGTTTTCTACTAGTCTGGTTACACATACAACATATGACGGGGGTGCTAGGTCAAGTTCCAAGATAACTACATTAACAGATAATAAAGGGATAGCCATTCCAACAATCTAGCATGCTACACAAGGAAATAAACTATCATGCATAGTCCTACATCAATAGAATTAATGTACATTCCATAAAACATGGAGATAAGGCCACCCACCTCGATTTGCCACCAATTGCTCGTAGACACTTGCAATTGGCCTCCACGGAGTTCGCATGCAAAACGATGCACGGTGCCGGAATCCGCACGCCAAACGAAGTCCGCACGCAAAACGGTGCACGGTGCCGGAATCTGCACGCCAAACGGGGTCCGCACGCAAAACGGTGCACGGTGCCGGAGTCCGCACGCAAAACGGTGCACGGTGCCAGGATCCGCACGCAAAACGGAGTCCGCACGCAAAACGGTGCACGGTGCCGGAGTCCGCACGCAAACGGTGCACGGTGCCAGGATCCGCACGCAAAACGGAGTCCGCACGCAAAACGGTGCACGGTGCCAGAGTCCGCACGCAAAACGGTGCACGGTGCCAGGATCCGCACGCAAAACGGAGTCCGCACGCAAAACGGTGCACGGTGCCGGAGTCCGCACGCAAAACGGTGCACGGTGCCAGGATCCACACGCAAAACAGAGTCCGCACGCAAAACGGTGCACGGTGCCGGAGTCCGCACGCAAAACGGTGCACGGTGCCGGAGTCCGCACGCAAAATGGTGCACGGTGCCCAACACAGAAAGGAGCAAGAGGGTCAGTTACAGTCTAAAAGAACGCTCCAAAAACTGTACAAAAATACAGAAAAACCAACGCACGGGACCTACCCGTTGGCGCCGCCGTCGCCGAAACGCTCCGCCGGGCGATCTCGCACGCAAAACGAGGTCGACGACGCGCCGCCGCACCTCACGCAACCCCCCTCCCTCACTCCCTCTCGCTCTCGGGTGCAGAAGAAAGAAAGAAAGGGAGAAATGGCGGTGCGGGGTGGAAGAAGAAGAAGAAAAAGGAGGGAGAGAGAAGGTGGTCCACGGGGCCGGTCTACGGCCCCGGTCCACGGCTCGGACCAATGGGGAGCCCCAACAGCCGGTCCACAGCGCTATGGGCGCGCGCACCCGGTCCACGCGCGCGCCCACGCGCCACGTGGCGCACGGCAACGCGCCCGCCACACGGGCGCGTTGCACCGTGCCACCCCAGGCGCGGGACACGCGCCCGTTACACGGGCGCGCGTGCCCCCGCGCCCGCGCGGGCGCCAACGGGGGCCCGCCACGTGGCGGCCCCCGCGCGTCCCGCGCTGACGCTCGCCAGGCGCGCACGCCGCCCGTACACCCTCGGGAAACGCGCCGCTTCTCGGGTTCCAAGCCGCGCCACGCCTCGGTAAACGTGTCGTTTTGCCTCGAAAACGCGCACTTCATCCGGGCTCCAAATCCAACAAATAAATAGTCAATTCTTAGCGATTTCGCGCGCTGAATCCAAAAACGATATCCAATTCTCCAAATTCTCACCCGAAAATTTGCCGAATGCCCACTCGATCCGATTTTCGCGCCGGGTCCATTTTTAAAGTCCGATTTGCCCAATTCCAACTCTAAAAATTCCCGAAGGCGACCGGAGAGGTAAACTTTTATCCGGACTTCACCCGGAGTCTAATTTTGACATCTGATTCGCGCGAAATCACTTCTAAACACCCGACGGGTCCTCCAACATCCCACGGGGTCTCAAATTAAGCCCGAAGCCCACCACTTGTGTCCAAAATGCGCGCAACCCACACAGGCCTGCAGTGATGCAAGCAAATCCCAAATTGCATCACAAATCCATTTCTGGGCCCCCAACACGCGCACCAACACCCCCAACGGCGACCGAAAGCTGCCCAACAACCAGCAACCCTGCGCGGGGGATTCCGGGACCTCACATCCTCCCCCACTAAAAGAAAGTTTCGTCCTCGAAACTAGATCAAGCCCATCAGGAGTCAAGAATACCACGGCTAGGTATCTAACAATACGCCTCCAGCTCCCCCACTCGCTCCTCGTGATTACTCCGCAACAACAACAACAAGTACGGTATTACCCGATGTGCAATTCTCTCATCTCACGAGCCAGAATTGCAACGGGCGTCCCTCGTACTCCAGTAATCACGGATCTCAAAGGGGCAAGTAAATCGCGGGCGAGGAAAAAAAATCACATCACTACTGAGCTGAGACGTGAAAAACCAAGGGCTCCACAAAAGGCTGGGGGAAAACTGAAATAACCACAAGTGTAATACGCACCAAACAACAACATGGTGCTACCCTCAACAAGACGACCCGAAGCATACCCGCGGACTCGTCCAATAAGGAAGGGAAATCCAATAAGTTGGGGTCTTTACTCGGTCACTTCCCGATCCAAAACCACCCGAGCGGACTACTCAACTGCCGGCTACCCTCAAAAGGGATCCTCAAGAGACACAATCTCGTGCCACAGTTGGTCGCTCAACATGCTATCATAACCCCAACGGACCCACGGGTCGAAGTCGATCCCTCAACTCATAAAGAACACCCTGACGGGGACCAAACCGTCGGTGAACGGGACTGAAAACTGGCTCACAAGGCGACCATAAAGCTGATGCCCAACTCACGGTCAAAAGTCCGAAACATCCAAAAGCCTCTCACCGTTGTGTACCTACAACGTGGGCATCACTGCCGTGCACCCCGGCGTGGCATTACTGCCCTGTACCAACGGCGTGGCCTCACTGCCGTGCGCCAACGGCGTGGCATCACCACCGTGTATCAACGGTGTGGCATCACTGCCGTGTATCAACGGCGTGGCATCACCACCGTGTATCAACGGCGTGGCATCACCACTGTGTATCAACGGCGTGGCATCACCACCGTGTATCAACGGCGTGGTATCTAAAGCATCAAGGCCTCAGATCTTCACAGCCCTATACCCAACACTACCTCGAAAACCCGGAGCTGAGGAAGGGCCAAAAGATCAACAGGCAAAAACCAGGGCCCCAACTGCACTGGGCAGGACCAATAACTCCTATCTATGTGCAACACGTGATCAGGTATCTGAACCTCACGAGCACAAGCTAAAGGTCCTATCTCTAGCCCATACATCAATGCAAATGCCCTAGCACTCTCACAGCTATGTCGGAGAACCCTCAACGACTCAACTCACAGCAACACCCCACTCATAGGCGAGAAGAACCGACTGACGCGGCAAGGATCCAAAAATTCTGATAGACCGGTGCCTAGAACCCCAACCAAACAGAACAGACCCTAGGCTCAGTCTATCGAAGTTTTCGCTCCTTTACCGTTCAGGGATTCGGTCCCTCTCGTTCAAAGCGGGAAACTATGTCAACAAGCAGCTCACGGCTGGAGACGCTCCCGGTAGTCCATCAGGACGAACTCGACGCCATCAAATCTCGGCGTCCTGTCGGGTCATCTCAATCTCACTAAAATAACCACCTGGTAACTCGGCCGGAGGTGAAAATCGCCTCACAGGCCGAACCTTCGCCACTCATTGGGGGGCATCGCCACTCACTGGGCGGCATCGCCTCTGGAAGCTCGGCCAGGGGAAGTATCCATCTGGTAACTCAGCCAGTGATAATTATCATCTGGTAACTCGGCCAGTGATAATTATCCATCTGGTAACTCGGCCAGTGATAATTATCCATCTGGTAACTCGGCAGTGATAATTATCCACCTGGTACTCGGCCAGTGATAATTATCCATCTGGTAACTCGGGCCAGTGATAATTACCCATCTGGTAACTCGGCCAGTGATAATTACCGATCTGGTAACTCGGCCAGCGATAATTATCCATCTGGTAACTCGGCCAGTGATAATTATCCATCTGGTAACTCGGCCAGTGATAATTATCATCCGGTAACTCGGCCAGTGATAATTATCCATCTGGTAACTCGGCCAGTGATAATTATCCATCTGGTAACTCGGCCAGCGATAATTATCCATCTGGTAACTCGGCCAGTGATAATTATCCATCTGGTAACTCGGCCAGTGATAATTATCCATCTGGTAACTCGGCCAGTGATAATTACCCATCTGGTAACTCGGCCAGTGATAATTACCATCTGGTAACTCGGCCAGCGATAATTATCCATCTGGTAACTCGGCCAGTGATAATTATCCATCTGGTAACTCGGCCAGTGATAATTATCATCCGGTAACTCGGCCAGTGATAATTATCCATCTGGTAACTCGGCAGTGATAATTATCCATATGGTAACTCGGCCAGCGATAATTATCCATCTGGTAACTCGGCCAGTGATAATTATCCATCTGGTAACTCGGCCAGCGATAATTATCCATCTGGTAACTCGGCCAGTGATAATTACCCATCTGGTAACTCGGCCAGTGATAATTACCCATCTGGTAACTCGGCCAGTGATAATTATCATCCGGTAACTCGGCCAGTGATAATTATCCATCTGGTAACTCGGCCAGTGATAATTATCCATCTGGTAACTCGGCCAGCGATAATTATCCATCTGGTAACTCGGCCAGTGATAATTATCCATCTGGTAACTCGGCCAGTGATAATTATCCATCTGGTAACTCGGCCAGCGATAATTATCCATCTGGTAACTCGGCCACTGATAATTATCCATCTGGTACTCGGCCAGCGATAATTATCCATCTGGTAACTCGGCCAGTGATAATTATCCATCTGGTAACTCGGCCAGTGATAATGCCCTCCTGGTAACTCAGCCAGGGAAAATGCCCTCCTGGTAACTCAGCCAGGGAAAATGCTCTCCTGGTAACTCAGCCAGGGAAAACGCCCCTCCTGGGACTCAGCCAGGAAAAATGCTCTCCTGGTAATCAGCCAGGAAAACGCTCTCCTGGTAACTCAGCCAGGGAAAATGCCCTCCTGGTGACTCGTGCAGGGAAAATGCCCTCCTGGTAACTGCAGCCAGGGAAAATGCCCTCCTGGTAACTCAGCCAGGAAAAAATGCTCTCCTGGTAACTCAGCTAGGGAAAATGCCCTCCTGGTGACTCGGCCAGGGAAAATGCCCTCCTGGTAACTCAGCCAGGGAAAATGCCCTCCTGGTAACTCAGCCAGGGAAAACGCTCTCTCTGGTAACTCAGCCAGACGGGAAAACGCCCTCTCCAGCTCTTGTCAGTACGGTCTCCTGGTAACTCAGCCAGGGAAAACGCTCTCCTGGTAACTCAGCCAGGGAAAACGCCCTCCTGGTGACTCAGCCAGGGAAAATGCTCTCCTGGTAACTCAGCCAGGGAAACGCTCTCCTGGTAACTCAGCCAGGGAAAATGCCCTCCTGGTGACTCAGCCAGGAAAAATGCTCTCTCCTGGTAACTCAGCCAGGGAAAACGCTCCTCTGGTAACTCAGCAGGGAAAATGCCTCCTGGTAACTCGGCCAGGGAAAATGCCCTCCTGGTAACTCAGCCAGGGAAAATGCCCTCCTGGTAACTCAGCCAGGGAAAATGCTCTCCTGGTAACTCGGCCAGGAAAATGCCCTCCTGGTGACTCGCCAGGGAAAATGCCCTCCTGGTAACTCAGCCAGGGAAAATGCCCCCTGGTAACTCAGCCAGGGAAAACGCTCTCCTGGTAACTCAGCCAGGGAAAACGCTCTCCTGGTAACTCAGCCAGGGAAACGCCCTCCTGGTAACTCAGCCAGGGAAAATGCCTCCTGGTAACTCAGCCAGGGAAAACGCTCTTCCTGGTAACTCAGCCAGGGAAAATGCCCTCCTGGTGACTCGCCCAGGGAAAATGCGTGTCCTTTTTCACAACCGACGTCTCAGGGGTATCGCAACCCACTGCACAACTACAAACGTCAGGACACAACAACCATACGACCCAATCCAGCGAAAGTCTAAGACATGTCATCCATTCCATAGCATTATGTTGTCTGCAACCAACATAATCGATTAGGAGAATAAACATGCCAAACTCTCATCCCGTCTCTTGGAGAGGTAAAAGTCAATCAGGACTCTCGCTAAAAGTCACGACTCTCACGTAGTCATCCTAATATCCAACCACAAGCCTAGGGTTTCTAAGTCCACCACGACCTACAACCTAGGCTCTGATACCACTCTAATCTGTCACGCCCCGGGGTCGAAACTGCGACCCGGGCTCACTAACAGATCCGCCATCTGTACGGAAACTGCCGTACAGACGAAGCGTCTATCCTGCAGGAAGAATCAACTACAGTATACAGATATCAGAGCTGAAAGTAAACCACTAAAAGTGCTGAAACCAAACCAACTTGTACAACTGAAAATAATACAATACCCATCTCCCCAATATGATCGTATCAAAGTCCTCTGATACAAAACTCAAAGGGGAGGTATCTCCAAAAATACATCAGTGTACACACTCTCGATACAAATATCCTCACTACATCAGTCTCTCAAACTGTAAAAAGAAGAAAACTAATCTATGAAGCTCTCCTCTGAAGGGGACTGCTACACTCCAATGACGGGTAGGGACTAGCTCGCGACTCCCTCCCTCGGCCTCGTCAGAAGATCAGCAACTGGAGGCAACAGGAACAGGAGAAGAAGTTCCTGGGGAAAAAGACACCACGACGGGTGTGAGAACTACTTCCCACAGTAGTTCTCAGTGGGTGCCGTCAACAAGCCCAACGGTCTGCCCCAAGTCAACTAGAGGCCAAAGATAACAATGCAATGAAAACTGAACAAGAAAAGCTGGAGCTACTCTACAGCTACCATGCCTCTATCTAGATACTCCCAAAAGTGGAACAGATGAAAGCAAATGAGACCACTCGCACCCAAGGTGCTCAATCGACCCAAACGAACTGACTACCTCAAAGGTCCAGTCAAGCCTACGCCCGTCGACTAGGAACGCTCCACTAGGGAACGCTCCTGCCACTACCACATCCACATGAGGACGGGACTTACGTGGGGCGTCCTGTCCTACTAACTCATCCGCGCGCAAAACTGCCTCAACAGGCCCATCGTTGCCTCAACTGCGGAAAACTGCTGCCTCAACACAGGCCAACCATCGTATACCGCAGCGGTATCTCAGGACGCGACTCCCATGAGTAGAACGGCGCGGTATAGAGTATCAAACATTGGCATATGCAGGCTAGTCAAAATCCACACGCTCACTCATTCTCAGAACGGTAGGGCTCAAGATCCCAAATACCTCGCACAACAGTCGGAGCACTCTCGACGACTCAGCTGCTCGGCTAACTCGAAACACGAGACACTAGCCTCCCCAACGGCTCGCAGCACAAGGCTCACTGGCCGGATATCTCCACACAGGAGCGACCCCAACTCAGGGTAACAAAACATGTCGGACAACACTCACTCGACCTGGGACCACCGTCAACCCCAACGGTTCCCAACAAGACGGACCGGAAGATACCTACGGCCAGGGGACTGCCGTCTGCGCACGGCTCCCTCCACGACGGCACAACAGGGAAACAAGACCTCCCGGGACCACGTTTTACCCAAACGGCTCCCGGCACAGATAAGCAACCCAGTACAACTACCAGACTCCACTCTGCTCCTAGGCAAGAGTGAAAAGCATCCCACACTAAAAGCAGGTCCCGACCTCTCGGCCCACTACCGGCGAGAAACACTATGTCCAGAGATGAAGGTACGGTGGGGATGTCTAAGCATACAATAACCCTAGCCCAAGTGAGGGTTTTCTACTAGTCTGTTACACATACAACATATGACGGGTGGGTGTCTAGGGGTCAAGTTCCAAGATAACTACATTAAAGATAATAAAGGGATAGCCATTCCAACATCTAGCATGCTACACAAGGAAATAAACTATCATGCATAGTCCTCATCAATAGAATTAATGTACATTCCATAAACCAACGGAGATAAGGCCACCACCTCGATTTGGCCACCAATTGCTCGTAGACACTTGCAATTGGCCTCCACAGAGTTCGCGACGCAAAAACGATGCACTTGCCGTAATCGCCCACGGGTCCAACAAGTCCGCACGCAAAACGGTGCACGTGCCGGAATCTGCTGCAACAACACGGTGGTCCGCACGCAAAACGGTGCACGGTGCCGGATCCGCACGCAAAACGGTGCACGTTGCCAGGATCCGCAGGCAAAACGGAGTCTGACACGCAAAACGGTGCACAGTGCCGGAGTCCGCACGCAAAACGTGTGCCACTGCCAGGATCCGCACGCAAAAACGGAGTCCGCACGCAAAAACGGTGCACGGTGCCGGTCGAGTCCGCACGCGCAAAACGGTGCAAGGTACGCCGGATCTCGCACGCAAACGGAGTCCGCACGCAAAACGGTGCACGCGGTGCCGGAGTCCGCACGCAAAACGTGCACGGTGCCAGATCCGCACGCAAACAGTCCGCACGCAAAACGGTGCACGGTGCCGGAGTCCGCACCGCAAAACGGTCACGGTGCCAGGATCCAGCACGCAAACGCGAGTCCGCACGCAAAACGGTGGCACGTGCCGGAGTCCGCACGCAAAACGGTGCCCGGTGCCCAACACAGAAAGGAGCAAGAGGGTCAGTTACAGTCTAAAAGACGCTCCAAAAAACTATACAAAAATACAGAAAAACCAAACGCACGGGACCTACCCGTTGGCGCCGCCCGTCGCCGAAAGCTCCGCCGGGCGACCTCGCACCGCAAAACGAGGTCGAACGACGCGCCGCCCAAACGCACCTCACGCAACCCCCCTCCCTCACTCCCTCTCGCTCTCGGTGCAGAAGAAAGAAAGAAAGGGATAGAATGGCGGTGCGGTGTGCGGGAGGAAGAAGAAGAAGAAAAAGGAGGAGAGAGAAGGTGGTCCACGTGCCGGTCTACGGCCCCGGTCCACGGCTCGACCAATGGGGAGCCCCACAGCCGTCCACATCGCATGGGCGTGCGCACACACCGGGTCCACGCGCGCGCCCATACGCGCCACGTGTGCACTCAGGCGCAACGCGCCTGCGCACACGGCGCGTTGCACCGTGCCACACCCAGGCGCGGGACACGCGCCCGTACATACCACGGGCGCAGCGTGCCCCCGCGCCCGCGCGCGGCGCCAACGGGGGCCGCCACGTGGCGGACCCCGCGCGTCCCGCGCTGACGCTCGCCAGGCGCGCACGAGCCGCCCTACACCCTCGGGAACCGCGCCGCTTCTAGGTTCCAAGCCGCGCCACGCCTCGGTAAACGTGCCGTTTTTGCCTCGAAAAACGCGCACTTCATCCGGCTCCAATCCAACAAATAAATAGTCATTCTTAGCGATTTCCGCGCGCTTGAATCCAAAACGATATCCCTTCTCCAAAATTCTCACCCGAAAATTTGCCGAATGCCCCACTCGATCCGATTTTCGCGCGGGTCCATTTTTAAAGTCCGATTTGCCCAATTCCAACTCTAAAAATTCCGCGAGGCGACCGGAGAGGTAAACTTTATCCGGACTTCACCCGGAGTCTAATTTGGACATCTGTTCGCGCGAAATCATTCTAAACACCCGACGGGTCCTCCAACTCCCACGGGGTCTCAAATAAGCCCGAAGCCCACCACTTGTGTCCAAAATGCGCGCAACCCCACACAGGCCTAGCGTGATGCAAGAAATCCCAAATTCATCACAAATCCATTCTGGCCCCCAACGCGCACAACACCCCCAACGGCGACCGACGAAGCTGCCCCAACAACCAGCAACCCTGCGCGGGGATTCCGGGACCTCACAGTATCCCTAGGGCCTAACTAAACTACTGCTAGGGGTCTACGGTTCAATGCAACCTGAGGTTTAGAGCAACTTCCTCGCCGGAGTTGATGAAGAAAGGAGGAGAAGCCGGTTCTATCCTCTCATCCTTGTCGCGTACCACGCACAACAAGCTCCGGGTGATCCTCAGACGCAGGGGAACACCTCAGGGACTTCAAAAAACCGAACTTTGTGAAGTTTGGTTCCAAGCTTCACCTCTCCTCTCTCTCTCTCTCCTCGTCGATCTCACCTGGGTTGGCCTCAATGGAGATGGTTCCTCAGCCATTCCCG